>BSBM01000679.1:4327500-4927500 GCA_027924585.1 Larix kaempferi | reverse complement strand
ATCACCAAGAAGATTGGCTCTCAATGGCTCCTTTTATTCGCGTTGTAGTTAAGATACTTAGTGCAAAGGAGAGGAACCAGAATGATATCAATCTTTGCCTCTGTGTTTCATATCTTGTGATCAAGTTTCTGATTTGATTGCATTGCTTTTGTTGTAGAGAATCGTCACACAAAGCCTTTGATTTTATGTCATTCTCGTTCGAGGTGAGTGGAGGAGATATACTGATTAATTGGTCTGATTCAATCCCAATTTTCAACAAAGGAACTGACCTATTTTGTTCAACATGTGTACATTCCGATTGTAGGGAGGAATTGGTGGAGTACAAGAGAGTAAATGAAACTATTGGTAATGGTTTCTGTGTTTGTGAGTACAAGAGAGTAAATGAAACTATTGGTACCTAGAAACCGACTCTTCCACACTGGTAGCTTGCTCAAGAGGGAAGGTTGAAGCTTAATCTGGGGATGGGTGAGGAAAGGTTGAAGCTTAGTCTAGGAATGGATGTGTTATCAGGGGGTGTATTATTCTTTGAATCTCAGTAATGAATCTAAAAGATTAGTTATTGTCAATAGGATGTGGTATCAGAAGGTGTATTATTTTTAGAATCTCAGTAATGAATCTAAAAGATTAGTTATTGTCAATATTATTGGGTATTTGACTAGCTTCTTGTTAATAACAATAACAAATTAAATCTAAAATAAAACCTTAAATACTTCCTAACCACAATTAAAATGTAGGAATTCCCCAAGATTTCACAAAATGTTCAATATTCTAAGAATACCCAAACATCCAAAAATGAAGAGAACTGGGAAGAACTTAAATTCTCTTGTATGCGCCAGTAGATGTCTGAGCTTATCTTGATTGGAGATTCTACCTATCCAAGGGGCATCGAGCTAAGTTAACAGTTGACTTGGTTCATGCCCGTGGAATCTCCAATCCAGTTAAAGATGTCTCATTAAAACCCCTGTGGAGAAAGACAAAGAACAAGAAATTCCATCTAGCTGTAGTGATAGTAAAAAATGAGAAGAAAGGAAAGGAAAAGAATTTGAACAAGGTATTTTGCTGATCAGTTCTGGGAAAAATGAAGAATAGTCAGAGAAGGGCTGTAGACAACGAAGACCACTCTACCATATATTTCACAATTCATGCATATTAGCAGAATGGTCAGACAAGAAAAAGTTGATCAATATGTTTTATGAAGGATGAGAGATTTAAGCTAAAGGATTTCTTAAAGACTGAGGATCTCAAAAAATAATACACTTCAATTTCATGCTTTTAAGTGGATGGATTGAAAGTGATAATATACGGAAAAACTACAATTCAATTTCATGCTTTTAAGTGGATGGACTGAAAGTGATAGTATATGAAGTTTGAATCTGTTTGATAATTAATTCAGTCCTGTTTTCCATTGTGTAATCAGCAGCAGAGACAACGCTCTTTTCGTCCCTAAGACCGTTAGTTATCTAGTTTTACACATTGAACTGATGTTTACTAAAGGCAAAGACTACTTAGGAGCCAGCTTTTATGGCATATCTGATTCACTGATGTTTAAATATTTTTACAACTGAAGAATCAACTATTTTCTTTGTTTAGAGTGCAGCGATCAGATGGATAGTCTTAGTCTATGTGTATCAATAATGCAATGTTATGAGAACCGTCTGACCTGATCAGAAGACCTGATCAGAACCAGCCTGTCTGAGTGGTTCATAAAAACAAATGGAGTAAGCTAAACCTTAGATGATTTGTATTTATTTTTTAGCAATTTCTTCAGTGAAAGTAGTGAAAGTGTGGTTGCAATTGTTGTAATTGTAGTTTAGGTTGCTGGAATTGTATAATGAGAATACTCAGAGTAATTAAAGAAACTCAGAGGTAATTGAGGGTGCTGAATCCATTTCTACAATCAAATATAAAATTTGAACAATAAAAATCACGTTTTTCACTAAAATCTCATCACTAAATTCCAAAAAAAACAAAAAAAAAAACAATTTACTCCAAATTAATTGTCTAACAGAAAATATTTCTAATTCTAACTCAACTAAAAATCAACACCAACTAATTCGAGCTCAACTAAATATCAACTAAATATCAACCCAAAAAAACTTTGGAAAGAAGTAATTAATATTATATGTGATGTTATCTTCTCCACCTAGATTGCTTTAGAAAAAACTGGATTACTTATTTTTTGAACTTCAAAATATTAAACGCACACCAATGTCAAAAAAAACCTAGTTCTTTGACACAATTTTCTAATAAATCCCCATTTTTAAGGTTCGTCTGGACTGTGTCTAAGCACCCAACTACAAACTTCAAAATATTAAACCCACACAGGTGTCCAAACAAAACTAATTCTTTTAACACAATTTTCTACTAAGTCCCATCTAAGGTTCGTCTGGACCGTGTCTATACACCCAGCTACAAAGCATGCGGAGTAAGGTGTTATTTAAATTCAACAGTGCACACGGCAGTGTTTAACCTTCACCTTCCGGTCAGGTCCCAATCTGTCCGTATGACCCTTTGCCAGTTACCGTCCGATCCCAATCTGTCCATTTGACCCTTTGCCAGTTCCGGTCCGGTCCCAGTCTGACCTTTAGCCTGACCCTTGGCAGGTTCCAGTCCTGTCCGATCCCAGTCCCAGCCCTTTTCTAGCTCCGGACCTGTCCTGGTTTGATCTCTGAGCGTTTCTGGCCCTGACCTTTTCCAATCCCTGGTCCGATCACTAAATTCGAAAGCTTCACAATAACAAATGATAATAGAAGGTAGAGGCCTTTTAAGGGAACAAGATTATGCTATACTGTGATATGCATAAGAATCTTAGTAGTATGAAGTTGTTGGAAAAGAGGAATATTATGTACTTCTCCAATGATTGATATATAAGAGGTGACATATGAGATGTCCGAGGGACACATGTTTGGTGGGATATGTGAGATGTTATTAGGACATATATGATGGGATAATGAGATAACATTAGGATATGTTTCATATGTATCTTATTTTATTTTATATATTAGTGAGTGGAAAAATGTAGCGTTATTATAAATTTCAAAAAAAAGTTTTCAACTTCCCATTAATAGTTAATGTAAAGACCATTTAAGGGATTAATCACTTTTTATGTTTAATTATTCTATATTGTAATATGGATAAGAATTCAAGAAGCTCTTTCAGCACCTGGTCCTTCTCTTTTCAATGAAGGAGTTAACTTCTGGGCTCAAATATCTCGGCTTTTTCCTTAAACCGTGTGGTTATACTGCGGTGTACTGGGGTTGGTTGATTAAAAACGTCCAGAGGAAAATCAATGGTTGGTCCTTCAACTACCTCTCACTGGGAGGCCGTCTCACACTCTTAAGCTCAGTGCTCCAAGGTATCTCGGTATTTTGGTTTTCTCTCTTCATTGTTCCTTTGAAGATTATTGCTGGTCTTTGCAGTCTCTTTTCCGGTTTCTTTGGTTTGGCTCTGGATGCATTGGTAAATATCATTTAACTTCATGGGAGTCCATTACCAGGCCTAAATCTCTTGATGGTTGGGGACTCAAGGATATTCGATCTTTCAATCTAGATTTATGTGCGAAGTCCTTTTGGAGATGTTTACATGATGCTAGACTTTGGGGTTCGGTGATACGACTTAAGTATCTTGGGAGGTTGCCACTCCCTCTATGGTTCCGGAATGGTAATGTTTCACCCTATGGGTATTGTATCTGGAGAAGTTTCTTAAAGACTTTTCCAATTATAACCCTCGACCTTTGCTGGATTATTGGAAGGGGCACTCAAGCATATGTTGGGCTGGACCCGATTGCAAGTTTGGGGACGGATTTCTGGCTACCGAATGCACTTATTGTGGCTCTACATGCGCGCAATGTCTATGCTTTAAAACAGGCGGTTGCTCCTCAGGGGGGTAATACACAATGGCGGACTACGGAGGATTTGAACTTGGGGCTGCATTTACATTTTGCTTGGACAAAGTATATGAATAGACTGTTACATGCGGGCATTTCACTTAATTTGGAGGATGATAGTATCACATGGGGCGTTAATAACGCTACTGGAATGGTTACGGTGCAACTGGCATATTCTGTTTTGATGGAGGATGATGTGGATGATGCCCGGAGGATTCTGTTGTCTAAGTTTTGGCAGGTAAAGTGCCCTTTAAAGATCCGTCTCATGTGGCTGGTGCTCCATGAAAAAATCTTGACGTGGGATAATCTCACCAAACATGGCCTTTGTGGCCTGGGGTGTTGTTCGTTGTGTTTAAAGGCTGGTGAGAACGTCAATCATCTTTTCGTTCAATGTCTGTTGTTCAAACATCTATGGGGTTCAATTGAATCCATTTATAATTTCCACTTCTCCTGGAAGTGCGCATCATTCAGAGATAATTACAGGTAGTGGATTGCAAGCAAGGTTTACGATCCAGCCCTCTTATTTTTCACTGTTTGGGAATTCTGGAGAGTCAGGAACCGATATATTTTTCAGGGGGGAAATCCTTCTATAAACCTGACTTGTGCAGCGATTACTGGTTGCCTAAAGCCGGCCTGCACTTCTACACCTGTAAAGAGGAGGATGGTCCTCCCTCATTCTGTGGAGGATATTAGCTTTCCTATTGGCTACTTTGATGGCGCTACCCAGAAGTCTTGGTGTGGGGCTGGCATGGTGCTTAAGTTCTCCCACAAACACTTCTTTCAGATTCAATTGCGGGCCACTTGCGGGCTGGCAATGGCACCAATACCATATCTTAGCTTATTTCTCTTTGGGGCCTCCTCTTTTTCGCCAGGAATTTGGGCATCACTTCGCTTCGAGTATTTGGGGACTCACGTGTGATTATTTTATGGGCTAAAGGTGAACAGTGTCTTCGATCTGTTGAACTAGATAGCTGGATCAAACGTGTTCGTACACTTATTGCTGAATTCAACGATGTTTCTTTTGGACACATCTACCGAGAGCACAATTCGGTAGCAGATTCCCTTTCCAAGCAGGCTTTGGGCGCCATGGATGGTCGCATGAGTATCACCGAGTTCAAGGATGGAATTTATCACAATTCCACTTCTCTTTTGTTTTCTTGATATCGGGATTTGCATGTATTTTGGTTGTCTGGACTGGGTACTTAGTTTTTTGGGTGGTCAGTTTGATAAAACTCCTTACTTTGTTGTTGCATATGTCTGGATATTCCCATTGGGCATGATATGTACCGAAATGTTTTGTGTATGATGTGTATCGAAATGTATGTTTGTCAGCTTTGAACTTTAGGCAGCTCGCCTATACTATACACCTCTGATGCAACTTTTTATCTAATCAAAGTTTGCTTTTTTCCGTGTGAAAAAAAAAATTCAAGAAGTGTTGGAAAAGGTGAAGAGTATGCACTTTTTAATGATTGATATATAAGATGGGATAAGCAAACATCATTGAGACATGTTCGACATTGTATATCTTATCTTATATATCAATCATTGAAAAAGTGCATCATCTTCAATATTTGTCATTGGAAGTTGACATTATAAATTAAAAAAAAAAAAACTATTTTGATACACTCAAAATATTATTATCAAAGATAAGTTGGCACTTCTGACCTTTCTACTCATTCACACAAAAAATAAAACTAACATATTAACAAGAATCACTACTAAAACATATGAGTTTGCAAAAAATAGATATGCTATGTGAGGATCTTAAGTCTATGCCCCTCCACTACATAGGGTTTGACTACTCTTCTATGTGGGAATAGCCTAACCTTCAAGAATAAATGTGTTGTCACCATTATTTGAATTTTTGGCAAAATGCATATAACATGGTTTGTACTTGGGAACATGCATCTAATTGGCATTCTCCTAAATTTTATATGTAGTTCCAACTAATAATGCAACGTTAGGTAAGATACAATCAACCAGATTATATCGCTAGCTCTAGTAAGGTATATTCCAATGAAGGCACAAACACATCCCTATCCCTCTTGTGATGTCGAACAATTCTAAAATTGGCAAAGTTCTACTTATTGTATATGCCTTCTCAACTGAGGTTGGTCCCTAAAAGTATTCCTTGAGATAGTGAAGGCACATAACCCTAAGCTATGATCCAGGGCCTTCAAAGTATTACCAACTCTTTACCAAAGCACTTTTCAAGTGAGCCACTATGATTGAGTTAGTACCTTCTATTTCTTCCCTCAAGGAAACTAAGTCCTAGCACTATATGTCTTCCCCTCAAAACAAAGCAACTCTCTTATCATACCAAATCTAGTGGCTAAACCTGAGCTATGCACCCTTGTACTATGTTCAAATCTAGAACTAATTTAGCACATTCACAAGAAGATGGTATTTGGCTAATCACCTAAGTGGTTTTGAAATGGAGAAATGAAGTTGCTTAACTGATAAGGAGAGGAAAGTATTTCGAGCTAGAGGTGGAGAAAAAGCCTTGAGAACATAAAGAGTGGCATGATGTTATAGTTATTGGTCAATTGAGAATTATATAAGGCGAGGAAAGTATTTCGAGCTAGAGGTGGAGAAAAAGCCTTGAGAACATAAAGAGTGGCATGATGTTATAGTTATTGGTCAATTGAGAATTATTCCATAGTATTTATTGTACTATATTTGAGCCGAGAAAATGAATATTCCATAGTATTTATTGTACTATATTTGAGGCGAGAAAATGAATATAAGCGTTGATCTAAAGGGAGAGGGAACAAATGATTTTAGTAACACATAGTTCATTTGAACTTAACATATTTGAAGCCATGTTAACATAAAGCACCCACTTTACTATTTTGTAATTAAATTATTTGAATAAACCACCCACTTTACTATTTTGTAACTAAATTATTTGATGTTAAATATATTTATAGATCCTTTAGGGTCATTATATGGTTTTTTTTTTGTAGGGGGGTTATGGTCATATAGTGATACTTATATTAAGGAGTATAATGGATGCTTATGGGTTTTCCTTTAACCATGTGTGCACACTAAAGTGTAAATATATTACTATATTGCATTTCAAGGTTATATGTTTATTTGATGTATTATGATAATGGATGTGTATATCATTGTAATTTTTTATTTGTTCTAATTTTATGGAACATAGCCCAGGGGTAACATTATGAACACAACTCCATATTATCAACTCATTATGCACTAATTCTTTTAAGGATTATATTTAATGGATGTTTTTTTATCATTACACTATCTCCAAAAGGGTTGAAAATCTAGTGTCCTTTATTATAATGTAGTACAACTATGTTGGTTGACAATCATGATGATCATGAGTCTTATATTCAATGTTAATAATGTGTTCTCTCGTTGAAACTAATCAACACATTATGTGGGAATTTCATGTTGTGGAGGCTAATTAAAGAATAAATTCAAAGATGGTTGATCATCAGGTGGATTAGTTTGTGTGTTAAGAAATTATTCATTGGGATTTAGGGTTTAAAGATTGAAGCATTTTTTCTTTCCATTGAAGAACATGAGATTTTATGGGTTGGGTTCCTTATAGTGTTGGAAGATGGTTAAAGAGATTTGTTGAGATTAACCCACATGTTTGGATGAATGATGAAAAGATTGAATGGAGCATACATTGATATCAAAAGTTGAATTGGGATATTGATTTTTTATTTGAGCGCATGCTTGAGAGGTATATCCTTGAGTTTGCAGTTGAGAATTTTCCATCCTTTACAAAGATGTAAGAAGATTTCTTGAAGGGGCCTCAAAGCAGATTGGTAAAGAAGATTCTTGTGTGGGTTAAAATATTGTTGGTCGAGTCAGGGTTGTTGCCTTCTAACCCCAACATAATGGTAGCTTAAGTGTCGCACTTGGGGGGTGGGACTTGGTGGGTAGACAAGAAGGCCGAGTTGAAAAACCTAGTAGAGATGGTTGACATGACACATGGGACTAGAATAGGGAATGAGTGCGTTGAGTGCAATGTAGCTGAGAGACAAATATGGTGGAAGAAATAGATGAATGAAATACACCCAAGTAAGAAAGCCACCATGAGAGAGTACATTGAAAATGTTGAGATAGAGTTGGATAGGATGAGAGAACCAAGGAGAAAAGATAATGAGGTTAACAAACATATGGAAGAAAGAGGTTGGAGATGGGAGAGTGAGACATTGGAAAATCATGATGAGGCTTCTTATAGACAATACCGGTGGAAGGAAAATGCCAGTAGAAAATTTTGTGTGTTGGAACAAAGTATTGGGAATGGTAGTGAGGAACTTGTGTTTGATGATGGAGGTGTTTAATGTTGTGGTGCATTTGTATAATGGCTAAACTGCTAATGAATTTGATAGTTGGGAAAGTGAGAATCAATGGAAATGATGAAGTGAGTAAACCGGTCTATCTAGAGAACCACCATGATTATGCTTTTTCATATTGATGATACTTGTGCATGTTCTTTATAGTAGTTGACACTATTAGCAAGTTAGTGGAAGAGAGCAAGCAAGATAGGTTAGTGCAACGAGGATGTCAATGTTTTATAATATACTGTAGACTAAGAGATATTGTTGGAGTTTAGCAAATGACAAATAATCTATGGGATTCAATGTTGTTCGTACCTTTGTTCTTGGGAGAGGAGATGAAGATGTATAACATCATTGATTTGTATGCGATGTTATTTGGAATGCATGAGGAACTGCACAAATAGCATACATGGTTGAATTTCAATCTACCTTGAGAGGTAGAGGGTTGCCACTATTGCAAAATACATGTGAACTTTGTGAAATAAATGTGAACCTTAGGGGAATATTTTATGATTCCCTAAACTCCCCTCCAAATTTGCAAGAAAACACTACATGACATATAAAAAATATCTTAACAATTTTTTTATGTTTCTTTTTCAAATGGACCTGTTGTTTTACTTGTAAAAGTTTTGTGTGCATGAAAATGAGAGGTTGCAGAAAACATGAATAAATAATAAAAATTGCATTTAGCAAAATAAAATGTTTTTTTGTTACAAAATTATGTGAAGTAAGAAAAAATTGCATGTTTTTTACAAAAATCCGAAACTAATCAAAATTAAATTAATAAAAGGGAAGGAAGATACTTCTCTAGAGATTGAGGTTGGCCAAGCCAAGTTAAAAGGATATATGTCAAGAGATTGAGACTTCAGTTCATCCTAATGATTCTTTGCCCCTAATTCAATAGGTTATGATGCATACTCTTGTGAGTTATCCAACAATTGAGGTTGGCCAAGCCAAGTTAAAAGGATATATGTCAAGATATTGAGACTTGAGTGTATCCTAATGATTCTTTGTCCCTAATTCAATAGGTTATGATGCATACTCTTGTGAGTTCTCCAACAAGTTTGACTTTTAGAGACTCAAAGCAAATAGACTAATCCAATGGAAATTATAATTGTACTTGATATTTTAAATATTGATGTAAGTGATTCAAAGAAATTCTTGATGACTTTAAGTATTTATTTTGATATTTATGATATTTTCATAGTAGAATCTAATTCTAAGATAGTTAAAGCCATAATCAAGTTAAATCCTTATGAGTATCAGCACAATACTATTGTGCTTGAGACTAGTATATTAGTCAACACACCGGTTCAAAGGCCACAACTATGTATAATCCTAACACCAACCTCCTCTCAAATGTATATGAAGAGGCTAATGAATCAAAATGCAACACTCAAACTAAGTAATTTAGCACTAAGACAATCTTTTTGTTTCTACTGAAAGTGCACAACATTCTCTCCTTTTCCATTTTGATTTTATTACCATTGTTTATGTTGAATTGGCACAAGGTAGAGTAGTAAGTAGTTTAATGTGCTTAAACATTGGACTCCACTCAAATTTCCAATAAGGAAGTTGTTGTGGGTTACCTAGTAATAAATAAGGAAAAGGGAGACCAAGGGTTTAGCTCAATCAATCGTCACCACTGTTGTTGGGTATTTGACTAGTTCAGTGCTAATAAGTGCCAAGATCGAATCCCCTTACGTGAGGCACTGTAGTCTATTTTAATGGGTTTTTTAGGATGCCATCCACAAATATTGGGAATCATCCCTTGAGTTTCGAGACGAAGTTTTCCTTGGGAAAAAAATCAAGTAAATGGAAACACACTGTAATATCCCAATTTTGACCCCATCACATTAAAATGATAAATATGTAATATCGTTATAAAATCATGGTGAGGAGCTCAAGGCTGAGGCCCCACCATCGATTTATCGTTTATGTATTGGAAATTAAAAATATCAATGCATGTGGGTCGCGTGCTAGCATGGCACGATATAAATTACAAATATCATGTAAATGTGTATTTTAATAAAAATACCCACAACTAGCTGTGCAATGCAACAAGAATATGGGGGCATGATTTTTAGAAGGATTAGGGAGGGAAATATTCAAACCCTTGAACCATTAAATTCAAGCCAAGTGTCAATGAGATAACCCATGAACCATCAAATACCCATGTTGAATTTTGTACCCAATCATTTATTTCTCCCAAGAATTGGTTGAAGTAATTATTATTTGGGGAAATGGAGAGGTATGGTTGTCCCATTTTCGTGTATGGGCAAGCCACCATTTTGGAAATTCGTGTTTGGCTTCCTGGGCAAGAAAAGAGTCACGAATTATTCCCCAAGCCATTATTCATCAACTAGTTTTGCTCTCTCATGAGTTCTAGGCTTGCCGGGCATTTTTCTCCATGAAATGTTTGTGTCTTCCTCGATTTCTAGCTGGGAAAATGGCGTTTTTGGGTAACGAACGATTGGGAAGAAAGGGAATTTGAACTAGGTTTCATTGAGGCCGTTTTTGGCCATTTGGATGCTCAAATACCCATGGAAAAATCAATTTTGTTCCCCAAGGGTCATTTTCCCTTCTCCTAGCTCGTTTTTGGGTGTGCCACGGATTGGAAGAACCAATGGGGATCATGTTTTGTAAATCCCATAGTTAGAAATATTTATCCATGCCCAACGCTTGCACTTGTTGTGTGTGGGAAGATTATGTTGTGGTATGAGTTGTGGGTATCCCTTGTTTTGGCTTGAGCTTGAGTGTTCCCACTCCTTGTAGAAATCATGCCCAACTCGGGGGTGGCAACTGTCCTAAGAGATTGATGAGCACAATTGGCCTATGGCTGGGTGGAACATTGCAGTTGCATAGCTAGTTGCTTGGGACAACTTCACCATCAAGATAAATATTCTCTCTTGTATTTCAGTTATGCAATGTTTCTAATTGATGTTTGTTTTAATTATGATTATGTTGGAAATTGCATATAGGTGTGTGCAGTAGAATTTATTCCGCTATATCAAATTTGATTGTGCATATGCAAACACATGTGTTTTATTTGCTATGAAATTCTTCATGATAAATAGGGCTGAGTTTTGTAAAGACCCTGAATTTTAATCATGTTCTCTTCCTCGCGTTGGATCAACGGGAGGGGACGTGACACACACTTATATGCATCAAAAGGGAGATGAAATCTATTACATCGAGAATGTGATAAATGGAAGAATAACTACTATATAGTTATTATTCAGTGAGATTAATGACAAGTAAATACAAAGTGGTTGTACCATTGACTAGAACAAATTTGGATTCATGTGCATGAGGAGTTTATTGACATTCAAAGTATGATAGAGCCAAATAACTGATAGATACATTAGACAAAATTAGAAGTATATTTGACCACGTAATTAGAACAAATAGGAATTGGGAGAGCGAATTAAGTCAAAGCACTCCTCTGAAGATTCTAAAAAGAAGTAAATTTTTAAGGAAGCAAGGCGATTGGTTGCATACGTATAGGCCAAATTTTTATATTGAAGATGGAAAAACCTTTCTTCACTCAGTTGTCAACCAATAGTGAGGACAACCATCACTAGTTTCTATCCATGGAAGTGGATTGATTCGTCATCGTTATTCAAGTTAAACCACACCCCTTGATATGACTCACAAGATAGTACACTTTCGCTCCTGCTAGATGTCGCTTGGTCTTGGGTTGTTAACATGTTTCCTTACACCTAAGGAAGATTACCTCTTAGCCAATAATAAGTATTTTTATGGGTTTATTCCAAGATCAAAAGGAAATTTCAGCCTAGATAATATCTGCAAGAAGGCCAGTGTCCCTTATGGTCATTGTTGAATCTACCTCTAGTGGGGCCATGTGCTTTCTAATAGCATCTACCCTTAGTCCCATATAAGAGTCCAAATACTACCCCCAATTGCAATTTAGCCTCTTGCCAAGAGGAGTTCCATCTCTCTCTCTCTCACACACACACACACATATATATAATGTATTTACCTTTAGCTATTAAATTATTTAAAATACTTTTGGCTACAACTTGAGTGAGCTTAATAATTAAAAATGTGTGTTTCCTCTTGGAAGATTACACATTCAAGTCCAAAAATAGAATATGTATAATAAGCAAAACCCTACACATAACCTTGAAAAAGATTATTATTATTATTATTAAACACGTTGCTATTATAATTTTTCATAATGAACTTTATATATACATCATAACTTAAAAGCAAGGTGAAGTTCAAATTCAATTATATAAAAATTATTCATTATTTAATTCTAGCCAACCACCACTAGCAAATCAAATCAAGTGAAACTAGTCCATTGGATGTAGCTTGGGTGGTTGGGAAGAATGATAGTTACCCTCCCCACCCAAGTTCAATTCTTGTAAGTGGCATGATGCTCTTGTTGAGCCCCTATGTAATGAATGTAATTATGGCCATACCTTGATTCTTCGGAATAGCAGGTGTTGGCATATTTCCTGGTGGATGTAGCCCTTTGGTGAACCACCATTGAAAAAAAATCAAGTGAAACTGCAATATTACAACATAATTAACAAATAATAAACGCATAGTTTTGTTAACATATTTCTAATTATAAAAAGAGGCATAGTTTTACAATTTTATAAAAAATTATGGAAAGAATGCTTCATTAATTTGTTTCTTGTATATTAAGGATTTGTGCATGTTTTAATAATTTGAGATTGTCAAATTTGTTATAATGTGTGTGTGTGTGTGTGTGTGATTTTTTATTACATTATATGGTTTTAAATCTAACTTTATTTTAAAAAAAAAAATTTGTTTCTTATTTTACAATTGACTTTAGGCAAACATTCAATGTATAATTTTATTGACCTTAAAACAAATATTTAATGTCGTCAATTTTCGCTAGCTCACTCGATTAAGGTGTGGGTTTCGTTTGCAAGGTGAACCGAGTTCAATACCCTTAGGGGTGACTTAGTTGAGAGGAGACACAAAAAAATCCATCCATGTTAAGGGGTGGTGTGGCCCAGGTTGGGTGCAATCCCCGAGTGATTTTGATGGCTTAGATGCCCCTGGGTTGTGTTTTCTTAGCCAATGGTTGAAATGCACTGGCCCCGAGTGACGAGCATTTCTAACAAACAAACAAACAAAATCTTTAATGGCGAATATTTTTTACACGTTATTGTAAAAGCTTTGTTCAAAGCATAAGGACAAGGGCTGTCAAATTTTCTCAAGAATTTATAAGTGGATATTTTAACATCTTAATCAAATCTATGATGTTAAGTTCTTGCACATTCCTCGACATAATAACTCACTAGTTGATCAATTAGATAGCGAGGTAACCAAGTTGTATAGTGGGATTTTAGTTCAAAATGGAGGCCTTCCCAAAAAAAGGTGGCTCTCTTAGTTTAATTATGGGTGGAGGTAAATCCAATTAATTAATGAATCATTTAATCTCCCTTGGAAATGACAACAAGGAGAAATTCAAGAAGGATCCATCGTGTGTGGCATATCCTTGCGAGTATGTTGCATAAGAGGGAGCCTTAACACTCCCCCATGCTTCAAGCTCCATCCACAACTTATTTATTCTATCTGTTATTGTTCCTTTTATGGCATCCTTACAACTTTATCGTGGCATAGGTGGGATTATTCTAGCTCGAGTTGATGGTTTTGCTCTAGGTCAAAGACATAAATAAAAGGTTTCTCCTAGGTTTCTCAGCATGGATACGACGACCTTCTCCATTTGTTCAGGGACCCCTGGTAAGTGGCTCCATATCCTTTTCTCTTATTCCAATCGGGGCATTGGTTGTGTTTTCGATAACTATGAGAAGTCTGTAAGTTTTATTTTTGGTCTTGGCGATGGTCATTTTGTTGTGCATAATAGAGGATTTTTCCATCCAGAATGGATCTATTCACACCCTTCTCTATATTTGAATCATGCAAGTTGGGGTGTTGTGGGAGGGGATGAACAGGGATACACAAGGAATATAATGAAGATGATGAGCCTTCTTAGCTCAAGGATTGACGGGTTGCAAGGGACTATTCACAACATTAAATCTCAGATGGCCATACAGGATGAAAATAGAGGATTCTTGAGACTGTGGTTGCAGAACAAGGGAAGCAAATGGCAAAGTTAATTAATGAATCTAAAATTCATTTCAAAATACCCTTGGGGATGTCTAAAGATGCTCAATATGCAAAGGTACAATTAGTGGGTTCCAAGCATATGGAAGAGGACTCGGTTCAACAGTCGGGCATAGTTGCAATGGAAATTTCTAGCTCCAGTGAACCGCACAAAGATCAACAACTGCAGAAAGGCCACAGTGGCAATGAGTTTATATAAATTGTTTCTTGTTATATGTTTTCTACTTATAATAGACTGTTAGGATAATAAATAAGGATTTATAGTTGTTGGTATTTTGTGAAGGTGACATGCATGGATTTATAGAGGTATAAGAAGGAGAAATTTTGTGCTGCTATCATTCAACATTTTGTATATTTTGAATTTGCTCTTATGTATATTTTTGGTCGATTCTCCTCAGGCAGTTTTAATATAAAAATATTATATCTGTTTCAGTTTTAAAAAATAGTTGATTGTATCTTTTTGTCTTTTTTTTTTACTTTCCCTTGCTTGAGCGCCCTTCTCTACTTCGGGGCCCTTGCATGTTCATCATTTATATTTTCTTATTTTTCCTCTTATTGGGTTCACAAGTAGCAGTAACACACAATCCAAAATCCTATGCCTCAAAAAGTCATGCTAAATCAACCCTACATGGTGTTGGTGTGGTAAATGGAATTACATGGTTCTAGGAGGCAATAGTATAATTCCTTTATTGTTTACCATTGTAAAATAGAAAAGGAAAAGTCCTTGAAAAATTCCACACCAAAACTTTTTCAAGTCGTATCGACAAACAATGTGGGAGAACTAAAAAATGAGAATATATATTAGCATGTGTAGCAGAAACTCAGTGTATAGTTTGTATATCAATTTACATGTGAAGTGGGAATATCGAGGAGAAACCTACAAACTATAATAACGATAGTCATGGCAATGTTGTATATAGGGAAATAGGTTTGGAATACAAAGGTTGCACAGTCACATGAAAAAAAAAAGTTTTATGTTCTTCTTACTCCTCCTTATTAAGGGTCAAAATAAATATTTAAACCAATCATAGTGGAAGTAAATCAAACTTGATTAAAATCAAAAGTCAACTCGAGTTCGTTAAGTCAAGAAACAGAATGTGAAAATTGAAAATAATAAAATTGGAATTTTTTTAAGCCTTCATCAAAACTTAGGTAGACGTTAGGCACGTACTATTTCTAAGCAAACTTGAATTTACAAAGCGATGTGGAGTAAAGACTCGTAGATTTTAGTATTTAATATTTTTAACTAATACCTAATATGTTTCTTACCCCTTGAGTGTAGAGCTTGTTCCATCATGTTGAGTCAGATTTAAGCATGCCATCATGTTTGAATCAAGCTCGACTAACATAATACTTTGAAGATGGGATAAATAAATTAAAAATATCTCATGGTATAGGTGAAGATTTTCCATGTGTCACCCTAGTTCATACCCCATTACATTGTTACTTCATTCCTATATTGTTAAGAAAATCCTAGGTTGGACTTTCATTGGCATAGGAAGGTCACTCATTGAAGATACTAACATCAAATCCATGCCCATTCCAAATGACACTTACATTATAGGGGACCAAGGTATGTGGTTACAAAGACAAACATCGTTTACCCTTGTCAAAAGAATGTATATTCTAGTTGTTTATTCAAACCCCAAATTAAGTCAACACTATGTCCAATAATGCAACAATTAGCATATCATCATGCGCATGTAAACCATAAATATAGTGATCTAATTCACACTGCTTCAAACCAAAATTGAGAAAGAGATAACTAACTTTGTCTTAACATATTTCAAACCTTGTAAGGCTTTCTTCTGTCAACACACAAGACTACCATCCTTCTCAAAGCCTAGGGGTTGCTCCATATAAATATCCTTAGTGAGATCAACATGTAAGAAAGAAGTTGAAAGTGAAATAATTAATTGAATATAATTCATCTTTCCAACTGGGCCAAAGGTCTTGGTGTAGTCAATGCGTTCATGCCAATGGAAATGTTTTGATAACAATCAAGCCTTGTGCCTCTCAGTAGCACCTTCAAACATGAATATTGTCTTATAGAACCATCAACATTTCACCACAATTTTTCCTTGTGGTTGTGGAACCAAGTCTCAAGTTTTGTTCTTCATCAATAAATTATACCCTCCATCCATATCATTCTTCCATTCAAGTGTACCATGTGCATTTGAATATGTATCATCATCATTTTCTAATAACACACTTTCCGTTTACACTACCATTTTGTTTATGTCCTTTTTTCTTCCTTGAGTCATTTACATTCCTACATCCACATCAGTGGCTTCAATGGTTTTAGTTTCCATCAAGGAAGATGAATCTCCCTTGTAGGAGTTCCTACATCAATATTGCTATGAGAATTCACAATGAAACAATCGTGTACTCCATTGTTTGTAGACGATTCTATTGTAGAAGGTCGACTGCAAGTTAGGTTTGTTAGCAAGTCGATTATCCAATCAACAAGACAATTGACATGCCAATTAACTTTGTGTAATAGTCAGTCGATCCAAAATTCTTCAATATTTCAAATAGATCATTGCTTAATAATCCATAAGAGTTTAATAGACTCAATATGTGTCTACCCATCAAAGGCAACATCCCTCCTAAAAATAACTTCATGTTTGATAAATTGAAAACATGTAGGATTTTGACTCTTTAAAGTAGCTTTCCATAATACAAGCATGACTGCACATCCACCTTCTTTCTCTTATCATTTGGAATTTGAGCCAATGTTATAAATTCAAACATTTTGAGATGTTGGACTCGTGTTTTTCCTCCTCTCCAATTCTAAAGAGGAGTCATATCCCATACAACTTTGGTTGAATTCATACTCAGTACGTAGTTTGAGTAGTAGACTAAATATGCCTAAAATCTTGTCATCATTCATCTGGACTAAAGAAAACACCTTGCCATTTCAACCAAAGTATAATTCTTCATTTCAAAAACACGGTTTTGCTAATGTGTGTAAAGTGTGAATCTATACCAAGCGATCATATCATGTTGTGACAAGTAACTCTCAAATTACTTGATCACATATTCTCCTCTATTGTTATATCTTAGACATTTCATAAGTCAACCACATTTAGTTTCATTGAATACCCTAAATTCCTTGACTTTCTAAAAACATGGTCTTTATTCCTCAAGAAATATAACCAATTATACCTATAAAATCATCAGTGAAGATCCAAACATACCTTTCACTAGCTAATGATGGATGCATCAATGTACAAAGTTCCTAGTGGACAAGTTCCAACTAGGTCTTTTCTCTCCAAGACTTTCCAATCACAAATGCAAATTGGTGATGCTCTCCAAGAAGACACCCTTTGCATACACTATCAAGAGGTAGTACCCTAGGTAGTCCATTAACCATATTAAACTTTACTATCAATTTCATATTCTTTAGAAATTCATATGTTTGAGTCGCTCATGCTAAATCCTACTCCAATCATTGATCCTCGTTATGAGTGCATTTAGTCATGGATCGTACTTAGGAAAATCGTAGAACTTAGAAACTCTATATGTAGGGTCTAGAATACCCTCAAAAACAACAAAAAATCACTATTAATATCCTTCACAGCAAACCTATCAATCCAAAATTCAACCTTCTTGCTAATATGGGTTAGTTGGGGTACATATAATAAATTGGCACTCAAACTCCGTACATGATACACATTAGTGATCACACCATTTTAACATTCAATCCTTCCACAACCAACAACAATTATTTGCAACACATACATATTCTTCATTGGCTTTACTTAATGAAGAAAATATAGAAGCATATGTATCCATATAATGGGTACAACTAGAATCAACCATCCACTATATTTTTGAAGGGTGTGCATCCAATGCCTATGAAGTGCTACTAGAGAAGGTATAGTAATCTCCCCTACCCTCTAAAATTCGATGGTACAAGTTGGTTGATCAACTAGTCAACACCTTCCCAATGAGTCTCTTGACCTTATCCGGAATATCTTTGGTCTTCTTCTAGCAAGTCTTCTCAACGTGTCTTCTATTTAAATCGTATCAACGTGTCTTCTTCCTAATGCCTTTCTTAGTCGATGATTAATCATCATACTTCTTCTAGTCAATCTAGTTGACATAATATTTATCATGGTGACCTCAATAATCTTCTCCCTAATTGTATCCTCTGCTCTTTCTCTATAGTTATGTCGACTTTTGTCCTTGAGGATATGGACTTTTTGCTTAATTTTAAGTTTACCTTCATTAAGAAACTTTAATGTGCCCTAATTAGCAAAGCACATAAAAAATCAAAAGCATAGTCCTTATCTTCTTCTTTTTTGGAAGCCCAACTAGCATGAAATGTCAAACGTAAGGCATGATAGGGTGTCTTCAAATTCATCAAGATTAGTTCTATAACGTGATTGTCTTTCTTCTGAAAATCCTATTCACATTCATCCAATTTGGATTGAATCTCCTTCACAAGAACCAAGTAATATTTAACCCTATCAAAGGAGAGAGGATTTAGATAGATCATCTCTTTCTACATCTACATAACTTGACTTCTATTGATCTTATCAAATAGAGTCTTCAAATTCTTCCATACTTCATTTGAATAGTTAGTCTAGCTTTTGTGAAAGCGAATCTTCCTCGAGATGTGGGTTTTTATAACTCGTACAACCTCATCCTCCTTCCTGTCGATGATGAACTTATGTTGATCATCCTTAGGGCCTAGAAACACAGTTTTAGTAAACTACAAAAGCACTTTACTCTTTAACGGATTTTCTAGCTAATGCCCACATGCCATAGTTATTAGGGCTTATTGACTATGTCAAAAAGGAAGAGATATTCAACATTTAAGCGTGCCCAAGGCTCCAACTTTTTTGCCTTAACACGTTCACCATTCGTCCTAGTTGAGATCACCTTTAATAGAAACATAATGGTGATTTTAAGACAAATTCAACTACGTCTAAATATAATTATCCATGAAGTAGAAGTTTTTGGAGATAAAATAAACATTGAGAAGAAGTCATTAGAAGATAAAATAAACTTCACGACAAAGTACATTTAGTGACTATGCGGTATATTGTCGTATATATGAGTGAAAAAGAATCTAATATCTTTCAAGCTAAAATAAATATGTTTATCAACTTTGAAGGTGACAAAACCTATCATAACTCTGTTGTTAGACTGGCAATGAGGACAACCATCACTAGTTGTTATTCTTGAATGTGAGCTGAATCATCACTGTTATTCAAGGAAAACCATCCCACTTGAAATAACACGCTAGTGGTTTGTAAGGGGGTAGAATTCCACTCCTACTATATGCCTCTAGGTCTTTAGTCGTTAACATATTTCCTTACATCCAAGGAAAACGAGCTCATAGCTTATCAAAAAGAATTTTAGGTCTTTACTCCAGAACGTTTTTAAAATAAATAATTGAACAATATTTTCATTTAATTAAAAAACATTAACATGATTGAAAAGTATTTCCATTTGTCTATGATTAATGATAAATTAATTATGTGTCTTTCACTAAGAAACAATTATATAATCATTTATAAAGGTTGGCTACAAAATATATATAATGAAACTTCTTTTTCAAGAGAAAAAATATACTATATTTCTTTTAGGAAATTTTTTTTTTAAAAATAAAATAAAATTCTAGTCCAAATTATAGAGCTTCACTACCAACACCCCGAAACTGATGACAGAGCACAGTACCTCCATCACCATCTTAGAAAAAGTAAAGAAGCAAGAACCAACAAAGTCAACATAAAATTTGTTCATACCTTACCCTCCAAAATACAAGCCATCAAAAGACCCCAAAACAGTAAGAAGATCCACCAGAACTCCAAAGGAACCAAATACATCCATATTTGAAGTACAGTCAAATCAAAACCATAATATAATATTTAGAAATGCTTCAATGTCGAAGGAGTCACCCACTTGTTCTCCATAATAAATCTTTCCTTCATCCAGATTCAAAGCATGTTTTGATAGAATATCTGCATCAACATATTATTCCATGTATACATGTTGATAAACTAATTGTGAAAAAACAGCTTGAAGATTCATTATCATCCTTTGCCATCCTTCAAGAGAAGCCACATGTAAATTGCATTTGTTGGATAACCAATCAATGATGACTTTTGAGTCACCAGCCACCTGCAATTGAAAAATTTGTTAGTCCTTGCAAAATATAAAGGACACCATATTGCAAGAAGCTCGCCACGAGTATTGGTTCCTCTACCACAATGCATTTTTAATCTAAAGTCCTAGAATCATTCAATTTTAACACTACTCCAACACCACACCTCATCCCTTCATCTTGTGAAGCACCATAAAAAACCCTACATACAAACTAGAATTAAACACTGGAGGTCTAGGAACCCTTTCCCTCGAACCAAATTTTTCTTTATTGATCTCTCCAAAACAACGTGAAGCTTTTAAACATACTCTCATCGTAGATTTTGTCCTTCCCTCAAATAAAATTGATTTTCTATGTTTCCACACTTCCCAACATACAAAAAAAGGAATTTCTTTCTAGGAATGAGCCCTCATCAACCAGTTTCTAAAGCACAGGTCCAACGATTGAAAATTCCAGTTTTGAGAAATATTAAAGACTTTTTAAATTTCCACCCAAACCAATTGAATGAAGGGGCAATGTATCATCAAATGAGACACTGATTCAACCTCATATTTACACAAAACACAAAATTTAGGACTTGTACCCCCTCTCCTTACATAATTATCCCAAGTCAATATTCTATTTTCCAACATCAACCAACAAAAAAGTTTGATTTTCGAAGGAAGATACCACTTCCAAAAAGATGAATACCGCCAATTTTGATGAACATCAAACGAAGCAAATATATTAACATCATAAGCAAATTTTGCATTTACCTCTCCAACTTTTTCATTCCGTGACCATGTAACTAAGGATTGCTCTATCTCTGCTAATTGAATGCCACAGTGATTTAGTCCCAGCACAAAGTATTCCCATTTGACCTTCATGTTCTCCTGGAGACCCAAGTCTATAGCCTTTTTCAAGCCTTGACCATTCATAATAGCTTCATCAAAGGTACCACAGCCCATGTAAGTAATAGATCACCTTTTCATGCAATAAACTTAATAAATCACTTGAAATTCTATAAAATCTAACAACTCCAACCATAGGATCCTCACCAATTTTGATTCTACGACCATCACTAGGTTTCCAAGCAAGCCAATCTCCCATATTGTGAAAAGAATTAAGTAGACAACTCCAACTATTTGATATTCCTTTAGTACTCTTCTTTATCAATTTCAATCCTCTCCACCACAATCCTTTGTCTTAAATACTTGTCGCTAATAATATCACACCACAGTCCAACATAGAATAAGCTTCTCCAAAGGCTCTTTGCAGCGAAAGCCTGACAAAAAAGATAGACATTTTTTGTTCCCAACCTCCAAATTTCTTGGGTCTAGCTAACCTATCCCATTTCATAAGATGAACACCCTTTTTATCCCATATAATGAAACTTTATGGTGGGGTGGACTTGAACTTTTTACTTCATGTTAATGATTTATAAAAAAAATATTCTCTTCATTTTATCTCTTAATACTATATATTAAGATTCAAAAATTGTATAATTTTTGTTTTCATTCAAAATAATTAATACTATTATATTATTATATATATATTATATATTTTGATGTGAATGACATGAACTAATGTGTTAGAGATTAATCATTTTCATAAACAATTAAAAATTTCCTTAAATTTGGTTAAAGAAATCACATATATGAGATGTTATAATTGCACAATCTAATTGTAGTAAGAGTATTTGAGGGTGTTAAACTCATTTTTACATTAAAAATGTCAATTTCATCATCAAAACTGAGTGATCAAAACATTTTAAAAAATCATCCATTCCAACTAAGAAAATTAACATTTTTTATCTAAAATTTAGTTAATTGGAATCATTTATGTTGATAAAATCATAAATATAAAGTGTGAATATTATACCATTTATTTGTTGCTCTAAAAACATTTAAAAATATTGATATCATTTTTACATTAAAAATAATAAAAAACAACAATTTCAAATTCAATCAAAACTACAATTTCCACAAAATTGTTAAACCAAAATTTGATAATACCAACAAAAAAAATTAAAATCATACAAAATTTAGCCTAATCTAACTTTAATATTTAGTTTTATATCAACTTAGTATAACTATCAAGTAAATAAAACTTAAAAACAAACTATAAAGTTAATTTTATAATTAACTTTCTTACTTTTCCTCTATCCTCATAGTTAACCAAATTTGTTTACTTATTAAAAAAATATTAATCTTTTAATTTCTTTTTAATCTCTTTTTATATGGTTATTAATCTTTTAATCTCTTTTCATATGGTTTTCCTCCCATCTCAGCATTAACCAAATTTCTTTACTTATTAAAAAACATTATTTATTTTTTTAAGAAGTGTGAGGATGAAGGAAGAAAACACTCTAATGAAGTGAATCATATACTTGAAAAAGGCATGAACCATTTGTTCTAAACGTGGTCATTTAATAATCATCCATTTTATAAAGTTTTAATATTATCCATCCTAAAAGCATATAAGAATTAAAATATATGCAAGATGTTACCATCATTAAGATACGTATTGGTTGAGAAGTATATTTTAGTATCAACTTTATATATCCCAAATTGCAATATATATGTCCTTGTTTAATTATAAACTTAGTGCATTATGATTCTTCTTTGCTTTTTAAATGCTTAAAAAAAGTATGAATATACCATCATAAGTCACAACCCTCCTCTCATATAATGATACCACCAAGGAAAATCATCATTGCTCTTTTTCTTCTCCCACTTAACTTATTCACTTATTATTTTAAAAGTAAGAGCTATTCTGCTTTATTTTAATCTTCATAATTAGTTATTAAGATTTTGGAAATAATATATACAAAAAATTAAGTAAATTATTTTAAAACCTATTTAAAGAAGAAATAAAGATATAAAATTGATTTTATTATAAATTATTGAAAATATTTAAAGAATAATATTTATTTTCTTAATATTTAAATTCGATTAAAAATGAGTGATCCATTACAATGAATGTGTACTTAAAGCATAATTTGAATTTTAAATTATAAAATAGATATAATATAAAGTGCTTAAACATTATATGATTTACGTCTTTCTATTTGTTTGAGTAATGGGATATTTATTTTTTAGAGAAAAAAACATACTTGAAATTCATTAAATGAATCAAAGTATTAAGAACATACATCAATGACTATTCAAAAAAGATAATCAACCAATATATCAAAGCATGACCCGTGAAGACTAAATAAGTCTAATATATACCAAAATACATATTATTAAAGTGAGGAAAGAGTGATTGAAACTATCATATACAACCCATAAGATCAACTGATATATAATTGTATTTACATAATAATCAAAAGAAAATATATATGACTAATAAAAACTGAAAATCTGGAGATCCTTCCGAGGAAGAAAATGTCCCTATGTAATCTCATCAATAAAAATAGTACCCTCGGGGAACCCTAGAGCTCTCTTTGACAATAGATCTGCATGCTTGTTATAAAACATGTATATATGTGTGAAGGGAATCTATACAAATGCTTGCTGCAAAGATCTGATATGTCTCATCCAACCTACCAAAAAAGGAACCTGAAGGTTGCACTTACCAATAGCCCACTCTATAATGATCATGGAGTCACCTGTAACCTACAATGAAGATATATGCCTGTCACAAGCAATATATAAGAGGGCCCACGAGGCTAATATTTCAACCCTTGTGTTCGAACATAATCCACTTCCCATCCAAAAACAAATATAGTGACCAAAACCAATGCATATCACACCGCCAGCCCTACCTAATGCACTAGAAGACTGAACAACTCTGTCAAAAAGCCAATGGTACCGTCATCTGAAAATGAGGGGGAAACAACATTGTTTATTTTCCCATTCCTTTTATTGACAAACCAATCCTTATATGCGCCAATGATAGCACACACCACTTTGTATAAGGAAAGAGGAGCATCTTCAAATAAGACCCTGTTCCTATGCTTCCAAATGTGCCAAGAAACAAAGCATGGCGGAGTTTTATGGAGGGGAACAACATTCTTCCAAGCATAGAAACTGATAATCACTGACCTAGACAGCCAAGGACCTGAAATCCTCAGCTGCTTTCTAACCTCCGACCACACATAACGAGAGAATTCACAACTAGTTACAAGATCATCCAGAGATAGTTATACAAGAGATCTTCACACACTTAGATCGAAAAATATGTAATAACCTTTTTTGAAATTCAATTTAACAATTTTGTTTGAAATTTAGTATTTCTTTTATTAAAATAATCTTTAATTTTCATAATAAATCTAATTATCTCAAAATGTAAATATTTTTAAACAAACAATAATATTTAAAATTAAAGATGTTCATATAAATTGTTTGTTGTTATATGTTTTTTTACTTGTAATAGACTGTTGGGACAATACATAAGGATTTTATACCTGTCAGTATTTTGTGAAGGTGATATGCATAGATTTATAGAGGTATAAGAAGGAGAAATTTTGTACTGTTATCATTCAAATTTTTGTATATTCTAAATCTGCTCTTATATATATTTTTGGTTGATTCTCCTCAAGTGATTTTAATACAAAAATATTATACTCATTTTGGTTTACAAAAATAGTCAATTATATTTTTAAGTCTTTTTTTCTTTTTCTTTTTACTTTCCCATGCTTGAACGCCCTTCTCTACTTTAATGTCCTTGCATATTCATCATTTATCTTTTCTTTTCTTTTTTTGTTCACTTTTATTAGGTCTCACGTAGTATTAATACACAATCCAAAATCCTATGCCTTAAAAAGTAATGTTGAGTCAAACCCTGCCCGGTGTTGTTGTGGTAAATGGCATTACATGGTTCTAGGAGGCAATAGTATAATTCATTTATTGTTTACCATTGTAACATAGAAAAGGAAAAGTCCTTGAAAAATTCCACACTAAAACTTTGTCGAGTCATATCAACAAACTGTGCGGGAGAACTAAAAAAATGAGAATATATATCCACATGAATAGCATAACTCAATGTATAACTCAATGTATAGTGTATATATTAATTTCCTTGTGAAGTGGGAATATGGAGTGTATATATTAATTTCCTTGTGAAGTGGGAATATGGAGGAGAAATCTACAAATTATAATAATGATATTTATAGTAATAGTCATGTCAATGTTGTATATAAGGTAATAGGTTTGGAATACCAAGGTTGCACAATCATATGAAAAACATAAAGTTTTATGTTCTTCTTACTCCTTATTAAGGGTCAAAATAAATATTTAAACCAATCATAGTGGAAGTAAATCAAACTTGATTAAAATTGAAAGTCAACTCGAGTTTGTTAAATCAAGAAAAGAATATGAAAATTGAAAAAAATAAAATTGAAATTGTATTAAGCCTTTATCAAACGTTAGGCACATACTATATCGAAGCAAACTTGAATTAAACGATGTGGAGTGAAGGCTTGTAGATTTTAATCTTTAATATTTTTAACTAATACCTAATATGTTTCTTACTCCTTGAGTGTAGAGCTTGTTCCATCATGTTAAGTCAGATTTAAGCAAGCCATCGTGTTTGAATTGAGCTTGAATAACAAAATTATTTGAAGATGGGATAAATGAAGTTAAAATATCTTATGGTATAGGTGAAGAATTTCCACGTGTCACCCTAGGTCATATCCCCTTACATTGTTGCTTCATACCTGTATTGTTAAGGAAATCCTAAGTTGGACTTTCATTGTCATAAGAAGATCACTCGTTGAAGATACTAACATCAAATCCATGCCCATTCCAAATGACACTTACATCATAGGGGACCAAGGTATGTGGTTGTCAGGATCACAAACATCATTTACCTTTGTCAAAATAATGTATATTCTATTTGTTTATTCAAAATCCAAAATTAAGTCAATAGTGTGTCCAATAATGACTAAATCATCCACTTATAGTGCAACCATTTGCATATCATCATTCACATGTAAACCATAAAAATAATGATCTAATTCACACTGCTTGAAAACAAAGTTCAGAAAGAGATAATTGATTTTCTTATACCATACCTTAGGAGCTTATTTCAAACCTTGCAAGGTTTTCTTTTGTCAACACAAAAGACTATCATCCTTCTCAAAGCTTGGGTTTTCTCCATATAAATATCCTTGGTGAGATCACCATGTAAGAAGGAAGTTGAAAGTGAAATAATTAATTGAATATAATTCATCTTTCCAATTGGGCCCAAGGTCTTGGTGTAGTCAATGCATTCATGCCAATGGAAAGGTTTTTCTAACAATCAAGCCTTAAGCACCTTCAAACATGAATATTGTCTTATAGACCCATCAATATTTCACCACAATTTTTCCTTGTAATCGTGGAACCAAGTCTCAAGTTGTATTCTTCATCAATAAATTATACTCTTCATCCATAACATTCTTCCATTCAAGTGTACCATGTGCATTTGAATATGTATCATGATCATTTTCCAATAACACACTTTCCATTAACACTACCAAGTTGTTTTTGTCCTTTTTTCTTCCTTGAGTCATTTACGTTCTTACATCAACATCGGCAACTTCAATGGTTTTAGTTTTCCATCAAGGAAGATGAATCTCCCATGTAGGATTTCATATATCAATATTGCTATGAGATTTCACAATGAAACAGTCGTGTACTCCATTGTCTGTAGACGATTCTATTGTAGAAGGTCGACTGCAAGTTGGGTTTGTTAGAAAGTCAATTATCTAGTCAACAAGACAATTGACATGCCAATTAATGTTTTGTACAATAGTTAGTCGATCCAAAATTATTCAAGATTTCAAATAGATCATTGTTTAATAATCCATAAGAGTTTAATAAAGCAATACTTGTCTACCCATCAAATACAACATCCCTCCTATAAATAACTTCATGTTTGATCAATTGAAAACATGTAGGATTTGACACTTCAAAGTAGCTTGCCATAATACAAGCATGACTCTTCACATCCACCTTCTTTCTCTTATCATTTGTAATTTGAGCCAATGTTATAAATTCAAACATTTTGAGATGTTGGACTCATGTTTTTCTTCCTCTCCAATTCTAAAGAGGATTCATATATCATTCATCTTTGGTTGAATTCATACTCGGTAGGTAGTTTGAGTAGTAGACTATCTATGCCTAAAATCTTGTCATCATTCCTATGGCCTGAGGAAAACACCTTGCCATTTCAACCAAAGTATAATTCTTCATTTCAAAAACATGGTTTTGCTAAGGTGTGTAAAGTGTGAATCTCTACCAAGAGATCATATGATGTTGTGACAAGTAACTCTCAAATTCCTTGCTCGCATATTCTCCTCTATTGTCAGATCATAGACATTTCATAAGTCGGCCACATTTATTTTCATTGAATACCCTAAATTCCTTAACTTTCTAAAAACATGATCTTTATTTTTCAAGAAATATAACCAAGTATACCTATAAAATCATCAGTGAAGTTCAAAACATACGTTGCACTAGCTAATGATGGTTGTTTCAATGTACAAAGTTCCTTGTGGACAAGTTCCAACTAGGTCTTTTCTCTCCAAGACTTTCCAATCACAAACATAGGTTGGTGATGCTCTCCAAGAACACACTCTTTATATACACTATCAAGAGGTAGTACCCTAGGTAGTCCATTAACCATATTAAACTTTACTATCAATTTCATATTTTTTAGAAATTCATGTGTTTGAGTCGCTCATGCTAAATCCTACTCCAATTGTTGATCCTAGTTATGAGTGCATTTAGTCATAGATCCTACTTATGAAAATCATAGAACTTAGATAATCTATCTTTAGGGTCTAGAATACCCCCAACAAAAAAAACGTCAATGTCAATATCCTTCACAACAAACCTAACAAGCCAAAATTCAACCTTCTTGTTAATATGGGTTAGTTGGGGTACATACAATAAATTGGCACTCAAACTCCGTACATGATACACATTAGTGATCACACCATTTTAACATTCAATCCTTCCACAACCAACAACAATTATTTGCAACACATACATATTCTTCATTGGCTTTACTTAATGAATAAAATAGAGAACCATCCTTATCCATATAATAGTTACAACTAGAATCGACTATCCACTCTAGTTTGGAAGGGTGTGCATGCAATTCCTGTGAAATGCTAATAGAGAAGGTATAGTAATCTCCCCCACCCTCTAAAATTCAATGGTACAAGTTGGTTGATGAACTAGTCAACACCTTTCCTTTAAGCCTCTTGACCTTATCCTCAATATATTTGGTCTTGTTCTGGCAAGTCTTCTCAACATGTCTTCTATTTAAATCTTATCAACATGTCTTCTTCTTAATACCTTTCTTAATCGATGATTGATCATCATACTTCTTCTAGTTGATCTAGTTGACATAATATTTATCATGGTAACCTCCACAATCTTCCCCTAATTGTATTTGTTGCTCTTCCTCTATAGTTATGTCGGCCTTTTCCCTTAAGGCGATGGGATTGTTTCTTAATTTCAAGTTTACCTTCATTAAAAAACTTTTCATGTGCCCTAATTAGCAAAGCACATAAAAAATCAAAGCCATAGTCCTTATCTTCTTCTTTTCCGGAATCCCGCTAGCATGAAATGTCAAATGTGAAGCATGATAGGGTGTCTTCAAATTCATCAAGATTAGTTCTATAACGTGATCGTCTTTCTTCGGAAAATCCTTTCCACGTTCATCCAATTTGGATTGAAGCTCCTTCACAAGAACCAAGCAGTATTTAACCCTATCAAAGGAGAGAGGATTCAAATAGATCATCTCTTTCGACATCCACATAACCTAACTTCCATTGATCTTATCAAATAGAGTCTTCAAATTATTCCATACTTCATTCAAATAGTCAATCTTGCTTGTGTGAAAGCGAATCTTCCTCGAGATGTAGGTTTTAAAACTCATAAAACCTCATCCTCCTTCGGGCACCCATCGATGATGAACTTCTATTGATCATCCTTAGGGCCTAGAAACACAATTTTTGTAAACTAAAAAAGTGCTTTACTCTTTAACATATTTTCTAGATCATGCCCACATGCCATAGTTATTATGGCTTAATGACTATGTCATCAAAAAGGAAGAGATATTCAACATTTAAGCGCGCCTAAGGTTCCAACGTTTTTGCCTTAACATGTTCCCCACTTGTCCTAGTTAAGACCACCTTTAGTTGTCAAAGACCACCTTTAATAGAAACATAATGGAGATTCTAAGACAAATTCAACTATGTCTAAATATAATAATCCATGAAGTAGAAGTTTTTAGAGATAAAATAAACATTGAGTAGAACTCATTAGAAGATAAAATAAACTTCACAACAAAGTACATTTAGTGATTATGCGTTATATTGTCGTATATATGAGTGAAAAAAAATCTAATATCTTTTAAGCTAAAATAAATATGTATATAAACTTTGAAGGTGGAAAAACCTATCATAACTCGGTTGTTAGACTGGTAGTGAGGACAACCATCACTAGTTGTTATTCATGAATGCGAGTTGACTCATCACTATTATTCAAGGAAAACTACACCACTTGAAATAACACACTAGTGGTTTGTAAGGGGGTAGACTTCTGCTCCTACTAGATGCCTCTAGGTTTTGAGTCATTAACACATTTCCTTACATCCAAGGAAGATGAGCTCTCACCCAATCAAAAACAATTTTAGGTCTTTACTCCAAAACCTTTTTAAAATAAAATAATTGAACAACATTTTCATTTAATTAAAAAACATTAAATGATTGAAAATATTTCCATTTCTCTGTGATTAATGATAAATTAATGATGTGTCTTGCACTAAGAAACAATTATATAATCACTTATAAAGGTTGGTTACAAAATATATATAATGAAACCTTTTCTTTCAATAGACAAAATATTGATGCAGTCCTGTAGCCTGAAACTCTCTTAACAAAGGCTTACAGATTTCCACTTCCCATCGGGTTCACAACTATGACCCTTTCTTAAATAAATAACAGAGAACAGAAATTCAGCGTTGCAATAGAATCACTAAATTTGAACCAACAGAAATTTCAGAGCAACACGGTAATGCTTTCTTTATTTACATTTATCACTCCACATCCACGGCAAACAAAAAATAACGGTTTTATGTACTTTGCTTACAACAAAAATTAATTGTCAATCCAAATTTAACCTTTTGTATTGATCCAAACTAACTCCCTTTGTCTGCTATTGAGTTGAGCTGAGACGGGCTGAACTACGTCCCCAACTGCAGAGCCAACACTGAACTTCCTTGCTGCATTTAAAATTGAACTCTTCTCCTTCTAAATTCCCCTTCTTATTCTTTCCCTTGTGACTCTTCATTTTCCCATGGGGAAGGTGGATAGTTGTAACCATTCCTCTTCCAACCAATTCCACCAATGAATCATTGTCCAACTCATATGTTCAGCCTTGATTATGTCACCTCACTCCACGTGTAGATCTGATCTGATTGGTAATCCGCGTACTATGTAATCGTGATCTGTAATCTACAGACTTTCCATAGCCGAATAGACTTTCCACAACCGAACAAACTTTACGCAGCCGAACATACTTTTCACAGTCAAACAGACTTTCTGCAGCCAAGCAGACTTTCTGCATCCGCTACAAACTTTCCACGGCCGAAAATTTTCGTAGCCGCTACAGAATTTTCGTAGTCGAGACTTTCTACAGCCGCTACAGACTTTCTGCAACCAAGACTTTCTGCAGCCGAACAAATTTCAACAGCTTTATGTAGTTGCTTATTTCCTCCTACAACTATTAACCAAACTAAATATTTTTGGGGTGATGTTGATTTCCCAAACCCAAGGATGCTCCTACATCAGATACCCTTGGTAAGAAAAACATTGAGCATCATGCTCAAGAGTTCAGGAAAATTCCCCCCTTTGTTTCTTTTATATATAGTTTGTTTTTCTCTTTTTCCACAACTTCTCTACAAACACAATATGGTTTACACTCTGCCAGGACTCGTGCTCAACAAGGCTTATATCCTTCAAAAATACATACCCAACAAAACATACTACCTCGTATCCTCTTGCTGTAATATGATCAACAATACGCAATGTTCATCCTCTGTGTCCTTCTCTTGGAAGGCAACACTTTTGTCAGTATCATAAATTCCAACATCCTTGGGACATATATTTTGCATGTCTTTAAAACTCATGGTGTCAATATCGTACACCAACTCCAAATAAAAATCAGACTTCACAATAAAATGTGTTCCCAAATCCAACATTCCATTCTGCTGCTCAACAACAAAAATATTCATTGCAAAGTATGTACCTTCCTCAACATTTTTTTCAAATGTATCATGTGAGTCAACTTTCGTTTGCATATTTAGGTCCATGCTCTTCCCATTTCCCGGATTGCTTTGGTCACTTCCAAATGCACTTAGTTTCACATGAGGATCCACATTTGCATCTTCTTCTTGCAGGTCCTTATGAACAACATCCTCTCCATCGTCATTTGTACAATCCTCTGTATCTACCAACATGTTAGATATCATTTGCACATAATACAAGGTCCACTCTATCACCAAAGGAAATCTTCTAAGGACCTCTGTAGCCTTCCTTTTTACTACACATCCTCCAATCTGACATTAGACTTCCATCAAAATTTGATCCCTCTCACAAATCCTATCATTAAGTCTGGCTTCCACTTGCTTGATATATTATGCTACGTTAAAAATAAGGTGGGCGTCTTCCATATCCATGGATTCCTTGGAAGCAATCCTTAAGGATTCATCATCCTTCACACATTCAACCTTCCAGCCCATTGTCGTACCTTCTAAACAACCAACCATTACAGTAATGGGTTTTGGAAATCCTTCCAAAACCACATCATTTATGACATCTTCAGGCATTCCTTCTGCAACATGCTCATCATCCATATGTAACACCATTCCAAACACATGCTCAAACCCTGCAACTTCAGGATTTCTCTCCAACATTAGAATAAAGCATCTTACCTCCAAATCAACTTGGACACTTTCCTCATCCCTTTCTGCAAGTAAAAGATCCTTTACCTACTCCTTTCCTTCGCTAGGCCTCATTTGTATATCCACTACACAAAATTTCTCTTGAATATGAGATTCTTCAGCCACACCTTCCAATACAGTCTTTGCACACAAATTATGTATAGATCTCGGAAACAAAATATCAACAATCTATAATACACATACTAATTCAATTTCATAATTGTCCATGTGCTTCATAGTTGTTGCTTGTTCGTTGTTCACCAACACGTTCATCTCTAGCATGGTATTCATACTTCTCAGGAAAGCTCTCATTCCAATGGAGAAACCCAAAGTAAGGAGCATCTGGGCTGCCATCTTCTCAGTCACTCTTATCATGTCAACCTCACGACATGCTTCTTTAATAAATACATCTACAACAAACCCACTCTATTCTTCCACCTTCAACATAAATCTTTCAACATTGAGTTTCCACAAACAATCGAGATCAAACATATCTCTTTTATCCATGATCAATCCTTCACAATGTCGAGCTTCCTCATTGGTTCTTCTCACCCGTAGATTAGTATCATTTAAGAGATCTGTAATTTCCCATCCATTAGGATGATGTGCTTCCATTTCCTTTGGAACAAACATGTCCTGTCCATATTGTGCTTCTGCTATGAGAATATGAATTCTCACATCATCTCCAGCTTCACATTTATCATGAGCTTCCATGGAATCCTCTCTTTCCATGTGTACCTTCACATGATTTCACTGCACCTGCAAATATAATATCAAATATGTTAGGGAAAACAATAGTTTTTCTCTACATGGCATGCTACAGCCATCTAAGATCTGTTTTCCTGCTATAATTTTATTTTTTGAAGTTGATTCTTCTTCCTCTTTTCTTTCCTCCTCTTACATATACACTTTCCCATCACACTGGTAACATCCTCACATTGATTCCAATCCAACAAAGCTATTATCCACTCAATAATTCCAAATGATGTTGCATTCTTTTCACCCAACTCGATATTGATGTACTTATTTATTCCATTTATGTGTTATGTCCTCTCATAACATTTCCATCTCCATTTCTTTATGCTCCAAGTCCTTACTTCCCATGCAACATTCATTTTTTCTCTATCACATTAGACAACGCTATTGAAGACATACCTTCAACAACAAGCAATCTTGGAAAAACATTTCTTTGGACAATGTCTTCAAATATGAACATGCCTTTATCTTCATCATCTTCTCGGTCCTTCAATTGTTGCACTCTCCAATTTCCTTGTTGCAATGGGTACTCTTCAACTTCTTCTGAGGTATTATTTAGTGTTGAATCTTGTCACAATTCCTTTTCCAAGTTGTGGATGGTTATATGCTTCATCTTCCTGGAGTTCATCTTCCACACGGTTACACTTCCCATTCTCCTCATGGACAATTTATTTTCTAATTCTATCATTGACAAGGTATTTAAGGTCATTTCCAACACCATTTTCATAACTTGGAATCCAACATTCTGTTGCAAATTCTTTTTCTATTTCCCCTTGGACTCCAACAAATTTGAACTCAATCTCTTCACTTGGGCACTCTTGGACAATCATTTTCTCCCTATCATCTGAATCTTCATAACTTGTAAGGTTATCTTCAGCAGCATTCTTGCGGGCATCTTCATCCATTCTAAGATATGAAATCTCATCTCTCTTATTGTCCTCTTCGATCCTTGTATTATTATAAACCTCATGGTATGCAAGGTCACCCTCATCATTAATTTCTTTTACACCTGCAAAAACAACAAAACCATCACATGATACAGGGACTTCTTGCATTTCTGGATGAGCTTCCGGTCTCCATGCCTCTTCATCTAATATGCTTGGCATCTCTGGTACACATTCTTCCTCATTGTCTTCTTCTTCAGGCCAACATACGATCGCAAGTCCTCCATATCTCTTTATATCACTTTCACCAAGGCTCAAACTGGAGTTTTCTTCATCCTTCTTGACCTATTCAGTCCTTGGTGGTTTTGCATACCGACCACCCACATTCTCCAATGCAGACTGTTGTATCTTCTGATTCCCATACTTTTCTTAACCTTCAGAATCCAAATGTACAAGCTTCCTCCTTGGCTTTCTTTCCAAAGCATCCAGTCTTCCTTTTAAGAAATCTATCCAATACTTCTCTAGCCGTTTATCCTCTACCGTCTTCTTTTTCCGAGATATTCTTGCTAGGCTCTCGACCGTGTCCATCAATTCTCTTATTCTAATCATTTCATCATCTCTTGGGGTTCCTTTCTTACCCATTCTTGCCATCAAATTGCAAAATTATTATTATTATTATTTTCTCTTTAAATTGTCACTTGCATACTTCTACCGTTTTACAATGGTTTCCACAACCATTCTTGGTGGTCTTAATTCTTCTGGTCTGTTGGTTCTGTAATTCCCTTTGCTCCTCGCACCTCTTCCAGGTTGTTCCTCTTTGTGGTTTTCTCTTCACGTGCTCGCCCTGTAGTCTTAAATATAGACTACTAGTTACAAAGCGCCTTTCCAATGTTATCTCCCACAATCTCCTCTTCCAGCAATCATACTTGTTGAAACAACCTTCACTCAGGTCTCATACAACCACAACTTATACAAGGAACAATTTCTCACGGAACCAATTCAACAGAAGATAAATAGCTCTTTGATAACTCTATAATTCTTCTCTACCCAGAACTGAACCTCTGTTCTGCTAAAAGAAAAAATTTAGTCTTCATAACCCAGAGCTGAACCTAGCTCTAATACCACTTGATGCAATCTTGTAGCCTGAAAGTCTCTTAAACAAGGCTTACATATTTCCATTGCCCATCAAGTGCACAACTATGACCCTTTCTTAAATGAATAATAGAGAACATAAATTCAGCGTTGCAATAGAATCACTAAATTTGAACCAACAAAATTTTCAGAGCAGCAGGGTAATGCTTTCTTTATTTACATTTATCAATCCACATACAAGGCAAACAAAAAATAATAGTTTTCTGTACTTTTCTTACATCAAAAATTATTTGTCAATCTGAATTTAACCTTCTGTAGCGATCTGAACTGACTCTCGTTGTTTGTTTTTGAACCGTGCCAAGAGAGGTTGAACTGCGTCCCCAACTGCAGAGCCAACACTGCATTTCCTTGTTTCGTTTAAAACTAAATTATTCTCCTTTGAAATTCCCCTCTTTATTCTTTCATGTGTGACTCTTCATTTTCCCATGGGGAAGGTGGATAGTTGTAATTGTTCCTCTTCCAACCAATTCCACCAATGAATCGTTGTCCAACTCATATGTTCAGCCTTGATTATGCCACGTCAATCTATGCGTAGATCTAATCTGATCTGTAATCCATGTATTTTGTAATCGCGATCTGTAATCTACAGACTTTCCACATTCGAATAGACTTTATGCAGTCAAACAGGAATTTTGCATCCGAATAGACTTTCTATACCCGCTACAGACTTTTCACAACCACTACAGACTTTTTGTAGCTGAATGGATTCACAATAGATTTCTGTAGCCGCTTATTTCCTCCTACAAATATTAACCAAAATAAATCTTTTTGGGGTAATGTTGATTTCCCAAACCCAAGGATGCTCCTGCATAAAATATACTATATTTCTATTAGGAAATATTAAATAAAAAAAAAAAATTCTAGTCCAAATTATAGAGCTTCACCACCAAGAACTCCAACACCCCGAAACTGATAACAGAGAAAGTACCTCCATCACCATCCTAGCAAAACTAAGAAGTAGGAACCAATTACAAAAGTCAACATAAAATTTGTTTATACCTTACCCTCCAAAATACAGTTCATCAAAAGATCCCAAAACAATAAGAAGATCCACCAAAACCCTGTTGTTGCAGCAACATCCCCCCCAAAAATTTTCAACATATTGGGGCCCCTCCTTTAAAATTTTTAGAAAGGCTGCCTAAAGGGGCCATTCCCAGCTTTTATCTTTTGCTTTCCAACAGAAAATCTTGCCATAAGCCTTTCCAAATTTCTTCCAAGGAACAGAAAAGGAACTTAGAAAATTTTCCCAAAATTTCAGAGCTTTTAAGACTATCTCCCCGCAGTTGCGAAATTTGTTGAGTTTTCATCCCGAAAGGCGGAAGTCTTTGTTTAAGCCTTCCGAAAAGGAACTTAGAAACTTTGTTTTGAAAAGTTGCGGAACGTAAGAAAGAAACTCCGCGGAAACATTCGGCTTTTGCTCCCGAAACGGCGGGAACCATTCGCATAAACATCCCGAAAAAGTTAGATTTTCCTCTCGCGGTTGCGGAAACTATTTGGGAAAGTCTCCCAACATTTAGGAGTCATTCGAGCTATCTTCCCGCAGTTGCGGCAGCCAAACGCATAAGCCTTCCGAAAATGACTTAAATTTTTTGAAAGTTTGCGAAACGAACGTTGCGGAACCTTTCAGCTTTGTCTCCCGAAATTGCGGAATCTTTCGAGCTATCCTCCCGCAGTGGCGGAAGACGCTTGTTTAAGCCTTCCGAAAGGAACTTGGAAACTTTTCCCAAAATATCGCGAAAAAACTCAAGGAAACCGCCCGAAACTGGCGGAATCCACTCGCGTAAACTTCCCGAAGAGGGACTTAAATTTTGCTCATAAGCTGCGGGAATCATTGGCAAATTCTCTTCGAAATGGCGGAGGAATTCGAAGAAGCCGCCCGAAACGTGCGGGAGCCATCCGTCTACCTTCCCCGGGGCCGCTAAGCGACTAAGTTTTGGCAAATTTTTTGAAGTCTCAAAAGTCGCGCAAGGCATTCACCAAAGCCTTCCGTAACCGCGGAAACCTTCGCGGAACCGTTATGAAACATCACCGAAACAAACTTTGCGGAACCTTTGATTTTTCCTTCCCGAAACAGCGGAGGCTAATGGCAAAAGCTTTCCGCAATTCTCACGAGCGCGGCCAAAACTTAGAAATTTTCTCGAATTCGCGAGAACCTTTTGAGGAAGCATTGGCGGAAGTCTTCTGAAACTGCGGAAGCCACTTACGAAAGCTTTCCGCAGTTTCGGGAGCCTTCACGTTTTCATCCCGAAGAGGCCGCCAAAAGAACTTAATCGTCCGCGTTCCAACTTGCGGAAACAATTCACCAACCTCTCCCGAAACAGCGAAAACTTCCGCGGTATCCTTCCGAAAGATTTGAGCTTTGCGGAACGTTCGGCTTTCCCTTCCGCGCCGCGGAAGCCTTTTGCGATAGCCATTCGCCATTGCCTCCCGACACGGTGGAAGCTTTCGCCATATCTTTCTGCAACGACGGGTAAGATTCACAAGTTTGTCCCACAAAAGGCGGTCGCGCGCAAACCGAGATGGCTTGATTTGACGCCGACGTACCGATATTTAAACCGCGTTTAATTGCGCCACCCACCAAAATTGAATGCCACACGTGCCTGGATTATTTAAATAAGCGGTGGAGGCTCGAGCCAAAACGTTGTTAATTCTCGATTGGAAGATTTGTTGGACGCCGCGCAAACCGCTCCAGCTCAGCATACTTGTCCACGTTCACGGCCACCTCATTCAGTTGTCTTCACGGTGCCAGGTAGGAACTTTAACCGTTAAATCTTGTCTTCCACGCGTCTGAGTATCTTTTGGGTGTTCTCTTTTTCAAAAATGATAAGAATTGGTTGGATTTTGACGGGCAAAATGCCCGTTATGGGCCGTTTTGCCCATCAAATGCGGTCTAAATTTCGTTTTTCTGTCGTTTGTATACTGGTTAAGAAAATGTCGATTTGGACGAACGGATTTATTGTTTTTTTTCAAAGTTCCCCCCTACACCCCGTGGATTTTTCTTCATGTCCCCAGCTGAAAGCTAAAACCGTAGCCCCTCGGGCTTTTTCATAAGCCTCAGTCTCGGCGTAGCCACTACCCAATTTAAATCCTAAGACGGGCGCCATCACCCCTGCTCAAACCAGCCGTACGACGCCCCGTCAAATATTATAAGTAACAACAGCATTTGGGCTGAAACCCCTCGCCTGTGTGTCAACGCAGGAGCTCCTCCCTGGTCTCGTATTAAACTTGTTTCAACCCCAGACTCGCCCGCCACTAGCCTTTTAAAAGCACAATGACGAAAGTCACCCTTTCTCCTAGAGCTAGACCGAGAACAGGTTGCTTCCGCAACATGCTTATCCTCGCGGGAGCTTTTCCAAACCTGCCCCTTTAAAGGAGTTAGGATGACTAAAATCTAGAACTCATGTTTGGAATGGTGTATTTTGGCTCCCTAACTTGCAGCTTCCCATTGTATTGATCTCATTGACATGGTGAAATGGTAATGCTCTCTGTAAAATCTCACAGTATGTTGATCATGTTTATAACGATGTATATTTGGTTGCTATCAGGGATAAGTCAAAATGCCAAAAGGTGGGAAGAAGAAGGCTAAGATGACAGAGAAAAAGCTTGCACCACTTAAAACTGAGACCTCACTCCAGGATACTAGGTGCACCACCGGTGTCCCTCCTGAAATCAGATGGGGTGACATTTATAGGATGATCTGAGACCAGGATGTCTCGGACATGTTGTTAGAAGAGGGGCCGATTTATTTGAATATCAAAGCTTCAGGCATAACCAGAGCTGCTACCCGCCCTGAACTATTCCCCTGTGCTGAAGTAATCGGATGGATAATCCAACATGCCGATGCGGAAGGAAGAGTGATAAATGACAGCGGCAAAGTAGCCATTGCCTCATTCCACTCAGCATACATTACCGCAGCCTATAAGTTTCCCCGCTCCCAGCAAGCTCTGACTGATGAATGGTTGGGAAAAATGAATAACGTTGAGATGGCCAAAAAGCTACTAGTAGCAGGAAAGCATTTGAGAAAGAAAGGAAACGACGAATATGACGTACAGAATCTGAGATCTCCTTTCAGATTGATCGCCCTGATGTTGTGCAGAATCTTCGGCATGCCCGATGGCACCGTGTATAAGATTCAGTGGGTCCCTATTATTCACTTCGTGGCGTTTCAAGGAACTGTGTTTGACTGGGCCACTCTCCTGTCAGATAGTTTGGCCTCAATGATAGTTGCTGCAAGAGAAGGTCTAGCCTTGAAGAAGGCAGAATTTTTCATGTCCTCATATCTGATCGATTGTGTTTTGGCCAAGGTGGACTTCCCCAAATTGGGCTGCACATGGGATAAGGCCACCACCCCGGTTTATACCGCTTTCAAGATGATGTGGGCCTAGAATTACAAACCTAGCTACAAACTCATCTGTGAGGGGTTCATCATGCCCTTATATGAGAAGTTATTCAAGGAGGAGCCCAACTGCCTGTCAGAGAACGCTGTGGAAGTCCTTGAGAATTACGGGGATTTTTACTTTTCAGAGCAAGGCACCTACCTCAAAATGTTTGGAGGGACTAAGCCCCCATACATTTTGCCGCAGTATGCCACAGATTATGTGGTCCTCAAGGAAGTAGTAAGACAAATCTTCCTGGATGGAATTGGAGCAATGCTCCACAAACAGCATAAGGCTTCCTTTCCCCCTCTACCTTTCTACATAGGTGCTTACAAGTTCTCGGGGGTTGCCTCAGCCAAAGATTTTGTGCAGGATCTGAAAGCTTTCCACTTCGGTGAGGTGATCTTCCACAGGAATGACAGGAAGGGAAGAGTGGCCGAGCACTGTAAGGAAATCTATGCTCATTTTGAGTACTCTCACTATCCTAATGTCGAGGAAGAGGTGTTCAGGGGGATCAGCAACATGGCTGAGCTGCGGACCTTTCGCCAAGGCAGTGGAGCAAGTTCTAGCTCCACCAAGATCTAGAAGACCAGCCAGCAGAAGGAGAAAGAAGCTGATGATGCCCGAGCTCAGGAAGAGCTCAGACTAAGAGAGGAGGCCAGGTTACTCCAGGAGGCTGAAGAAGCCAGGTTGCGGCAGGAAGCTGAAGTGGCAAGAATGCAGCAGGAGGCCGAAAGTGAAAGGTTGCAGAAAGAAGCCGAGGAAGCCCGCCAACAGAAGGAGGCTGAAGATGAAAAGCAACAGAAAGCAGATGAAGGTCAGCCACAGGTCGAAGGTGGGGAAGTAGGACAGGAAGCTGAACGGAAAGTGGAAGAAGAGCTGAAAGCAGGGCAAGATGCCCAAGCAAGTGGGTCCGGTGTCCAAGACATGGAGATAGACGCATCTCAAGCAGGTGGCTCTGGTACCCAAAATGAGGGAGTAGATCCAGCTCAGGAAGTCCGGACCCCACCTGCTGAAGAAGAAATGGACATTATGGACCGTCCAATTGTCCCGTACACTCCATCGGGAAAACATACGGTGTCCAGGTGGAATGAGTTTGTCTATGACAAGAAAAGGAAAGCAATGGTCCTCAAATCAGAAGAGAGGATCAAAATCCCTTTCCATGAGGACATCATTACCCACCGAGGTCACTATAATGCAGAATACAGATCAAGATCCCTTTGCTATGGCATCCGCAGCTATAGAAACAGCAAAAGCGTCACTGGACAACGTAGGGGTTATAGTTAGAGAAAATATATTGACCAAGAAGAGAGCTCGTACGCTACAACAGACTATGGCTAATAGGCCCACAGGGATCTGGTGGTGAACAAGTATAATTTCCTGTACGCTGAGCATAAAGAGTTGTCAGATAAATATAACCGGTTAGAGGAAGAGAAGGAGCAGCTATTAGTCCTGATGATGATAGAAGAAGCAGAAAAGAATGATGCAGTAGCCAGAGTGTCCCAGCTTGAAACAGACAAGCTGACATTGGCTGAGCAATTGGAGCACGTTGAGAACAGAACAATGGACATGTCTCCCTTCCATGAGCTGTCCTGCAGCATCCTGAAGCAAATGCATGAAACTCAGGAGCTAATCACTAATGAGGTTTGCAAGCTCAAGGCCATGGTGGTTAGGTTAAAAGAAATTAATGCGGAGGCCCATAGGCTCAAAGCTAAGAATACCCGTGTCAAGGCAAATATCATGAGTCAGATGGCATGGAGAGAAGGAAAAGGGGGTTTCCCCACACATCTCCCATTTAAATCTGTGGACGGTTTTAATGAGGACATAGCCCTTTTGGAGTTCGGCAGGAACTGTGCCAGTAAGCTGATAGCCAGTGTGCAAAGAACAAGGGATAAGATCGACGGTCTGTATCAAAGAATCAAGGGAGTGCATGACAGGTGCAAGCTGAGTTTCCCACAATCCCTCGATGACTTCCCGGATTCAAAACAGCGCTTGGCTGAGCTAAAGGAAGAGCTGGGCATCCAAACCGAATACGTGAAGAAAATTGATGTCCTAGCAATTGATGACTTGCAACATTATGTTGGAATGTCATCAGTCCATGATCATTTGCTCAAAGAAGTGCATCAAGCTGCAGTAGCAGAAGTTCAAAGCATTGGAGCTAAGCTCGGGAAGAATGTGACTTCTCAGAAAATCTTGTTCCCTGCTGCAGCAAACGTAGTCATAAGAGACACAGGTATGTGGTATAGCTACATAGCGGAGGAGGAGAAGAAAGCTGCAGCAGTAGCAGGAGCAACAGCAGATCCAGAATCTTCCCTCCCAGCAGCCATTCCAGCAACAACAGTGGGCTCGATTCCCTCTTCCCCAGCAGTGGCAGAAAGTCTAGCCAGCTCAATCCCTTCTTCCCAAGTAGAAGCAGCAGCAACAATTGGTTCGAGTGTCTCTTCCCAGGCAGCATCAATTGACTTGGGCGATCCTCTCCCAGCTGAAGCTCACGCACAAGAATGACAACAAGGATATTAGAACATTATTTCTGCTATATTTTATTTTTTTAAACTCTCAAATGTATAAAGCGTGAGCTATGGGACAGCTGTCCATTCTCTTTTGTTAAATATTTTGTAAAAGAAGTAGTCATTTTTTGGTCTGTTAGAGAAGAAATTCTTGTAAGTGACAAGTGGAAGAGGCTAGGTGGCAGCCCAAAGGGCGATTTTGTAATTATAAATAGGAGCTAGGAAGAAGATGAAAGGACTTTTGGCAGGGAATGAATTTTGGAGGCCTGTACGAGCTACCTTGTATTGGTTCTGTAAAATCGAATTTTCTAATAAAAGCCTGGGAGATGGACGTTTTGCATGGGAATGAAGATGGATGTGTATTGGACTATTCTGATTGCTTCCATACTGTAATGTGAGATCTTTCTTGTTATTTGAACTATTTCTTTGCAACGAATGATTTTGCTTCTTTCTGTGTAAACGATTTCTCTATTTCATGAGCAGTGAATGTGTTTATATTAAATCAGAAGCTATCTTCTGATATCTTTATCATGGCTGTAGCTTTCTCTTTCTGATGTAATGGCTATCCATTCTTTCTTTAAGATAACTCCTATAGCTCATTGTTCATCCTTTAAATGTGCTCCTTGCAGGGATAATTAGTTTTATTTCATGTGTTTCTTTATTAGATCTAGATCTGTTCTTTCAGTTTGCACCTAGATTAAATAATTTTGCTTCTTTGTTTCATGAGCAATAGATGCGTTTTATATTAAATTAGAAGCTATCTTCTAAAGATCTTTTATCTTGCTGTAGCTTTTCCTGTAAGAATCGATGGCTATCTTTTCTTTCTTTATGATATCTGTTACAGCTCATTGCTCATCCTGTGAACGTGTCCCCTGCAAGGATAGGTAGATTTACTTTAGTTTTAGACTTAGATCTGTTTCAGTTTGCATTTAGATCAGATATAAATTAGGCACTTGCATCTCATTAAAAGACATAAAATCCAAAAGAAAGGTGGATCAGGCCATAACCGGTATAATCGGATTTAAACTCCAAACCCACGGTTGCCGGAACCGCTAACCGGACGGATTCCCTATACCAAACGGGAGATAATCTAATTGGGATCATCTCTCGGGGAGAATCCCTTTCTGATTGATGCTACGATACCCGGGGCATCAACAAACCCCAAAAGAACCAAATACATCCATAGTTGAAGTACAATCTAGAATCAAAACCATCATAAAATATTTAGAAATGCTTCAATGGCGGAGGAGTCACCCACTTGTTCTAAAGAGTAAATATTTCCTTCATCCAAATTCAAAGCATGTTTTGATAGAAGATCTTCATCAACATTTTATTCCCTATATATATATGTTGATAAACTAATTGTGAAAAATCAGCTGGAAGATTCCTTATCTTCCTTTGCCATCCTTCAAGAGAAGCCACCTGTAAATTGCATTTGTTGGATAACTAATCAATGATGACTTTTGAGTCACCATCCACCTGCAATTGAAAATTTTGTTTAGTCCTTGCAAAATATAAAAGACACCATTTGTTTTTGTGAAGTTCCTGTAGAAAATATATTACAGTACAAAATATAATACAAGTGGAGATATCAAAGAGTTTTCAAGGAGGCCTACAATGGTGAAGGCACCATTGTCGACCACTATAGTCGTAGTCATCAGTCTGAGCTATAAAGCTAAGAGAGCAGTAAACTGTGAAATAACTAAACATAACTAGAACATCAAAAAGACTAAGAAAACTGGCAAGAACATAAAGAGAGACTAGGCTTGGCGTTACTGAGCATCCTACACATCCTCGGGTTCTTCTAGGATGGGAAAACCGCTCGAGTCATCACTTGAATTTTCTTCATTGCATTCTTTGACAGGGAAGTCGACTTCCTTGATTTCAATTTTCTTGATCTCCATATCATGCGTCCTAGTTTGCTTCATTTTAAGATGGCTGGAGGAGCCCGCGACATGCCCCACTGTGGTGGTTGTCGACACTGGAGGAGGTTTGTCATCCTTGTAATATTTGGATTCAAATATAGCCTGGTGCACAATCAAATCCTTTATAGAGATAAGTGACTTTTGTTTAGGTGGGCAGTCTGACCAAATCCTAGTAAGAGTGAAGCCCATCTCTTTCTCCTCATTGATGAGCGCCATATTGTTGTTGTCTTGCTTAAGGCCCTGGTGGATATTCAAAGCAATGGTCTGGGTCCTCTCCCAACTTTCAAAGTGTCGAGCGATATGCCGAGCAAACAAATTCTTGACAAGCCAATAGTGGTTTACAGTACCACCTAAATTAGGATTCGCAAGGTGCCAAGTTGCAGCATCCCTCTCACATTCATCTACCAGGTGCTTGACATAGACGGGAATGGATTCGTAGTATCCTAGACCTGGCATATTAAGCTTCCCTATTCGGCCATAGTTCCATCTACTCGCACCTCCTCGGCGAGAACTGGACCGCTATTGTGGCGACATGGTGGATGGGAAGGCAGTTACACAAGTGCACAAGAGCTAAGCCCTCCATGGAGAAATCATGATAAAACTAGAGAATTGACACTCATTACTTACAAGAATAAAAATCCAAATGAATCTTTGAGTTTGCTGCTTCATCCTAAGCATCATATAGACTCCCAAAGATTTCATTTCATCCATTAAATGATTGTTGAAAACATTCCTGGTGGTTGTTCTGCTAGATTTCATCACGGATTGAAGGGCCGAGCCGATTAATGTCAAAATCATTCGCATGGGGAGATAATTAAGAGCTTTGAGGTTCGGGCATGGTGCACTGCATGTTGAATCCACCTAGAAGAATGAGCATGGTTGGATATACACCTCCATGTGACGCTCTGGCACCCACATCTAGGTATAAAAGACACCATATTGCAAGAGGCTTGCTACGAGTATTGGTCCTTCTGCCACAGTTCATTTTTAATCTAAAATTACTAGAATCATTCAATTTTAACACTACTCCAGCACCACACCTCATCCTTTCATCCTGTGAGGCACCATAAAAAATCCCCACAGAAAAACTAGAATTAAACACTAGAGGTCTAGGAACCCTTTCCCTCGAACCAAATTTTTCTTTATTGATCTCTCCAAAAGCACTTGAATCTTTTAAACATACTCTCGTCAAATAATTTGTCCTTCCCTAAAATAAAATTGAGTTTCTATGCTTCCGTACTTCCCAACATACAAAACAAGGAAGCTCTTTCCTTGAATGATCCCTCATCAACCAATTTTTAAAGCATAGGTCGAACGATATAAAATTCTAGTTTTGAGAAATATTAAAGACTTTTTAATTTCCACCCAAACCAATTGAGTGAAGGGGCAATGTATCATCAAATGAGACACTAATTCATCTTCAGATTTACACAAAACACAAAATCTAGGACCTGTACCCACTCTCCTTACATAATTTCCCCAAATCAATATTCTATTTTCCAACATCAACCAACAAAAAAGTTTGCTTTTCAAAGGGAGATGACACTTCTAAAAATAAGAATACTCTTTTTTATCAATTCCAATCCACTCCACCACATTCATTGGTCTTAAATACTTGCCCCTAATAACATCACACCATAGACGAGCAGATAATAAGCTTCTTCAAAGGCTCTTTGCAGCCAAAGCCCGACAAAGATAGACATTTTTTATTCCCCAACCTCCAAATTTCTTGGGTCTAGCCAACCTATCCCATCTCACAAGATGAACGCCCTCTTTATTCCATATAATGAAACTTTATGGTGGGGTGGACTTGAACTTATTATTTACTTCATGTTAATGATTTATAAAATTTATATTCTCTTTATTTTATCTCTTAATAGTATACATTAAGGTTTAAAATTTGTATAATTTTTTTTATTTAAAATAATTAGTACTATTATATTATTACATATATTTTGATGTGGCTGGTATGAACTAATGTGTTAGAGATTAATCACTTTTATAAACAATTAAAAATTTCCTTAAATTTGGTAGGAAAAATCAAATATATGAGATGTCAGCATTGCATAATCTAGTTATAGTAGGAATATTTGAGGGTCTTGGACCCATTTTTACATTAAAACTATCAATTTCCCTTCAACGTTTGTGGGATAGGCAGTCAGCCTAAAAGGAATGCTTTGCGAAGGCTTTAATATCAAACTAATCCTAACATTTTAATGATCCAGGAGACGATGTGTCCTGCGACGGTTGCCTATGATTATTTTCTCAAGTTGAATCCAAATTGGCTGTGCAGTGGGGTGGATGCTTGCGGCCACTTTGGTGGTCTTCTAATGGCATGGAATCCATTAACCACCAACTTTATTTCTTTCAATTCAGTCACATGAATCAAGTTACCAGGAAGATGAAGGGGATGCAACTTTCCTTTCAATATTGTTGATGGCTATGGGCCATATAACAATCATGAAGCTTTATGGGATAATATATGTGCTCAAGGTATTCTCAACGACCCTTTCCTCATTCTCGGAGGAGATCTAAATTTCACTATATCTGAGATGGAGGTTTGGGGTTCTAGGAAAGTCTTGGACCCATTAGCTTATTATTTCAAGGATATTCTCAATAATGTGGGACTTGTTGACATCGTCCCGACCGTTATGGTGCCTACTTGGTCGAATGGGAGTTTGGGGAGTGCAGGGGTTTCCAAGAGGCTAGACCGTTTTCTCATAAATGAACAGTTGACTTGCCAGTTTGGTAGATACCGATCTTGGTGTATCTCTACAAGAATCTCATACCATAAGGCTGCAGTCCTTCAAGTTAATTTGGGAATGCATATAAGTTGCACCCTTTCAAGTTTAACATCACATGGCTCGAAGATTCTTCCTTTTGTGATTTGGTCAAACAACAGTGGACTATTTTGGATAAGACTAAACATAATTCCCCTTTTTTACAGCTAATTACCAAACTTAATACGTTCTGTGGTGTAGTCATGAAATGGGATAAGGAGAAGAGGAGATCCAATGGTGAAGAATTGTGTCTTATCGAGCAACGTATACAGGATATTGAGAATTCACTTGGTGATGACCTCTTTTCTACTTCTCGGAAGATGGACCTGTTAGAGATGGTTAAGAAAAAAGGAACAATACTAAATCAATAGGAAAATACCTGGCCTTTGAAAAGTCGGGCATTATGGATTTCTAGAGGAGATCAGAATACTAAGTCTTTTCAGAGGTTTGCTTCTCATCACAGGAACATTAATTCTATCTAGGAGATTTGCAATTCGGATGGTTGTGTAGTGAAGGACTAGGCCTCCATTATGGGTTCAATGGTGACATATTTCTCCGATGTTTATAAACAGGTTTAGTCTTTGAATTTGGTTGAATAGCTTAATATCGTTAAACTCTTCCCAAAATTTCTTTTTGCTAAGGAGGGAAACAAGATTAGTGAAAATATAACATTAGAGGAAATTAAAGAGATCTTGAAGGTGTTTGTGAAATAGGATAGCCATATGGCTGGATTGTCGAGTTCTTTTTACACTTCTTTGACTTATTTGGTGAAGAATTACTTGCGGCCGTGGAGGAGTCCTGTGTGAAGGAATATATACCAAAAGCGTTAAATGAAACATATATTACGCTTATTCCCAAGAAAGATAAGGTGGAGGATTTTAATGACTTTTAGTTGATCTCATTATGTAACCTGCTCTATAAAGTCATCACTAAACTTCTTTCGAACGGAATCAAGCCTTTTCTGGCAAAATTCATTTATCCTGAGCAATTTGGCTTCTTGTACAACTGGAAAATCCTTGACGAGGTTGGTGTGGCGCCAGAAGGATTACACTTAATCAAGGCAACAAATCTACAAGCATTGATCCTGAAAATGGACCTTATAAAGGCTTATGATTGGATTGACTGGAATTTCCTCCGGTTGATACTCATACAGATTTGTATTCATGTGGCGGTGACGAATTGGATAATGGATTGTATCTATTCGACATCGTTTGTTGTACTAGTTAACGGAAATCCTACTAAGAATTTTTCTGGGAGCAGAGGAATCCAAGAGGGATGCCCACTCTCGCCTCTTCTTTTCATTCTGGCTATTGAAGGTCTGAGCAGACTCATCGAGGAAGCTAAGTCAAAGACACAGATCAAAGGCATTAGTGTCTCTAGGACCTTATCCCTAACTCACTTGCTTTTCGTGGATGATGTGATTATTTTTGGCATTCCATCCATCACGGAATGGAGGTGCTATAAAGAAATCTTTGATATCTTTTGTAAGGAATCTGAGATAGCCATCAATATTATCAAATCAAACTTCCTATTTCATTGTTCTAATGAGTCTTGTCTTAGGGATATAAGGGATATCTTTCCTTATGAGATGGTGGGTTTGGATCAAGGTATCAAGTATCTCAGATACTATCTTAAGCCTAACCATTATAATTCTAAAGACTAGGGCTGACTCTCGAAGAAGATCGATTGAAAGATAAACTCGTGGACTTATAGATGGTTATCTATGGGGGGAAGACTCATTCTTGATCAATCGATGTTTATGAGTGTTCCTACTTATTGGTTTGGTTTGATGAAACCCCTTGAATGCATTATGAAGGCGATTCATTGTAAAATATTGTTCGAGTACACATGGTACTACCAAAGGACTGAACACCAAGAGAAACCACTTCACACAAACAGATCACAGATCAACACACCGATGTTTTGACGTGGTTTAAACCCTCTTGAGGGAAACACTCCACGGCCCCGGCCAAATAGCTTCTACGGGACAATTTATTATGCAAAGAAAGAAAGTTACAAATGAGCTTCTCATAATCGATCAACTAAACAATGACCTTCCATGCTCTTTAAATAGAGATCATGGACCAATCGGGTGTTAAGCCACGGATCAAGGTTAGGTTTGATCTAAGAGAAGTTGAGCCGTCGGATCACTCTATGTCGGAAACATATCGTGACCGTCGGATTAAGTATTTACAAATGCATACTAATGCATACTAAAGAAACACACTATCCCTAACGGATATATTACACAAGTTGATCTTAACTAACTCCTAAGTGTCTAAATATCCTAACATCCCCCCTTAAGAACAACTTGGGATAGTATTGAAGGATTTACAAAAGTGACACTATTAGGAGAAGGAAGGAGGCATTAGATCCTATCCCCCCTTAATGACAAGTTCCTGAACTCCTAACATAGATCGAAGTTTAGAAAACTTTGCTTCTGTAAGAGACTTGGTGAAGATGTTTGCAACTTGGTCATCTGTAGGGAAAAAGAGCACTTCAAGAACACGATCATGAACAAGATTTCTGATGAAGTGCATATGTAGCTCAATGTGTTTGTTGCGTTGATGTAGAACTGGATCTTTGGCAAGCTTGATGGCACTTTGATTGTCGCACCAAAGTGGAGTAGGCTGTTGCTGCTCGAATCCAAACTCTGAAAGGATCTGTCGAAGCCATAAAGCTTCCTGACTGGCATTAACTGCTGCTCAATATTCTGCCTCTGCTGAAGAAAGAGCAAGAGCTTGTTGTTTCTTACAAGCCCAAGTAATAGGTCCAGATCCCAGACTGAAAACATAACCTGTAGTAGACTTTCGATCATCAGGATCGCTGGCCCAATCAGAATCAGTGAAACCAACCAACAAAGGTTTCCCCCCTGTACTGTAATGAATCCCAAACTGAACTGTACCTCGAATATATCGAAGTATTCTTTTAGCTGCTTTCTAGTGACTTTCATGAGGTGTCTGCATATAACGGGCAACTCAACCAACGGCAAAGGAAAGGTCAGGACGGGAATGAGTCAAGTATAAGAGACTACCAACAAGCTGACGATACAAGGTGGCATCTACTTCAGGTGAAGTACAAGTGGCAGAAAGTTTGACTCCAGACTGGAATGGAGAAGGGGCTGGTGTACAATATTCCATGTGAAAGCGTCGAAGAAGGTCACAAGCATACTTAGACTGAGAAAGAAAGATTCCTTCTTTGGTTTGCAGGACTTGGAGACCAAGAAAATAATGCAAATGTCCTAAGTTTGACATTTCAAAATTTTGTTTAAGATTGGATTTCACATGGGTTATAAGTTTAGGGTCACTACCAGTAAGAATAAGGTCATCAACATATAGAAAAAGTATGATGAGATGGTTTCCTACTTTCTTGGTATAGACATTGGGGTCAGAATGGCATCTAGAAAAACCAGTGTCAAGGAGAAAGTTATCCATTTTGGCATACCAAGCTCTAGGAGCTTGCTTAAGGCCATGTAAGGATTTCTTAAGGCGACAGACAAGGCTAGAGTTATTCTGAACATAGCCAGGAGGTTGTTCCATGTAGATTTTCTCCTGTAAATCACCATGTAAGAAGGCAGACTTGACATCCATTTGATGGACTTCCCAGTTGTGTAAGGCTGCAAGGGAAAGAACAAGGCGGATGGAGTTCATTTTTGCGACAGGAGCAAAGGTTTCATTGTAGTCAATCCCTTCAACTTGGGAAAAACCTTTGGCAACTAACCTTGCCTTAAGTCTTTCAACACTTCCATCTGATGCATACTTAGTTCTGTAGACCCATTTACATCTGACAAGTTTTCTTCCTTTTGGAAGAGGTACAAGATCCCAAGTATCGTTCGCCATTAAGGAACGATATTCTTCATCCATGGCTGCATCCCAATCTGGATTCCCTGAAGCTTCTGCAAAATTTTCTGGATCATGATTCTCGGAAACTTGAGCCAAAAGAGAAGAGGCTTGCTGAAACTGAGAACGTGTTCGACGTTGATCTCTAGGATCACCGACAAGATCACCAGCTGCTTCACATGTTGAACGGACCCATCGAGGAAGCACTTGTGCTGGTGCAACTAGAGGAACATGAGCAGGCGGAGGTGGATTTTCATCTTCACTGTCATCATCAGAAACTAGAGTTGGAAACCTGTCAAGGAAGTTGGAAGAAGAAGAAGAAGAAGGCACAAACGCCGAATCAGGCTCGGAGGCCAAAGATGGCACAATCGCCCGAGTTAGGTTCACATGCCAAGATATTTTCATCAAATTTAACATCTCTTCTAATGATTACATCATGAGAATGTGGTTGAAGAAGTCTATAGCCTTTAACATCTTCAGAATATCCAACAAATATGCACTTTTCACTTTTAGGCTGCAATGCTTTCCGTTTTTCATCCGGAATGTGAGCCCATGCTTCACTACCAAACACACGAAAGTGACTTACATCAGGTTTAGTTTTACTCCATGCTTCTTCCGGTGTTATACCTTGCAATGCTTTTGTGGGGGTGCGATTAACTATGTAATTTGCACAATTAATGGCTTCAGCCCAAAATTGAAGACTTAGTCCCTTAGATTGGATCATACAATTAGCCATTTCTTTTAAAGTCCAGTTCTTCCACTCAGCTACACCATTTTGTTATGGTGTATATGGAACAGTGTGCTGTTGTTGGATGCCTTGTTCAGTGCAGAAAGTAGTGAACTGTTTGTTAACATATTCTCCTCCATTGTCAGATCTTAACTTAATAATTTGATGACCAGATTGTTTTTCAACAAGGGCCTTATAGGCCAAGAACATGTTAAATACTTCGCTCTTAAGTTTTAGGAAATAAACCCAAGTGCGTCTGGTGTAATCATCAATGAAAGTTAAGAAATATTTGAAGCCAGAAAAGGAAGCAGATGGAAGAGGACCACACAAGTCACTATGCAGAAGCTCCAAGGGAACCGAGGCGTGCCAAGAGGCACGTTTTTCAAAACTGTCCCGATGATGTTTTTCGAGTACACAATCGGAGCAAACACCATCTCTGCAAGATACCATCGGAAGACCTGTCACCATATTTTCTTTACATGGTTGTTGCAATGAGTGATAATTTAAGTGACCAAATCGCTCATGCCAAAGTTTGCTCAAGTTATCACTATGAGCAACAAAAACTGAAGGGAAAGGTGATGACCCAAAGTTGTTAAACTTGTACAACCTGGTAATATCATCAACAATTCCGGTAGTTAGGACCTGTTGAGGATCTTTAAAATCCTTGATTACAACTTGGCGAGGTGTAAAGGTTACAGTTTTACCTTCACCAGAATGAGTGATCTGATAGACTGATAACAAATTGCATGAAATTCTTGGAACACATAGTACATCACTAAAATGACCATTATCTACTGGAACTGTTCCAGCTCCTACAACACTTAGAGATCTATCATCACCAACAAATATTTGTTTGGTGTTACCTTCATGCATAGTAGAAAAGATGGCTTGATCCTTAGCCATATGATAAGATGCTCCAGAATCAATGAGCCATTCATTTGAAGTAGAAGAAGAAGATGCATTATAAGAATAACCAGAAGCACAAAGTGCATGTCCATGAGAGGCTAATTCTGAAGGCGAATCTAGGATGATGTGGTGCTTCTTCATTGCTGCTTCCAAGGCTACCATCTTCTTGAAACACTTAGATTCATCATGATTATCTTTCCCGCAATAGTTGCAATGACGCTCAGTCTTCTTGCCTTTTGGCTTGGATCCTTTGTCATTTTTTAAAGAAGGAGCTGACTGAGAGGGTTTTGGACCATTGTTTGACTTATTATTGCGAAAATTTTATTTCTTGGGAGGCTTGGACTTTTCTTTCTATTGGGACAATAAGGCTTTCCCAGATGTATCTGCATTGTTGATTATTCCAAGATGAATGAGTTTATCTTGTTCCCTAATCAAGGAATCACAAAAGGATTCAAGACTAGGCACTTGATAGCTAGCTGCATTTAAGGATGCTTTCATGGAGTAAAATGTAGATACAAAAACAGAATATTCAGGTCCAAGTTTGGAAAGAATATGATAAATGCATTGTTTGTCTTCCCTCTCAATCTTACATTCTGCACATAAGAGTTTAAGAGTTTTGTACTTAGATAAATAATCTTGAATGTGTGAAAATTCACTTGGATTTAAATAAATCAACTCATTTTTGAGTTGGTGACCTCGAATTTCATTGTGTTTACCAAACACAGATTCCAACTTGTCCCAAGCAGTATTAGGTTCATTAATTCCAGATATGTGGAATTGCAAATCAGTAGAGATTGACATCCCAATCAATCCACGAGCTTCATCACATCTATTTGCCCATTTTATTTTCTTATCATCATCAGTGGGTTCTTTTTCTTTCCCTGTGGTAATTCTGAAAAGTCCCCTACTTCGTAGAACATCCTCCATACGAGATTTCCATGAGAAATAGTTGGAACTGTTAAGTAGAATATCACAATGGGCGGCCATATTTGTAAATTAATGGCTCTAAAAGCAGAAACCAATAGTCTGGATGTGAAGAGCTCGAAAAAATAGGCGGTTTAAAAAAAAAACGGCACTGAAAAATGACTCTGTATGATGAAGTTATGCTTGAAGAAAGAAACTATTGAAGATGTCCCCAATAGTGACGTGGCAGCTAGAGAATGTCCAGCAAAAAAAGAACCCCCCTCTTCCCAAGATGAACCTTTTGACAATCACTTTACAAGAAAGTTGCTTTAAGTGAACCACTTTTGTAAAATAAGTGATTTCACTTTTACAATGATATTACTTTTAAATAGTGCAACAATAAAAAAACTTAAGTGACTCACTTGTATTTTTATTTTTTATTATTTAAGTGAGATGCACTTTTATAATAAAGTAACTTGAAATTAGAAATTGCATGTACTTTTTCTTTTAAAAGTAACTTCCTAAGAGTTGAACTCAAGACCTATTAAGAAATAAAACAACTTTGAACCAAGTGAGCTAGATTAAAATGTATGTAAAATATGGGAATGAGGGAGTGGGTTTTTTTTTGTTTTTTACTCTTATTGCTCGGTTTGCGTGCTTGCCCTTTTTCCTGCAAAACAAACCACAAATCGAAACAAAAAAAACTTTTCCACGCAAGAGGAGTTAGATATTGTTAGCTTGCCCGGAAAGTCTACGTTTTCTCTCTGTTTCTGATTTGCCGAGATCGTGCAAGGTGCACGGCAAAGAGCATACGCAGCCGAGAAAAACCCTTTCCCTTTCTATTTCTGATTTGCCGAGATCGCTCAAGGTGCACGGCAAAGAGCATATGCAGACGGGAAAGCAACAATCCGAACCAAAAAAAATCTAACAGTAAAAAAAGATGAAATATGAATCCATCTGGATGGGTCACCACACTGTTGGGAAGTTTCATCTTTCTAGTTGGGAATCCATCTCTTGGCCCAAAAAATTAGGCGACTAGGGATTATTAAATATTAATTTATTTAGCATGGCTCTACGATCCAAGAGCTTATGGAGGGCATTAACGTCCCAGGGCCTGTGGAGTTCTATGATCAGAGTTAAGTACTTAAAGTATTCATCCATAACTTTCAAGAGTGTCTCTATCATTTGGCGTAGCATCATTGTCTCCTTTCCAGTTATCAGGAATTTTCTTAGTTGGAAGGTTGGTGTTGGTGGGAATTGATCCTGTGGTTGGCATCGAATATTTTGTTCATTCCCCATCCTTAGTGGAGCAACTGAATAACAAGCGTATTTTTGTATTATCTCAAGCATTTCGAGAAAGGATCCCACATAGTCCATCACAGTGGATATCGACAGATGAATTGGAGTCGGTGGATGAAAACATCGTGGAATGGAACATGTATACTCGTCAGCTCACTTTATCTGAGGTGACCCTTTTCGATGAACATGATACACTGGTCTAGGACTACCCAGTTGCAAATGGGAATATTTTTATTAAATTGGTCTATGACTCATTGCTCTACTATTTTGATCGTCTTGTCCCCTGCTAGTGGCATTAGCAGTTATGGCGATGAAATATTCCATTAAAGATCAAATGTTTCCTTTGGTTGTGTCTGCATAATAAGATTCTCACTTGGCCTGTTTTACTGAAAAGAGGCTTTTATGGACCTAATATTTGCATCCTTTGTATGGAGGATGAGGAGGACATCCCTCACTTATTCATTAGGTGTCCTTTTTTCCGAAATATTTGGGATAAGCTTAGGCATATGCTAGGCTTAGCAGAGGACCGGTTTGGGAGGAATCTGGACGATGCTCTGTTTTGTTGGATCTGGAAAAAGCCCAAGTTTCAGATGCTGCCTATTTTTACCATCTGGGTTATCTGGAACTATAGGAATAAGAAATTATTTGAGGACGTTGAATTATCCTGTTTTATTATTTGTAAGAAGATCTTGACCCATTTAAATGAGTATCCTTCTCGGCTTAAATCCTTTGTGAGGAAGATTCAGATTTCACCTGAGATAGAATTCGGGTCTCCAGTCAGCTTTTTTGATGGAGCTGCTAAAATTAATTGTTGTGGGGCTGGTATGATTCTGGGAATTAAAAAGGATCATAAATTATTATTAAATACGGGGGTTGGAATGGGTACAAACATTAAATATGAGATTTTAGCATTGTGGGGGTTGATGTGGTTCACTGCTTATAGAGGCATTACTTGCATAAATATCTTCGGAGACTCTAAATTCATTGTTGATTAGGCTACCAACTTACATGACATTCAGGCTATTTACCTTCTTCCTTGGTTACATCAGATGAGCGTGCTCATTCAATCCTTTGAGGAGATCTCAATTCGGCATATCTATAGGGTTTTCAATTATGAAGCTGACGGTATCTCTAAAGAGGCCATTGGTCCTTTTGATGGTATTATATTTTTTGAGGAATGGCTTGATGGTGTTCTTGTGGACAGGGGACACATCACTGTCATATAATTCTTTGTTTTCTCTATGTTCTCATCGTTCATTGAATTAGCTAGTCTAGTTTATTGACTTTTAGCTCCTCTGTTGATGAATATGGATTTTGTAGACATTTTGAGTATAGCTTGGATAGCCCTGAGAATGCTAGATGAAATAAATCTTTGATTGATATAAGACATTTTGATCTGATCTGTTATATATATATATATATATATATATATATATATATAACTTTGATTTCTAAATAGAATAACAAGATGTAGCTTTTTCTGGAAAAAAAATAAAAAATCAATTTCATCATCAAAAGAGAGTGATCTAAACATTTTGGGAAATTATCCATTCTCAACTAAGAGAATTGACATGTTTTTATTATCTAAAATTTAGTTAAAATCATTTAGGTTGATAAAATCATAAATATAAAATGTGAACATTGTATATCTAGTTATTATGCTAAAAACATTTTAAAATGTTGATGTTATTTTTACATTAAAAATAGCATTCTCAAATTCAATCAAAAATTATAATTTCAATAAAATTATTAAACCAAACTTTGATAATAATAAAAAATTAAATTTATACAAAATTTAGCTTAATCCTTTAATTCATTTTCTAACACCAATATTTAGTTTTATATCAATGTAGTATAACTATCATGATTGAGTAAATACAACTTAAAAAAATAACTATATACTTAATTTCATTATTATTAACTTTATTCTAGAAAATGACCAAGTACTTTCTTTTTCATTTTATATGGTTTTTCTTTCCATCTCAGCACTAACCAAATTTCTTTACTTATTAAAAAATTATTAATTGTTTTTAGGAAGTGTCATGATGAAGGAAGAAGACACTCTAATGAAGTGAATCATGTATTAAAAACAAAAGGCATGAACATATGTTCTAAACGTGGTTATTTAATAATCATCCATCTTATAAAGTTTTAATAATCATCCATCTCATAGAGCATATAAGAGTTCAGCATATACAAGATGTTACTATCATTAGGATGCTTATTGGTTGAGAAGTATCTTCTAAACTTTATATATTCTATCAATTATATCCCAAATTGCAATATATATGTCCTTGTTTAATTATAAACTTAGTGCATTATGATTCTTCTTTGCTTTTTAAGTGCTTAAAAAGGTATGAATATACCATCATAATTCACAACCCTCCTCTCATGCACTAATGATACCACCAAGGAAAATCATCATTGCTCTTTTTTCTTCTCCCAATTAATCTATTCACTTATTATTTTAAAAGTAAGTGGTATTTTATTTTATTTTAATTTTTATGATTAGTTATTAGGATGTTAAAAATAATATAAAAAATAAAATAAAATAAACTTGGTATTTTATTTTAATTTAATTTTTATGATTAGTTATTAGGATGTTAAAAAAAAACAAAAAACTTTTTAAAAATAAATTATTTTAAAATGTTTAAAAAATAAAGATATAAAATTAATTTTATTATAAATTTATGAAAAAAATGTGAAGAATATTTTTTCTAATGAGTGACCCATTACAATGAATTTATACGTAAAGCATAATTTAAACTTTAAATTATAAAAAAGATTTGATACAAAGTGCTTTTTTAAAAGATGATACGATGTATGTCTTTCCATTTGTTTGAATAGTGGGATGATTAAACAAGAGATGTTTACACACTTAGATCCAGAAATATGTAATAATTTTTTTTGAAATTTAATTTCAAAATTAAATTTATTTGAAATTTAGTATATTTTTTAGTTAAAAAAATTGTAATTTTTATGATAAATTTAATTATCTCAAAATGTAAATAAACAATAATATTTAAACTCTAAAATTTCAAAGTCTAAAATATTTATAAATAATGTATTTATATTTTATATTTTTTTTAACGATGAATCTAAGATTTCAAAATTTAATCCTGGATGCGGGTGATCCTGCTACGTCTCCCTCAGATGTTGCGCCAACCAAAATGGCGCCACCACACCACCTTGTACGTGATGACAGAACCTGCATGCAAAAGTAAGCCCCAGCTACGTGTGAAGGACATGGCAACCACCTAGACACGCCATCTCCACCGACTCCAGCTCCAAGGCTGGCCTCGATCCGAGACGACGCTTAAATGCCAAGCTCATTCCACTCCCAGCTGGCCGTTTCACATGCTCAACCTGACTCCGATCACATGGCTTGGTGGGTGGCATTAATGCCGGATCGGTTCCCTACATCCTCTAACTCCTGCTGGTTTCATTTCACCATTACTCTGTCCCATGTGAAGCTCCTCCTTCCTAGACGCCCCCTCCGGGATATGAAGATCCTGACCCATCCTCCTGGGTTCATTCCACACTCCCAGTTCTCTCCGCCTGTGTCTTCTGCTGAAAGCTCATCCCCTGTACATTGCTCCTGTAATTTCTCCAACACGGCCATGAAGCGCACGAGGGGCACTTCTAGGCATGGCTCCACGCAAAGCACTGGAAAATCTGCGTCGACCGAAAAGGAAATCCCTGCAAACATTGGATACAACGATAATGTTTCGATGCCGGTTCGACGCTTGGTGGATGACTGGGAATCGCGAAATGTGGCTAAAATGCTTGCTTTTGACAGCCTGTGCACACAAGTGAATCACTACTGGCTGCTCAAGAACCTGATCGACACGCTGGTAGAAGAAATGCTGACCCATTGGCATTTGGCCAAGATGTCCATAACGGACACCAGGTCCACCATGGCTCATCTGGATGGCATTCTTGTGGCACTAGAAGCCAATCTCGCAAACCGCCACCTCTACTCATTGTTTCCTCAACTGGCTCAGCCCATTGGTTTTGGACCAGAAGGTCCTATTGTAGGTTTCGAGAAGGAGAGAATTGCTCTCAAAAAAGGTACTGGCTCTCAGGCAACAGCGCAGGCCACCGACAGCTCTCTTCATGACTCCATGGTAGCACCAAACCCTGGACTCGCCTCTGGCTCGGACTCCTCTGCGGCGGTTGTAGTGCAAGGAGTGTCTCCTGGGACCTCCTTTCCAGTTCCATCCACAATCGCGGTCACCCAACACAAACACACTCGTAAAGACGGTTTTGAAGAAATCGTCCCACGCAAAACGGAACTCCTTGCCGCCAAGCTCCTAGAACAACAATGGACAGATGATTTCTTCGGTCCTTGCCCCATTTCTGCTGATATCCAAGACTCCAAGGGAACGGAAGCCAGCTCTTAAACAGGCTTGTCTAGTTTTGTTTTTTGTCTTTATGTATTGCAGAGTCTCACTCTGTTTTCTGTCTTTCATGATCGATGGATAATCCGTTTACTACTCTAGGTTTTTCTATAATTCTCTATAATATGGGCTCTAAAAGTAGCACCGGACTGTCATATTTAGCCTCTCTTGAGGATTGTACTCTTTTTTGTACTATAATATAATTTTCTATGCAGCTTACAAAAAAAAAAAAATTCAAAATTCAAAAGTTTCTAAATTTAAAAGGATAGCTATCATATATTTTATAATAAATGAAAGAAAAAATAAATTCCCAACTACTTTTATAAGAAGATCAAAAACATCTATCTATTTTAACTAGCTAGAAGAAGAAAACACACCTTTATTTCACAATCTTTATTGTAATATTAAATATTAATCTCTCTAACTTTTTTAACTTGTTAAAATTATAGCGATCTCCTTTCTAAAAATTTTAGCATAAAAAAATTAATTTCAATAAATATTAACCACCACCATCATTATTATAAAATATACATAATTTTTTTTTTAATAAAAATTAAAAATTGATTAAACTTCAAAATCTATTTTATCAAAAATGAAAATAAAATATTTTAATATAAAACTATATATATATATATATATATAATATGAAAATAAAAATTTTAATTTAAAAACTATATATATAATAAAAATAATGAAAAAACATAAAGAAAGTAACTCTAAAAATAGAAATACACCTAAATTCATTAATACATGTAGAAATATACCTAATACATGTGAAGGACACCAACTTTTAAGACCTCATGGAATGAGAACCATGTATTGAAGTTGACTCCATATCTTTTCAAGCCCTTTATTTCTGATTCATTGTCTACCATTATAACGCTTAATGGGCCCTAGTGATTCCATATTCCATAAACTCTTCCCATGATGTGGGAGTATAAATATATTTTATATTATTCCTTGTCAATATGTACCAACTTATACTTTTTTGCCACTCAAATGATGCATCATACTTTTAAAAAAACGCATAATGTGTTCAAATTCAATTATTATACTCTAAACACTTTCCAACCACCAACGAGAAAAACCAATTTGAAATAAAAACAATATTAAAATATAATTCAAAACCATTTTGAAATAAACTTATTAAACAAAATTGAAATATTAAAACATAATTTATAAAGCTTTATCATAAAAAAATGTTTAAATAAATAATTATCATTGTTATAAATTTTTATAAAAAAAAATTAAAAAATTGAAATTAGAATGTAAATAATAATCAGAAATAAATTAATCATATGGAAAGTTCTTTAAATAAGAAATATATTGAGGTTAAGCATATGTCTGGTATAAAAGGAAAGAAGAAAAAATGGTTGGCGAGGAGACTGAGTTAATGGTATCTTAAAAGTGGTATCTTAAAAGTGAAATTTTAAAGAAATTAAAAATCTTGTTTTCATAGTATCATTAAAAGTATCACTAATTTTTTTTGGTAATTAAAAATGTTGGAATTTTTTAATATATGTATATATTATATTAAAAAGTGTTTTCATAGTATCATTAAAAGTATTACTAATTATTTTTGGTAATTAAAAATGTTGGAATTTTTTAATATATGTATATATTATATTAAAAAGTGTTTTATAATTTATGATTTTAAAATTAAGAATAGTATTTTGTGTTTTTTTTATATATATATTTTTAATAGAAGTGTTTTTTTATTATTGAGAATATAGTTATGACTAGATACTAAATATATGCGAAAAAGACACATAATATAGGAGATCACACATTTCTGAAAATTGTTTTAAAATCCACTCAAAACCATCTCATGTTAAAGCTAATATGCCATGTTTTGGCTAAATCATTGGGTGATTAATGAAATTATTACTTTACAAAATATAGATTATATTAAAAATATTATTACGATTAAAGTTTAAAGAGAATCAACATATCTAAAATAAGAACGAACACTCATGAGTTGTATAGTGAAACACATAAGGATGACTATGAATGTTGTACATACAAACATATTAGATCTCAATTTTAAAAAAATTGTTACAACTTGCATTACCTTCCAATTTATCAAAATTATGGTGATTTAGAAATGCTTCTCTTAAAGCTTTTTGAGTATATAAATAATTTTTTAAAGCAAACCAAATAGTTCCTTATTTTTTTTTCTAAATATTCGATGAACCAAAATTGATATCCATTAACATTAACTAGATGATGATTTTAATATATTGATTCATATTTCTATTAATAAATAAATAAAAACATGAAAATAACCTCACAACACATAAATGGCTAAAATAAAGTGACAAACTTGATTATAAATTTACTAAATCCATAATTATTGAAATCAAATAATCTATATTTGCTTCTATCTCAACATGCTTTAATCATGGGTTTAGGGTTTATAGACATTATTACATTAAAAATAAAAAACATCATTTAAGGTTCATGGATAAAATTAGGAAGTTCCAAGCAGAATTTGAAATCAAATAATCTATATTTGCTTCTAACTCAACATGCTTTAAACATGGGTTTAGGTTCATGGACATTATTACATTAAAAATAAAAACATCCCTTTAAGGTTCATGGATAAAATTAGGAAGTTCCAAGCAGAATTTGAAGGGATACATTTTCAATATATTTATGGAGAGTTCAATATGAAAGCTAATATTTTATCTAACTAAAAGTACGAAACATTATGTTTGATAGATTTCATAGCTATATGGTTAAATCTAGATAGAGGTAGGATGTATGTAGCATTTTTGTTTGTGTACGATGGTTAGGTATATTTGTTATGGTATAGCTATTATTATTTATAGTTTTGAGAAAGGATTAATTGTTGTAGTTTTGAGAAAAGATTAATTGCTATTGTCAAGTTTATTATATTTATAATTTAATTAATTATATTTAAAAAATAAAATAAAAAATGTATGAGTATATATAAGTGGAGTAGTGTATTTATTATGTGTTTTTAATTGGTGGGATTTGGTAAAATTTAAATTTTTACTTGTTTAAATTGTATTTTTAATCCATAAATAGAGAAGATTTTTTTAAATTTTTAACCAGAATACTAACGAAATTAGATTGAAAATATACTTTAATTCTAACATTTTTTTTAAATTTCCAATCCCACAAATAAAATTAGACTGAAAATATGCTCAGAAAAATTTGAAAACTTAAAATATTTAAACTACATCTACATAAATTTATAGTCTAATATTCATACAATTTTAAATTTTTAAATTAATGGTGTTTTAAGATAATTTTATAATTCTAAAATTTAAAAATAATTAATTTTTTAATTAAAATAAATAATAATAATAATTAATTTAATTAAAAAACTCAATTTAAATAATAATAATAATAATAAAATTCCACGCACCTCCCACAAAAAAAAAAAAAGAGGGACAACCAAACAAAATTTTCCGTTAATTAACGCCGACAATTGAGGCAAATTGTTGGACAGAAAAGACCTAGTGTGATGTTCAAGCGTCGACGGCGCCTGTGGTGTTTGTGTTGTGCGCTTGAGAATCTTGATTGTAATTGTGATGTAATGCTATGCTTCTTCTTTTCTTTTTCACAGTGATCAACTACTCAAACACACAGCCACCGCCAGCACAGCCAGCCCTCGGAACAGCGGACCGCTCTCATGAAAGACCAAGGATGTCTTCCCTACGACCAGGTGCCCCTTCATGTTTTTCAAATATTCATTTTCAATTTTATGCATTACATGCATTCAAATTCTGTGTTTTTTTCTTCATCGGGGCACCTTGCCATGCCCACATAGATTAGAACCAGTGTTCCGGCTGTTTTGCTTACTGCTTTAATAGCAGAATTTCTGTTAATCATTTCAGTCTGTATCTTTATGGGTTGACTGTGGAAAAGGGCGAGAGAGCCAAAAAAACCTAAAATGCAAACCTTTTTTCTTCAAGAGCATCAATGATGTTTCATAACTACTAAAAAAATGATGTGAGGAGTTAGTTTTAGTGTATTAGCTAAGACTCTGAATTTTAGCATGAATTCTGAATGGAAATTTGGAAATTGTTTTGATAGAGCAGGAAATCGCTCAGAAAGATTTTAGCGAGAGTTCACTGTAATAAGATTGCAAGTTTTTGTTTTGTATTTAATTGTTCGTGGGTGTCACTTTTGAATTTAGGAAAACGAACCTTAATTTGAGAGGACAGGATCAATCTTCATCGAACCATCAGTTGCACCCACAATTTAGTACTATTGGCATCCATAATCTTGTCCTGTTTAGTACTCTCAGGAGTTCGGTTTCTATGGGTTTCATTTTTCTTCAATGCCCATTTGCAGGACAAGCCTCAATATTTCTTTAGTCAAGAAATGGACCCCCAATCACCAAGAAGATTGGCTCTCAGTGGCTCCTTTTATTGGCGTTGTATTTAGGATACTTAGTGCTATGGACAGTAACCAGAATGATATCAATCTTTGCCTTTGCGTTGTGCATCTCCTCATCTTGTGATCAAGTTTCTGATTTGATTGCATTGCTTTTGTTGTAAGGAATCCTCACACAAAGCTTTTTATTTTATGTCATTCTAGTTGGAGGTGAGTGGAGGAGATATACTGATTAATTGGTCTGATCCAATCCCAATTTTCAGCAAAGGAAGTGGCCTAATTTGTTCAATCATGTGTACATTCCTATTGTAGGGAGGAATTGGTGGAGTAGCGACACAGTTTTAGGGATCAAGCAGAATCTGGTAATGGTTTCTGTGTTTGTGTTTGTGTTTGTGTTTGTGATTGTGACTGTGAGTACAAAAGAGTAAATGAAACTATTTTACTAAATACCTGCTCTTCCTGTGTTTGTGTTTGTGACTGTGAGTACAAAAGAGTAAATGAAACTATTCTACTAAAGACCTGCTCTTCCACACTGGTAGCTTGCTCAAGAGGGAACGTCGAAGCTCAGTCTAGGGATGGATGTGCTGCTCAAGAGGGAACGTCGAAGCTTAGTCTAGGGATGAATGTGGTAGCAGGGGGTGTATTATCCTCTGAATCTGGGTAGTGAATCTAAAATATTAGGTTATTGTCTATATTACTGGTTAATTGATTAGCTTCCTGCTAACAACAATAGTGAATTAAATTTATAAATAATATTTAAATAAAACCTTAAATGCTTCCCATCACAATTAGGAATTCTTCAAAATTTTACAAAATGTTCAATATTCTAAAAATACCCAATTAGGAATTCTTTAAAATTTTACAAAATGTTCAATATTCTAAAAATACCCAACATCCAGAAACGATGCGAACTGGGAGGAACTTCATTTCTCTTGTATGCATCATTAAGACCTTTGAGCTTATTTTGATTGGAAGATTTGGTAAGAACTTCATTTCTCTTCTATGCATCATTAAGACCTTTGAGCTTATTTTGATTGGAGATTTCACCCATCAACTGGCATGGAGTTAAATCAACAGTTGACTTGGTTCCATGCCCATTGAATTAATGGAATCTTCAATCCAATCCAGATAAAGATGTCCCATTAAAACCCCTGTGGAGAAAGACAAAGAACAAAAAGAATTCCACCTGGGTGGAGTGTTACTCAAAAATGAGAAGAAAGGAAAGGAAATAAAGATGTCCCATTAAAACCCCCGTGGAGAAAGACAGAACAAAAAAATTCCACGTGGGTGGAGTGTTACTCAAAAATGAGAAGAAAGGAAAGGAAAATCATTTCATCAAGGTCTTGTGCTGATCAAATTTGGAAGAAGAATGAAAAATTCGATGCAAATTTTGTGCTAATCGAAGGCTGTAGACAACGAAGACTAATTTACCACATATTTCACAATTCATGCATATTATCAGAATGGTCAGTGAGAAGAAAAAGTTGATCAGTAATGTTTTATGAAGCATGGGAGATTTAAGCTAAAGGATTTCTTAAAAGCTGAGGATCTCAGAAAAATACTACACTTCAATTTCATGCTCTTAAATGGATGGATTGAAAGTGATAGTATGTGAAAAAACTACACTTCACACTTCAATTTCATGCTTTTAAGTGGATGGATTGAAAGTGGTAGTATATGAAAAAAAAGTGCACTTCAGTTTCATGCTTTTAAGTGGATGGATTGAAAGTGGTAGTATATGAAATTTGAATCTGTTTGATAATTAATTCAGTCCTGTTTCCATTTTCTGATTTGAAATCCAAAATATTAAACCTGTCCATATGCCCAAAGCCCGGTTCTTTTAACACAATTTTCTTGTAAGTCCCCATCTCAAAAAATTTGGTAAGTCTACTTCTTATGTCCATCTGACCCTTTGCCAGTTCCTGTCCGGTCCCAATCTGACCTTTAGGGCTGGCCCTTGGCAGGTTCTGGTCCTGTCCAATCCCGGTCTCAGCGCTTTTTCTGGTTCCTGTCCTGTCCCGGTTATAACTAGATTCAAAAGCTTCATAATGGAGGATTCTAGTTGTGACAGTTGTTATCTTTTTTTATATTTTTTTAATGTATTTTTTGTTTGTTGGATATATATATATATATATTTTCAAGTGATGGTTCATTATTGATTAGAGGGTTACATTAACTAGATTTGATTTGAACTCAAGTGAAGAGGACAACAACATTCCATTAACTTGTTTGCTAGTTTTGATACTTAATTGACTTATTTACTGGATTTGATTACAGCATGTTAATACAAATCTATATCCAATATCCATTATTATTAAGAAAAAACCATTAACTTGTTTGCTAGGTTTGATACTTAATTGACTTATTTACCGGATTTGATTGCAGCATGTTAATACAAATCTATATCCATTATCCATTATTATTAAGAAAAAATAATAATAATAATAAAAATCTCCCCATGTTTTTTTGGTCCGCGGAAGCCTGGACTCGAACTTGAACGGACGGTGAACCACTGCTCAGCCTTAACCGCACCAGCTACATACTTGGGTCTTTTCTATCTCCATGTTTAATATTTAAAAAGAAACGATGTTTGATTATGTTAATATTTATAAGAATTTACGGTTGTGTATGCATAAGAATACCACGGTGATTTGAAAACAAAATTGTATTTTTCCATGATTGATATATAAGATGGGATAAGTGAGATGCCATTAGATTAATAATATATAAGAGGGATAAGTGATTTGTCATTAGGATACATATGTATGTTAATGAGATATGTGAAATGTTATTAAGATATAGGAGGGGATAAGTGAGATGTCATTAGATCTATAAAAGGGATAAGTGAGATGTTATTAGGACACATATGTATGTTAATGAGATATGTGAAATGTCATTAAGATATGGGAGGGGATATGTGAGATGTCATTAGATATATAAAAGGGATAAGTGAGATGTCATTACGACACATATGTATGTTAATCAGATATGTGAAATGTCATTAGGATACAGTCTTATAGTGTATATCTTATTTTATATATTAGTTATTTGAAAAATGCATTGTTATAGTAAATTTTTAAAAGAATAATATTTCAAAAAACTTCCTAATAATAACTAATAGTTAAGGTAGAGATCTTTTAAGGGACTAATGATTTTTTATGTTTGATTATTCTATATTGTACTATGGAGAAGAATCCAAGTAGTGTTGGAAAATGTGAAGACTATGCACTTTTTTAATGATTGATTATATAAAATGGGATATGGAGACATTATTGGGTCATGTTCATCGAGAGTGTATATTCTATCTTATATATCAATTATTGAAAAAGTGCATCGTCTTTAATGCTTGTTGTTGAAAAATGACATTATGAATTAACAAAAAAATAACTTTGATGTCCTTGATACACTGAAAATGTTACTATCAAAGATAAGTTGGCACTTGTAACCCTTATACTTATTCATACACACAAAATAACACTAACATCTCTTACTAAAAACATATGAGTTTGCAAAAAATAGATATGATATGTGAGGTTCTCAAATTTGTGCTCCTCCACTACATTGACTGCTCTTCTACCTGGGAATAGCCTAACCTTTAAGAATAAACTTGTTAGCACCATCATTTGAAGTTTTCGAAAAACGCACATAACATGGTTTGTACTTGTGCACATGCATCTAATTGGCATTGGCATGCCTCCTAAAGTTTATATGTAGTTCCAACCAATAATGCAATGTTAAGGCATACTCCAACAAAGGCACATGCATGTTAATATCATTATAGTGATGTAGAACAATTTTAAAATTGACAACGTTTTATTTATTGTCTATGCCTTCTCAAGTGGGGTTGGTCCCTAAAAGTATTCCCTAAGATAGTGAAGGCACATAACCCTGAGCTATGCTCCAAGGCATTCAAAGTATTACCAACTTTTTACCAAAGCTCTTTGCAAGTAAGGCACTATCATTGAGTTAGGAACTTCTATTTCTTCCCTCGAGGAAACGAGTCTTAGCACTATTTTTATTCCCCTCAAAGCAGAGCAACTCTCCTACCATACCAAAGCTAGGGGCTTGACATAAGTTATGCCCCCTTGTGCTATGTTCAGATCCAAGACCAATTTAACACATTCACAAGAAGACGACATTTGGCTAATCACCTATGTGGTTTTGAAATGGAGGAGCGAAGTTGCTCGACTAGTAAGGAGAGAAAATTCTTTCAAGTTGGAGGTGGAACAAAAAGCCTTGAGAATAGAGAGATTGACGTGTTATTATAGCTATTGGTCAACTAGGAATTATTCCATGGTATTTATTATACCAGGTTTGGGGGGAGAAAAGGGGCATAGTTGCTCAACTTAAAGAGAAAGGAACAATCATTTTGCTAACACACAATTCACTTGCATTTAAAATATTTCAAACCATGTTAACATATTTGCTAATGGGTGGTTGACCACTATACTATTTTGTAACTAAATTATTTGATGTTCAAGGTATGTGATCTTTGGGTTATGGTTATTTGGTGATACTTATATTAAAGAGTACAATGGTTATTTCCCTTTAAGATTGTGTGGACATTATAGTGTAAATATTACTATATTGCATTTCATGGTTATATGTTTATTTTATTTATTATGTTAATGGATGTGTGTATCATTGTTATTCTTTTTTGTTCTAACTTTATGGAGCATAGTCAAATATTTATGTAACATTATGGATACAACTAGATGTTATCAATTCGTTATGCATTAATTCTTTTAAGGTTGCTATTGAATGGATGCTTTGGGTATTACTATGATTTCTCCAAAAGGGTTGAAAATCTAGTATCCTTGATTATAGCATAATATAACTATGTTGGACAACCATGATAACCATGATTCTCATATTCAACACCAATAATCGGTTCCCTTATTGGGACTAATCAACACATTGTGCGGGAGCATCATGTTATGGAGACCAATCAAAGAAGAAATTCAAAGATCGTTGATCATTAGGTGGATTCAGTTTCCGTGCGAAAAAATTATCCGTTGGGATTTAGGGTTCAAAGATTGAATGACTCTTTTCTCTCCATTGAAGAATGTGAAATTTTATGGGTTGGGTTTTTTGTAGTGTTGGAAGATGGTTTAAGAGAGTTGTTGAGATTAACCCACATGTTTGGAAGAATGCTGAAAATATTGAATAGAGTAGATAGTGATACCACAATTTGAATTGGGTTATGGATTTTTGGTTTGAGCATGTGCTTGAAGGGTATATCCCTGAGTTTGCAATTGAGAATTTCTTATCCTTTACAAATATGTAAGAAGATTTCTTGAATGTGGATCGAAGAATATTGATAAAGGAGATTCTTGTGTGAGTTAAAATATTGTTGGTTGAGTCAAGGTTGTCGCCTTCTAATCCCAATAGAACGTTATCTTAAGTGTCACACTTAAGGGATGGGACTTGGAGGGTGGAAAAGGTGTGGAGTTGAAAATCCTAGTAAAGATGGTTGACATGATACTTGGGACTAGCATGGGGACTAAGCACGTTGAGTGCAATGCCACTAAGAGACAAATACGGTGGAAGAAGTAGATGGAGAAAATACACCCAAGTAAGAAAGTCACCATGAGGGAGTACAATGAAGAGGTTGATATAGAGTTGCAAGATGAGAGAACCGAGGAGAAAAGATAATGAGGTTAACAAGCACATGGATGAAAGAGGTAGGAGATGGGAGACTGAGACATTGGAAAATCTTCATGAGGCTTCTTCTAGACAAGGCTGGTGGAAGGAAAATGCTAGTAGAAAAATTATGTATGTTGGAACATAGAGTATTGGGAGTGCTTGTGAGGAACCTATGTTTGACGAGGGAGGTGTTTGGTGTTGTGGCACATTTGTATAATGGATACAATGCTAATAAAGTTGATAGTTGGGAAAGTGAGAATCAATGGCAGTGATGAAGTAGGAACCCAGTCTAGCTAGAGAACCACCATGACTATGTTTTTTTCATATTGGTGATACTCACATGTTCTCTATAGTAGTTGACACTATTAGCGAGTTAGTGGAAGAGAGAAAGCATGATAGGTTAGTGCATAATGATACCAAGATATGAACCAATGGCACCTCTCTTGAGAATTGATTTACTCATCAAAGGCATTTAGCCTTGCACGTGAGTTTGAAGTATGTGATACAAATGAGGTGAGAGGAATATTACATTTCTTTGTTAATATTTTAAATGACAAGCAATTGTCTAGAAGGTTGTGCAATGCATTAAGTCAATGGATTGCAACTTTCGATTATGAGTTTGATATAAATACCCCTTTTCTAGAAAGAGATGCATGTTTAGTGCAAGGGAAGGAGAAAACTTGAAGTTTTAAGGAGTTTAGATTGAATGCATTGTTAGGAGGATACAAAGAAAAGGATGCAATATTAGATCTAGGATATGATGTGAACATCTTGCCTAATAAATCTTGGGAATTGATGGGTAAACTCAAGCTAGTATGTTCACCGATGCAATTGCACCTTGCCTACGAATATAAGATCTATCATATTGGGCCATTGAAGGAGGTGGAGGTTGGTTTGGATGGGATCAAGACATTTGCATATTTCAAATTCATTGAGATTATGGATTAAAAAAATTCCTATCTTGCATTGTTAGGGATAAGCTAAACATTTGACAATGATGTTATTCTAAATTTTGAACAAAGGCACATGTCCTTTTTTCCAAGGGGAGTGCTACATGTAGTATATACAACTAACCCAACTCGAGGTGCATAGTTCATACAGCTAGTAAAATACAATTTGGATAGCAACATCATTGAAGTAGTGTAATATTATTTCCAGGAGGAAAGAGGACCATGTTAACCCTATCATTGATGGAAAATTTAGTTGGCTAATATTTTCTCATTTAAAAATTGCTATTGCTTTTGATGATCCCATCTGTCGATAGAAAATGAGATATTATGAGGTTTTTTCTTAGCATTGTACAATGGTGAAATCTATTTGATGGATACGCAGAGAGCTCAAATACTGTCCTAAGTGTAATGGCATAGGGGATGTGGATGAGTTTTTGGATTGGATGAAAGAGTATATATATCTAGAAAAGTATGTTGAGGCATCGGATGCGTACACCTACAAGGTGGTAGACAACCCATATAGAACCTTAATGACGCACACCTACAAGGTGGTAGACAACCCATAGAGAACCTTAATGACATGGGAGGAAGTGTAACCCTCTACGCACATATGTTTTCTTCCTCCCGTGGAAGAGAATACAAGATAGGGGGGAAGCAAGAAAAGTAGAGAAAAAAAGGGATTGTTGCTCTTGTTTCATAGTCATAGAGGTCCAAGTGCACATATTACTAAGTGTAGGGCCATTTGGAGCAGGAAGAATTCCTTATAATCCATTAGCCACATAAGTTTGTTCACACATTGGGAGTTATATCAAAGACTTCACATGCACACGAGGAAACATGACCTCAAACAAGGGATTGAGATATATTGCATAAGAACTTCAACACAGCATTCAACTATGCAAGTAAGGACTCTAGAATTGTTGTTTCCTTACAAAATATCAAGTTATTTATGTTTAGAGATGTTTATATGGAATATAAGAGGTTCATGACAAAGCGCATGGATCCCCTCTATCTTCTTAAGATAGAGGATGATGATGAGGTTGAGCAGGAGTCTAACAAAGAGCTGCATAATTTAAATTTCAATGGAAGTAGAGTTGAGAACATAATCAAAGATAAAGGTGAAACTAGTGAACATGAATACTACCAAGAAGTCGTGAAGGCAAAGAAAGTGAATATATGTATGAAGAGAGTCTTTATATGGTGCACATATGGTATTTGGTGGGATGAATAAAAGGTTGTAGACATTGTTGAAATAGTCAAAGAATATCAAGATGTTTTCAAAGGTGTACCTGGATAATTGGACAATGTTCCTTGTATTAAAGGATCATATAACACGTTTGCCCATAATGTTTGAAACATGTAGACAATTGCATATCTCATTGAACTTGACAAAGTGTATTTTATGTGCACCCTTTAGTTTTTTGTTTTGCTGGGACATGTGGTGTGCAAGGATGGTTTGTTGTTAGAAGAAGCTAGCACAGTTGTTATCTTAGACTTACCACCAACGAATATACATATATTGCACTTAACCCTTTGATATATGAGATATCAAAAATAATTCAATCGTAATTATGTTGCTCTTACATAATCTCTTGAAAAGTTTTTTTTTCACTCGAAAAAAACTATGCTTGGTATTCATATGAATCAAAGTATACAACATTCACCAGTTCAACAAAAGAAATATTGCATGCACATATATCTGCTCTCTCTAAAATAATCAAGAAAACTTCGACATATGAAGGACCTAACAATTTCAGCCTGTTGAAACCCATACAAGTACAGGAAAAACCTCTCAGTGATCCACCTACAAATTATACAATCTTCCAATAAAGAGTAACCTTCCATACCAAAAAAAGAACACATAAAAGCAACATGCAGTCTCAAAACACAAACATAGATTTTGGAGAGGACACGTTGCCCTACAACACTTCTTCAATGAAAATGATGCCTTCCGGACAATTCAAGGCCTTTTTGGACAACATATCAGCTTCAACATTGTATTCTCTATAGATATGTTGAAAGTAAATACCAGAAAAAGAATCCTGAAGCATTTTGATTCTATTACCAGTGTCTACCAGCTCTTTCCCAATGCAGAGTATTACTACATCTTACAAAGAGGATTTTGTCAAGGCGCCTCTGAAGGTTTATTCCATGAAACCTTCACCTAATTCTGAAGTTTCCTCCATTCCTTCCATTAGGTGTCAGAATGTTACCATTCACAATAAGAAAAAGAAGGGTGGGAAAAAGAAGGATTTACAAAAAAAATAGGATGGTTTTAAAATTTCTTATAAGCCATTGTCTATCCGTCTCATTGAGGCTAATTCCAAGTTTTCATCTGATCTAGTTTCTCCATCTACTAGGGCCCTTAGAGCAGGCCAACCCTATACTGGGGATTTTTAATGTCTATACTATCCTTCAATATCCATGGGGTTGGTGGGGCTAGGAAGGTTAGGGCTCTATCCAGACTCTTAAAATCTACTAACCTAGCCATTATTTTAATCCAAGAGACGATGGGTTATGAGTCTCAGGCAGTTGAGACTTTTTCTAGGTTATTACCGGGTTGGGATTTTTGTGCTTTAGATTCAAATGGGTTACAAGGAGGATTAATCTCAAGCTCGAATCCCATAATTTCAAATTTCGCACCATTCAGAATGGGAGGGGGAATTCTGATGGAGGGAATATTTAAGGAGTTTGATAAGAAGTTGGCCATTTTAAATTGTTATGGGTCATACAAAGATAGAGATTTTTTTTGGAATTCTTTGGACTCCCGTGGGCTATTAAAAATCCCAAATTTAATCTTAGCAAGAGACTTAAATTTTACTTTGGTTGCACATGAGAACTGGGGTCCCTTGGCTCTATTAGATCCCCTTTTCTGTTTTTTTCTCTTATCTCCTTCACATGTCAAATCTTATTGATGTCCTTCCTGTCAAAGTTGACCTTACTTGGTATAATGCTAGGTATGGAGATGCTGGGATCAGTAAAAGACTAGACATATTCTTAATGGCTGAGAATTTGACCCCTTCTCTCCAAAAGTATAGATATTGGACGAAAAAATATACAATTTCATATCATTATCCTATTTTTCTATAGTTGGATGGTGTCAAATCTAAGAAGAACTATCCCTTTAATTTAATAACATGTGGCTTCAAGGCAAAAAAAATTGCTTGATGGTTAGGGAAAGTTGGCAGAATTTTTCTATTCGAGAGGATATATGTCCTATGGAATACTTGGTTAATAAACTTAAATGTCTAAAGAAGGAAGTGGTGAAGTGGCAGAAAGACAAAAAGGAGAAAGCTTAGGAATATCTACGAAAGATTGAGGAGATGATGAAGGGGATTATGGATGTCAATTCAAAGGGGATCCTTACAGAAGATGAAAAATTGGAATTACTGGAATTAGAAAAACAAAAGGATCTCTTGCTTAAACAAGAAGAAATGACTTGGCGATTGAAGAGTAGGGTCGTATGGGTTGCATTCAGGGATTTCAACACCAGATTCTTTCATAACTATGCTTCCTATAGAAGAAATATTAATTCCATTTGGGATGTGAAGGATGATAGGGGGAATGTGTTACACAACCAGAAAGATTTAGAAAGTTGTGCAAAGCCTCATTTCTTTAAACACTTTAAATATCTTGGTTATAATAAAATGGATGCTCAATTGAAGGTAATTAGTCATATTCTTATTTCTTTAATCATGAACAGGGGAATGTTGTTGGGGACCCTATTTCTTTGAGAGAAATTGAGATGTTTTGAAACAGTTTGTGAAGGATAAGAGTCCTGGACTGGATGCTTGGCCAGTGGAACTCTTTATACACTTTTTTGAACTTATGGGAAATGATATTTTGCAAATGGTTGAACAATCTCATATGGAAGGGTATGTCTCTAGTGCGATAAACTCTACCTTAATTGCCCTCATCCACATATCTAACAAACAAGATTCCTATAATGATTTTAGACCAATTGCTCTTTGCAACTTGGTCTATAAAATTATCACTAAAATTATCTCAAACATGATCAAACCCAAACTTGTTGACATGATGACAAAGCAACAATTTGGTTTGTTGGCTAATAGACAGATTTTGGATGTTGTTGGTGTCACCCAGGAGTGCTTACACTAAATTAAAGCGAAAGATGTTGATGCATTGATTTTGAAAACGGATTTGGTGAAAGCTTATGATCGTGTTAACTGGGTATATTTGAGGCTTTTACTAATTCAAATTGGTCTTCCTATTTCGATAACCAATTGGATTATGGCCTATGTAACATTTGCACAATTCTCTATCCTTATTAATGGCTCACCCACTAGTTTTTTCCAAAGCACTAGGGGCCTTAGACAAGGCTGCCCACTTTCTCCTTTATTGCTCTTGTTGATTATAGAAGGATTGAGTCGAATGATAAATGCTGCTAAAGCTAAAGGAAAATTAAAAGGCATTAAAATTTCTTCTTCTGTCTTCATCACACATCTTTTATTTGTAGATGATGTGGTGCTATTTGGGAAAGGTATTGTGATTGAGTGGTGTTGTTTTGCTGAAATTATAAATATATTATGTGCAACATCAGGGATGGAAGTGAGCATTCCCAAGTCTGTTTTTATTAGTCACAAAGTTGATGAGAACAGTCTGGATTAGATTAAATTTTTTCTTCCTTATTAGATTACAAATTTGGAGGATGATTTTAAATTTTTGGGGTACTTCATAAAACCAAATTGTTATAGGGTTTAAGACTGGTTATGGTTGGTAAAAAGGTATGAAAAGAGAATTTGCCATTGGAATTTTTGATTGCTATCATTGGGTGGTAGATTGACTCTTCTGAGAGCTATACTTGGGGGAATTCTAGTATATTGGTTTTCCCTGGCTCAGATTCGTAAGAGCATACTCAAGATGATCAGAAGCCTGATATTTATTTTTTTATGGTCTGGGACCTCTGAAGGAGGCATAATGCATCTTGTTAGCTGGTAAAGGTTGTCGGTTCCGAAATGTATGGGTGCATGGGACATAAAAATATTTACTAGTTCACTACAACATTGAGTTTGAAAATCCTTTGGCGTGGTCTATTTGGGAATGGATTATGGTGTGAGGTTTTGAAAGGAAAATATATCAAAGGCAATATTCTGCAATGGATTAGGAACCAGGTAAAACATAGAGGGAATGTACTGAATTTTTAGTCTAGTTTTATGAAAGTTTTTCCTTGGATAAGAAAAAGTCTTACCTGGAAGGTGGGATCGGGCACAAGCATACTGGTTGGAATTGACCCTTTCACAGGGAATGAAGAAAATTACTCATTATCACCTTATTTGTTGGATTATCTTTCGGAATTGGGGTTTATCACCTTTGCACACATCAAACGTCCTCCCTAGCTTCAATCTTCAAATTCTTACTGGTTGTCTACTAAGGGTCTTGGTTTGGAATTGTTTGGGAAAAGGACTGGGATAAATACATATCCTACCTCAACTCTACGAGAATCAGGCTGAACTCTAATGATGATGAGTTGATATGGGTCTTCAATCAGGCTACTAGGCATATTACTGCAAAATCATCATACTCAACTATAGATCAGAATGAGTATTACTCTGTCCCTAAATGGTGGTTTAAGAAATTATGGAAGTGGCATATTCCTATGAAAATCAAATGTTTTATTTGGCTTACATGTGAAAATTTTTTATTGACTTGGGACAACTTATAGCGTAGAGGTTGGCAAGGTCCAAATATTTGGATGTTGTGTAGGGCCGAGTATGAGTCTATTGATCACATTTTTGTATATTGCTCATATGTAGTGCAATTGTGGAAAGTTGTTTGTAATCTAACATATCACACACTTGGGGGAATCTTTCCATTGATGGAAATTTTCATTCTTGTTACAAAAAATTCCTTGATCATAAAGTTCTTCTAGCATTTATCTGTTGGGATGTTAGGTAGACTAGGAACTGTTCAATTTTTTAAGGGAAAAAACATAGTTTACATGCTAGTTGTCTGAGAATCATTTCCATGTATAAGGAGTACTATATTGTGGACGTAAATATTAGAAATCCCAGGAAGATTGTTGATTTACCTATCACATATGTTGCTACACGTTTTTTCAATGGCGCTGCACAAGGAGGGAAATGTGCAGCAGGTATGTTGTTGAAAATTAATTCATACCACTTTTTTAGGTTCAAAATGAATTGTGTACTTGGTACGAATACTAAAGCTGAACTAATGGCTCTATGGGGCCTTGCTAGTTTGGCTTCTACATTTGGCATTGATACTATTAAAATTTACAGGGGCTCCATGGTTATTGTAAATTGGGAAAAACAACGATGTAATCTCCAGATAATTGCTCTCCAACAGTGGTGCAGAAGGACGAAATTTATGTTATCCTCCTTCTTGGATATTTGTATTGAACATATTTTCTGTGAGCTGAATGTGGAGGATGATTTGGATGGCGATGAAGGTATCCTCTTTTGGGAGGAGTTTGTTGAAAAATCCTTAGAACATAGTGGTTCCATCTCTTATACTGCATAATAGATTGGATGCAAATTGGTTGTAATGGTTTTTGGCAGTTACCTATAACTATGCTATGGGTCTTGGGTAGATACTTTTGGTTTATTTGCTTGGCTTGTTGGTGTAGTTATATTTAAAGCATAGATCCACAATCCTCTGTTGTTATTGTTCAATGAAGCCTTATGTTGTGGCATGAAGTCATTTGGTTAAGTGTAATCTTGGTTTTTTGAGGGACTGAACAACTTGATGATGTACTTTTTTATTCACTATGAATAACAGAGGTACAATTTTTTTTCTGCTTGAAAACAATCTTAACTATATATAATAACTATATATATATATTATCATATTATATTTTACTATATATCAACTATAATAATATATTGTTAACCTATATACTGTGTCTTATATGATATTGTAATTATTTTGACACAACTTTGTGCTTAATATAAAGTTGTCTTTTTCGGCGTGAAAAAATGATATATATATATATATATATATATATATCTTGAGGCTTCAAGTTATGATTGGTCTAACTATTGCATCGAGAGTATTGAGGTGTTCTATAGTGAAGTAGATGGAGAAGGATGTTAAATAAAATCCAACAATGGAGCATTCTTCCATTTTCGGTAATTTATTTGACAAAATCCGACAATGGATAATTGTAATTTTGAAAATAAAATTTTACAATGTCATAAATTTTAACGCTACAGATGGATTTAGAGCACTAATACAAAATGGGTGATAAGTGACTAAAAAAGGACTAAAAATCAAAGATAAATAACTAAAATTGAGGCGGTGACCATTGGTCATAAATTAGCAGTCACTTATCACCCAACCAAATTGGTCATTTATCACTTAGTTATAAATTGTTTGAATTGTTTCATGAGTTGGTCATATATTTTGTCATTTATTTGGTCATTAATTGTCACTATTTGGTCATTAATTGTCGCTATTTGGTCATTAATTATCGTTGTTTGGTAGCACATTTAGTCATTGATTGTTGTTAATTAGTCATTTATTTAGTCATTGGTTGTTGTTAACTGGGCATTTATTTAGTCATTGATTGTTGTTAACTGGTCATTTATTTAGTTGTTGATTGTTGTTAACGTCATTTAATTAGTCATTGATTTATGTAGATAGGGCACGGAGGAATATAACCACCAACCTCCTGCCTATAAGTCAAGTGCTCTTCCATTGAACTAGTGCCCTTAAATAGAATCAGTGTTCACACTAAAAATATATTACAAACTCTTACAAACATTAAAACACTACGATTCCAACTGTAACATAGAACATATCACAAACTCTTACAAACCTTAACACACTATCACAAAGGGTATCTATATGATACATAAGTGTGGTCTCTAGAAGTCAATGGTTTTGATCTTTTATTTTTTCATACTTTAGAAACTTTGGCTTTGAAAACATTGCATGCTTTAATTAGAGTGACCCCTTGTTTGATGGTGAACTCTTCCACTAAAACTCTTAAACTACCAATCACACTAAGTGGTTGTGATCCATAGAAGCTAATTTTAATCAAGGATTTTTTTTCTTATTCACAAATGGTCCCCCTAACACTAATTCAAATTCCATGTCATCATGTATTAGCCAATCAAAATATTTGAAAAATTAAAAGAGGTGCATATGAAAGGCAATTTTTTATTATATAACTTGGAGATATGTGAATTTTTTTAATAATATAATTTGTCTACCCACTACCCAAACTGCCCGCAATTATTTTGGATATTGAAAGTGAAATAAATATGCTAACTAATATATTATAATAATATTATACAACACGAAAAGTTGGATCCAATAACTTTTAACTAATATATAATAGTAACTAATATCATAATTAATATACACATCCATCTTTTAAGTAATGTGTAACCCATATATAATAGTAATAATAATTAATATTATAACTAATATATAATAATATTATAAATCGTGAAAAGTTGGGTCAATAAATTTTAACTAATATATAATAATATATTATAAAAATTGAGTCTAATCACTTTTAGCGTGAGCTAAACTCTAGACGATTTGCACCTAGAATCCGACAACTTATATTTTCGACCAAAATTCGGCTCAAATTGTTGAAATCGCAGTTTGGGGTTGTTGGAATTGCATATTAGGGGTGCCCTAGGGATAAATGAGGGTGTTGAATCCATCCCCGCAATCAAAATTGCAATTCCAACAATTGAAATTGCAATTTTCAGCAATGTCATTATAAAATCAACTCCATAAGAAATCATACATATTTTTAGCATTCCAGAGAGCACTTGATGGGATTTTTAGATGCAGGAGTTCTTTACATGTGTCTCTCTATATTCACATAACATGGGAATGCATGTACAAGCAAAAGGAGAAGCTACAAATTAGGAAGACAAAGATGAAACAAACATACTTTATTACTCAATCACATACTTGGGGAGTATATGCTGATTGTGGATCTCAATATCAGTATGAAGTTCATTACGAATATTCATGAAAAGTGTCTTCATTTTAAAATATGTTTTTGAAACAATTAATGCATCCATGAAAACACATTCATTGTTGTTATTCACAAACTCATATGTCTATGCCATGTGTCATTTTGATCTCTTCCTAGTAGCAGTCTGCATATGATATCTGTTTTATGAAGTGTACCTCCAGAACATAAAGCCATATGCTAATCCCTCTTTCGGTTTATTATTAATTTGCCTTTCATATGTTCTTGAGTAACAACAAAATATTCAAATTTCCTTAAATCAGACTAGGAGGTAAAGATGGCATACTTGAAAATAGTTGCACAACGTTAACTGTGCCTCGGGAGATAGTATATCATGAAGAAGAGAGTATATATTTACAACAAGAGCAAGATATGGAGCAACACTTCCAGTAGCAGGTTCAAAGACATCAACTAAGCCCAATATTAATGAATCGTCAAATGACTTATAATTTTCAAATACCAAAGCAAGTAATTGTTCCACCTGGTCTAACAGAAGATCAAGTAAATTAACACACAAAACAACAAATTGAGTATAAACAATAGATTGAAGTGGTTCTGGTTCTACACCTTTCTGAAATGATTTAAATATTGATAGGAACTCGGTAGGAGTCTCTACACATGGTATCACAGGTTCCACATCGGGAGCTGGAGCCATGGACCTAAAGAAGCATATAGAAAAGAAAGTTTAAACGGGGTTAATAAACATTAATATATATTGTATTAGATAAATAAAAGGGGATATACATATAAACGAATCAACGCCACCATGAATTCACTAAACCACTTCCCAACCACCTACTCCTTATTCCAACCCATGCATTACCTTGAATCCTACAAAAACACATAAACCCAATAAGATTATAAATGTATGGTTTGAATGACTCGGGACTCACACAACAATTCATCAAAGAACTTGAAGTTCCAAGCACCTACTCCTTATTCCAACCCATGCATTACCTTGAATCCTACCAAAACACATAAACCCAATAAGCTTATAAATGTATGGTTTGAATGACTCAAGACTCACACAACAATTCATCAGAGAACTTGGCATATAGTAGGTAAATACTATTTTGTAAAACCTGCGTATGAAGGAGTCTTCAGTGAATATGGACTTAGAGGGACAAGAATTTATATAGCGTGAACCCGTTGGCCTAGGTATCGATTTGGTCTATATGCTGAGAAATGTAGAACTAAATAATTACAGTTGTCTGGATGGGCTTGCATACTTGCTTCAATAGGCATCGACCCTATTGGAAGTCTTTGTGTCATTTTGAGTGGGTGTACAACCTTTAGAAGGTATCTTTATGATAGAAACCAGATCTAGGACAAGTTCTATGGGATAAAATCAACTTCCCCGACATATTTTCAAATCCTTCTTCAAAATTTGGGTGGATCTCTGTATAAAATAAGAGCAAGGATATATTTCTAGACGTATTTGTACCCTCATAAACATGATTAAGAAGCCCTATTTAAGTTCTGGGCAGATCCTAGGGCTTCCTTTATAATTCTAGGCTATTTTTTTCTGGCATGTTTTGATCTGTAGCCTCCTTCGTCCCTCTTGCAGCAATGTGAATCCATTTTCGAGTGAGCCTATGTACAAATACTAGGACCATTGCACATTATAGAAGTCTGGTCTGTGTTTTTCTTTTTAAAAATAAAATCTAATATGTTGGATGGGATAAACATGTAGTGAACGTATAGCAATGAACCTGCACAGCCACATGGGAAGAAAATAAAGAAATGGGAGATGGGTTTGTCCGACCAAAATATCATGCCCGAACGCGGGACTGGCGTTAGGGTTTGGTGCCCAAAAACACTCCTAAACATACCATTGTTTCTATACATAGTAGCTCTTCAAAGGAGCATGGTAAGATACTATTAAAAAAAATCCAAGCCACAAACACAGAGATAAACGAAGGGCAACAAAAAACAAAGAAATCAGAACAAAGCATTAGAAATTTACCTTTTGGGTCAACAAAAATGGGAGATGCAATGATATGAGATGTATGTACCTAGGAGTATTCTCAAGCAAAGCTTGAGAGACGATAAGATGCCAACAAGAACCCATAGTAAGTCAACCAACTATAAATTTTGAGAGTTCAATAATAACTCCTTCGCTTAATTCATATCCCATTTCAAACAAAAGTTTTATTGTTTTACGTGGAGCTTTCGTTCAAAACACCTCACACACCATGCGTACGCGCCAAGTGAACCTCATTAACCCACGCATTGGCCCATGGGACATATCCTGTAGTAGGTGCCAAGGATTGTGAGAAGTTAGATCCCCCTCCCACCTGTAAGCCCACACAAGAGCCCACAGAGCTCTACCACTTGGCTACGCCTGGTGAAAGTAAGTCGAAGTCCTAACTCCAAGCCCGAACGAGCTCAGCGAGCCCTCTCCACCCCACGTAGATTACCCATGTGGAGAGGGAGGTCGAGCTACCTGCGACCAAACCCAAAAAACTAATCAATAGCAAAGAAAACGAAGGGGACCCTAGGTTTTTCACAATGGGTGGAGCTAAGAGTGGTTCAACTGCCGCAGTGGGATCCCCAAAATTCATTATCGCTAAGTATGAAGTTGTAACATGTTATATGGACAAGGTTGGGCAGGTTGGGATTTATACTGTCTTTGAATCCTATTACCAAGACATGTACGAGATCTTTACAACAACAACTAGAATCCCTCCCAGCCAAGATCATTGATACTTACGAGAGGCAGTATCAGTTTGAGGTGGCGAGGCATTTCTATGCCATGAGACCGCAGCTACCCGATCATAGTGTAGATGCGCAGGTGTGGAAACTCTATATTTTATGTTAACACAACCACCTAGGTTAAGGCACTGATTTAGAACTCTAGGCTGCCTTGAAAAATGTCCCAGGATTTCTGTAGGATGGAAGAAAAGAGAAAAAGGAAAAGAAAAAACACAACAGAGCAAATCGAGGGTAGGTATTTTCTCTATTTCCCTTGGCTCTAGTTTGTGTATTTAGTTGAAGAAGAGACTGGTGCATTTCACAGTGCGGTATGGATTCAGAATCATGATATTTTTAAGCAGTGGACTCACAAAGAGGGGTTTTGATCAATTCGCACAAAATCAAACCAGAAAACACTCTGCAACACATAAAGGTATTGAATCGAGCCCACAACCCTACTGAGATGTGCTCAAATAACTTTAACCCAACAACATTTCTATTGTACTTCAAAAACCCTTGCCCAAACCGCAAAAACCCTCACCTAAAACCCTTAAAATGCTTCTACCATGTGTGCATGTAAGTTTGTAGAAGCCTAATCAAAAGGGTACCAAACTTTTTCCAGAACATCAATAAGGGAGAAAAAAACATCAGAATCTATTGAAGGTAAATATAGAAATAATGGCATACCTTTGCAAGGGTTGTCAAACTCTAGAAAGATGAGAATACGATCAAAATATGGGAAGAAACAAAAACATAGGGTTTCAAGTAGTGGTGTTCATGTCTAAACCCTCGCTATCATCTAGTGTCCCGCGATGAAAGGTTCCTCTTTCTTTCGTCTATCTGCCTAGCTGGTTCGTGCTATATATATCATCAAAATAATTCTCCCCAGTGCTTGTTGGCCTTTATATGAATATCCCCCTACTTACCCTTACTCTCATCCTCCTTTGGATAAGAAAGGCTCGGATGTTGTAAATGGAGGATCATGAACTTGAATTAAATTAATAATAATAATAATTATTATATAATATGTAAAAATACTAAATATATAATAACTATATTATATTAGTATTACATATTATATAATATATTAATATATTAACTACATATTATATTAGTACTACATATTATAAAGTATATTAATATATTAACTATATATAATATATATATTAGTATAGTAGTTTAAATATAGTATATTACTATATCATTATGTGGTTTTCTAGTGTGTACTTGCCATGCTAGACCTGCCCCAAGGTAATAGGAAGGTCCTTTTCCTCACCCTCACCGTGACTTAAATGAGTTGAAGTTCTCGTTTAAGTGTCTCTTCCATGGCCAAGGGTGTGATTTTGGCCTCTCATTTGATATTTGGTATCATGGATGAGTCCTCTTAACCTAGACTTTGGCCTTTTTACCTTGGTTGTAACATAGTACTTGGTTTCCCTATTTGGGCCCCTCTCTAGTTCATTGAACCAATATTGGGGCTCACATGAAGAGCAATGCCCTAGTCAATCAAATAGGTATATTCATTTATGTGAATGTCCTATATTCCTTCAAGGTGCGTTTATTTAGTTTACTTAATAAAATTTATCATTTTGCCTCAGAAGTTTAGGCATGCACCTTAAACTACATTTTTCATGTCTATATAATGCACGTGACTTGTTGCTTGAACATGCGCCCTACAAAATATATGGTGTTTCTTCCTTGTTTTACCTACAATTTAGATGGTCAACATTCGTGCTTCAACCCTTCTAGAAAGAGTGTCACTTCCACTTCAGGTGCAACAACTACTAACACCATCCAAGCATTCCTAAATCTATTTATATCATTCATTTACACTTTGTTAAGGGTAGTTGTATCTCATAGAAAAGCTTTATTGTGCTTGAATCTCACTACCATGCTCTTGCACTTTCATGGACCTTCCATCTCCATTCACCTTCCCACTACTAAGCATTACTTCTATTAATGTCTCCTCCTTGTTTGTATCTCTCTTCTTGAGTGATCAATAAGAGACATTAATAGGAGACCCAATGTTTTTTAAATTTATTAATATTAACTATATAATATATTAATATATATTAGAACTATATAATGTATTAATATATTAAATATATATAATAACTATATAATATATTATTAAACTTATATATAATATATATTAATAAACACACACACACATTTATATATAGAGGTTTCAAGTTTTAACTTGTCTAGCGCCTGTTGCACCAAGAGTATTGAGGTGTTCTACAGTCAATCAAATGGAGCAGGCTAAATATAATCATGGAGCATTCTTCCATTGCCAGCAATTATTTGACGAAATCTGATAATGGATATATATAATTGCAATTGACAATAAAATTTTACAATTTCATAAATTTTAACGATGCAGATGGATTCAAAGATCCCCAATTTTACAATTTCGTAAATTTTAACGCTGTAGATGGATTCAGAGACCTAGAGACCCCTTTCAAGGGGGTCTCTGAGTTCACATGTCCTTGTATAGCTAGGAAGAGCGACCATTGGTATGAATGTCTCTAGTTAAGTTGGTACATATTGATCATGCAATTACACATTTAATGGTGAAAGAGACTAAGGATTATTTTTGGTTTGTTATGGGAACTACAATTAGGGAGCAACAAAGAAGAGTAAATATCATTACTTTGGGTTTTCTTTCATGGCATCTCCCCTCCTTCATTGATTATAGATGAAAGGAAGTTGCAACTATACCTTCATTTAGAGTATTTAGTCTTTGGGCCAAGGAAAGACACCAAGGATTAATTCAATTTACACACCCCACTATGAGAGACATAGGACTGAGGAGGGGCGGAAAATACCATTCACTATTTTTCCTTATAACCTACATTCTTTCCTATCTCTAGTCTTCATGGATTCACTAGAATGAATTTATGGATTTGAATGAATGAACCATTGGCATGAAAAAATAAATCGAGTGAGATATCGCGATATTTAAAGGCCCTGCATAGTTCATGTAGTGATAGTGGTTGTAGATAGTTGCAACAATGATGGATGACTAAGACACATCGAAGACAACATAATTGACCAATGGAGGGCCATGCAGGACCATGGAGGGGCAATAACCAACTAAAGCATTCCTAAAAAATGATGCCATATGTTCTTTGTGGAGATGTGGAAGAAAATAAGTGAGAGATGCAAAAGAAAACATAGGAATAGATGGCCAAATAAGAACCAAATAAAGGAATACAAAAATAAACAAATCTCGTGAAAGAAATATTCACAATATAAATACCTTATAACATATATATGAAATTGAAAATATATATATATATTCACATGTGGTTCACAAACCCCCTAGCAGGGCTGCTACGTCCATGGTAAGAAATCACAGGGGGGCCACCCGAAGGGGCTGCACCCCGTTCACTCTGATTATGGAGCTAACTCGATGGGGACATCAAGTAAGGCCCTATATAACAATGTATAGCCACCCTAGGATTTGACCCTGAGACCTTCTGCTCACAACTTACAGCACTCAGCCACTTGAGCTAGCCCACCATACTTATATATATATATATAATTTTACTATCTATGGAGATTCAAAAACGGTGATCGACTGGGTAAACGGAAATTGTAACACCAGAGCTCCTCATCTACACTATCTACTAAAAGAAATCCAAGCTCTGAAGCCTGAATTCGATTCGATTTCCTTCTCTCATATCTATAGAGAGCTAAACACAGAAGTAAACGTTCTATCAAAGTTGGCTCTAGCAATCCAACTTGGAATCATAGAAGGAGAGGAACAAATCGACGGGCTAGTCACCGTCTTCACCATTCAACCCTAAATTCTGTTAGGAGAAATGTGATTATAGCAGCTAGCGGATCAGAACCTTTTTGAACACGAAGGATCGGTTATCCTAAGACAGTTAAATGGGTTACAGACCAGCATGATTGTAACAAAATGGACAATTTCAGTGTTGGATGCACAGTTTCCTTTTTGTAAAAGTTATAAAGTTGTCAATGAACTGCTGAACTGCTCTGATGAGTAGAATGCTCGACGAGCTATGATGTAAGTCCCTCGGGACAGCCAATGTTATTCTTATGAATAAAAAGATTTTTTTCTCCAAATATATATATATATATATAATTTTACAGTATAATTTTATTATTCACTATAATCACGGTAATTAAAATATTAACTTTTTCCAAAACACCATATTAATATTTACAAATAAAATTAAATAAAAATATCAACACCATATTAATATTTACAAATAAAATTAAATAAAAATATCAATTAATTAAAATAATGTAAACTAATTAAATATCTAACTATATTATTTTATTTTTTATAAAAAAAACTGTTCACATCTATTTATTAAAAAGACATACATATAAAAGACAAAATACAATCCTACAATTGGTATCTAATTGATGGTAATTAAAGTGTTTTGAATCACATGACAACTTATAGATTATGCATTCCAACAATTGAAAGAGGGTATCATAGAATAATGTATAGAAGGGACTAACACATAAACCATGAACCTCCAGGGTGGACATGTGAACCTTATTATCCTTGCCTTTTGTAGGCATGGACATTTCAATATTATATGCCATGGCATGTGCTACTTATCACACATGAATCATTTCAATTCATATATTCAACTTCGATATTCAGTTAGGGATGTAAATTTAGTGTAATTATAGTGGTTAGGTAAATGGAGTTTATAAATAATATTATGAGAGAATCTATTTAATTTTGGAAGTTGTTGTTAAGTTTTATTTGGGTTTTTATTATTATTTTATTAATCATGGATACATAGTTTAAGTGGTTTATCAACATATGAAGTATAGGTTATGTATATATGTGTGTTTTTTTATATTTTTTTTTATACATGTTCATCGGAGTATATGTTCAATGGAGGGAGATATACGAGATAATATGTCTTTTCGATGAAATAAGGGTGGTGGAGAAAAATAAAGGAGAAAACATGTGAAGTGTAAGTTCTTTTATATATATGTTTTTTTTAATATTTTTTTCATATACACATTCAATACACATTCAATTCAATGGAAGGAGATATGGGAGATAATGTCTTTCCAATGAAATTTTTATATGTATGTTTTTATTTTTATGTTTTTTCATATACATATTTAATGGAGAAAGATATGGGAGATAATGTCTTTCCAATGAAATGAAAAGGGTAGTGGACAACATCCTTTTTATTTATATATTTACATTTTTCTTTTTTAGTTCCTGCCAAGGTAAGGACTATAGCAATCGGTTGGTTGCTACTTTTGTATTAATAGCAAAAAAATACTATACTGTTTTTAAATGTTTTGAAATAATTTTATATTAAATTTTATATTTTGAAATAATTTTTTTTATTTAATATTTAAAATTAAAATTCTTGTTTTATCATTAGTTGAAATTGATGAATTGACAATATATCCCTGCTGGGATGTGAAATTATTAGAAAACAAAAATAATTAAAAAATTTAAATATTTAAAAAATTGTTAAAATGTCACTTGGACTTTTGTACCATTGTTACATTAATTAATCAAAGTACGATCTCCATTTGCACATCCATCATAATCCATGGTTGGAGTTTAAATTGTCCCCGCAACGAATGCATGATTTAAACTACGAATTTTGGCTCAGACCTTCCGATACCATTATCTTCCAGCCTGTGGTCAGTACAGGGTACTCGTCTCTGGAACTATTGGCAGAATGACACGTGTTATATCAGCAAGAATGTGTTTTGTCCATTATGAATCTGACACGTATACAGAAAAATTGATCAGCTTATCCATTGTACATTACACAACATGTTCTCATGGTCGGTGAAACTGAAAGTGCTATTTTATTGGAATTAAATATGTTTGAATTTAGGTTAATGCGTTGGAATATTTTGCAAAATATTCTTTAATGCTTTTGCTTATTTTGTTATGTTTAAATCTTTAATTCTTTTGATCATTTTATGTTTTTTTATTATTTTTCTTGGATTAAGTGGTTATTAGTATTGTAGAGATTTAAATTTATTTTCTTAAAAGATATGAAGAGTATGTGTAAAGCAATTAATGGTGTTCACAATAGGATTTGAAATTATTTTAAAATTTTATTATACAAATGTTTGGAAGGAATTTAAATATTTTATAAATTTATTCTTTTAAAATTCAATTATTGGAATTGATAAAATTGTTATTATTTTAAATATAAAAATAAATGTATTGCAACTTGATTGTAGATTTTACCATTTAATTTTATAGTTCCATTTTTATTGTTTCAGAAAATTTATACCTAATTTTAAATTAAAATAACCAATTTAACTAAATATTTAATGATAATAATAATAGTTAACGTCTATTTAAATTGATTTTAGTGGCACTAAAAAAGTAAAAAAAACTATTTTATCATCTTTTAACACAATACACCAATCATTAAGCTTTTTAAACTTTAATAATTAACCATTATTAAAAAAAAATACCAACCATTTCATAAACAATAATTAGAAACAATGAAAAACACTATGATCTTGCCAAAGAAAGATTAGAGACTCCAATTCTTAATAGTTAAAAAATCAAAATATTTTAATCTTAATCCTAAAGTATACTATTTTATATATATTTTTTTTATTTCATTTTGTTATACTTTTTATTGTTTAAAATTTTCAAAAATATATCAATTTTTTAAGCAGGGACTAAATTTGCAGCTATTTCACTTGTTTATATATTTAGAGTAGTAAAGTTGTAGTGGATTTGAATAGTTGTTTGTATATTTATAGTAATGGGTAGTTAATTTATACTAGCAAAGTTGTAGTTGAATTGAATAGTTGTGTAATATAAAAAATTTATATATTTAGAGTAGTAAAGTTGTAGTGGATTTGAATAGTTGTTTATATATTTATAGTAATGGGTAGTTAATTTATACTAGCAAATTTGTAGTTGAATTGAATAGTTGTGTAATACCAAAAATTTAAAATAAAATATGGTTGAAGTGAGATGTCAAAAAAATAGTGTTGTCATTTCTTATTTTTATATATTTTAATAATAGTTTTATAACATTTTATGAAAACTTGGAATAAATATTGCTTTACATAGTGTTTACACAACACAACTATTTTACATAACATACTAAAACTAATAAAAGAAATGATTAAACATTTGGCTCAAAGTGGGCATCTTTATGCATTGCTTCTAGTATCCCTAATCTAGACCTAAGATCAAGTTAGTTATTACCAAAAATGACAACAGGAATAGACTCACCTATGGTTGTCATCAAACCTTGATATCATAGTTGTCCCATACTTTCCATGTTTGCAAAATGGACATTTCGAGATGGGCCCTCAAAGGAGTTCAATTCCTTCGAAGAGGAGGGAGAAGAAAATTTCATGGGTAGTTCAAGGTGAACTAGAGCTCTTGCAATTTTTTGTTGGAGTGTGCTTACCTTCAAAATGAGTTTCAAATGTTGCGACCACTCTGTATCCGTAAAGGCTTCCACCTTTTTCTCCCAATCCTAAAGTTAGAGAATGTCCTCAGCTAAGTTTAGCACATAAGTGTCCCTAGCTTTGTTCTTAGCTTTCATTTATTCAACAAACTCATATTTCCAATGAATCCAACACATTATCCAATTTATAACATCACATTGAGCTTAAACTATGTCCTTTTCATTGCTCCTAAATCCACGATGCACAATATTCAACTCACAAAGGATACCACAACCCCACTCATAATGGCAATGAACCATTGGGGTTCCACTCCAACTAAGGTCTCCAACAACTTTCCAAAGCACCACCTAATTGATTCTTGTTGCCCCAAAATATTCACACACTAACTCACTAATAGATGAGGGAGTGGGAGCACCGACCTCACTCCCAACTCCACCCTCCAACTACAGACAAACAATTGTAGGGAAGAATGTGAACAATGCCACCAGAAACATATTTACCAGAACTAAAGCCAAACGTTAGAAATATACTTGCTTTCCTATATATGAAATTGGTGGTAAGGATGGGTGATGATTTTCATCAAATCCAAGGTGTTTGCATTAATGCCCCACATTTACCACTGCCCATTGCCAATGTAATGTGTATTATTCTCCCTTGTCGAGATTTAATCATATGGATATGATGAAATGGCCATCACATCAACTCTTTTCATATACTAATATGCATGGTGTGACATGTGTTAATGGAGGGGCATACTTTATTACTAATATCATAGTTATGGGGGTAACAATGGGATAAGTCCCCATTTACTTCACATATCCCTTCATCAAGTATGGTTCCTTGATTTGCTAGAGCATCGACTTGCTTATTTTGACCTTTGAGTATGTGTAAAAACTCAATAGGATCAATTTCTTGAATTTCAATGAGTATGTGTTGAACAAGCCTACTCAAATGTAATGCTTTTGGCTGCTTTTGAGTCTACAGAGCTTTGATTATAAACTCCAAATCTCCAACCAATGAAGCTTGTTAAATACCTTTTCCTTTCATGATGAAAATACTTTGGAATAGGGCTAGTGCTTCGACTTCATCAATGGATGCATCCTCTATATCCCATGCAAAAGTAAACTCCATATTTCAATTGGGATCATAAGTCATGTCGCCACACTTGCTACCCGTATTTTTAGTTGGAATATGTATATTCATTGTCACATATTGTTTATTTTTTATGGATCTAAAATGTTAAAGACAAATCATTATCTCTACACATATATATTGGATATTGAAGGTGGAAAATCCAATCATAATGCAGTTATCAATTGGTAGTGACGACAACCGTCACTAGTTTTTATCCGTGAATGCAAGCTTAATCATCATCGTTATTCAAGGAAAACCATGCCACTTGAAATGACTCGTTGGTGGGTCATAAGGGGACATAGTTCCACTCATGTTAGATGCTTCTGGGTCTTGGGCTATTAAGATGTTTCCTTACATCTGAGCAAGATAAGCTATCATTCAATCATAAGTAGTTTTATGTCTCACTCTAGGACCAAAAGATAGTTTTAGCCTAGATAGTATCTGCAAAATATCCAGTGTCCCTTGTGGTCATCATTAAGGTTTACTCTAATTTGGTAATGTGCTTTCTAGTAGCATATAGCTTTAATCTCATAAGTGATACCATATACTATCCATGGTTACAATTTAGTCTCTTTTCTAGGAGGAGTTCCATCTCAAACTACATTATATATATATATCCTTTCTTAATAGAAACGATTTCATAAAATAGACAACGAGTCCATCTTGGTTCATTTCGCATTGCAATCCAGTTGGTTCCTCATCTATGCTCCTTCTGAAGGCAGTATCCCTGCTTCTCAGTGGTTGCAGACGAAGGCGAAGAGGTTTTCAGCTTTCAAAACCAACGACGATCACTATAACATGGCTCACGAACGTCATCGCGTTCCCAGCAGACGTGGGCGTGGGCGTTCTAGCTGTTCCCAAGAGAACAACATGGAAGGTATTGCTCACCACCTCGCCACAGTGATTGACACTCTACTAATAATTCGCAATGACATCAAGGATGTCGAGGAGGATGTGCAAGCTCGAATATTAGAGATTCGTGATAGGGTCCAGATTCTTATAGACTGGAGTGCGGACATCGCAGAGCTCTACCACATTCCATCGCCTTTGCTTGCTATTGTTGGCATGAATGGAAGTATTCACCTCGACTCTGATTCTGAGGTGGGCAATGAAATGCTTCACGAAGGGGCAGAGACTCACGGGTTTTCGATTGCCACAGTCAAGGAGGAGAGTCCTGCAGAATCTAAGGAGGGTAAGGAGAAGACAGAAGACGCAACAATAGCAGGCATGAGCGGGTCCAAGCACGAGACCACAACCTATGTCAAGAAGTAAGGCGAGCCTCCTCCAGTAGCCCATCGCAGAGAGAAACCCGACCATGCCGTGTAGTGTTCACTCCAGGCTTGTTCTTTTTGACAAATGTTATGCTTATGCTGACAGTCTCAAATTTTTGGTGTCTCTTCCTACCATGCTCAGTATGTATCAAACTATGCATCAATTTTAAGTTCCAGGTCTAGGAAGTTTCTTGTCTATCTATGTTACTATCCTAAGTATTTTGAGCAAAGGTTGTTTTCTCTTTTTGAGAGGCCTGTTACTTTTAAGTTTTTTGATCGAGGGTTATTTTCTCTTTATGAGAGGCCTAACGACTATAATTATTGGGATGTTTTCTCTTGAGGAGAGGCCTGAATGCTTTGTGAGATCTTGTAACAATTTTTGTGCTATACTGTAAATACTAAATTACAAAAAAAATAGAAACAATTTAAAATTTATATTATAAAAGGCTGCACTTGAGATGGCATAATATATGTAGAGTTTTTACTCTAAAATGGTAGCCCTATGTACACTATAGGTTTCTCTCTTTATTCTTACGTATATTTACCTAAAACACTTAGCCAAGTAGATTTTACAAAAGACACCTATCAACAAAACAAACATACAAAACATAAACTGTTACTAGCTTAGGGGTAGGCACACTTGCTCAATGCATCATCCTAGGCTTCGTTTGAGGGTAGTGAATCTTGTTTGTCGATATCCATACCCTCCTGAAGCTGGTTGACAATTTCTTCTTCCTTGAATTCATTGGGAAAAGAGCCAACTGAAGTATTCATACAAGCCAATTAGGGTGTCGAACCCTTGTTGAAGGATATCACCATAGCCTTTAGCGTGGCACAATCCTCTTCTAATTCCTAACTTTGCCTCTTTTGATTAACCAAAATGTTCACAATTATGGCATTTTGAGAGGTTTGTTGATGCTCTAATTCATAATATTTTATGGTAATTGAGAATATCGAGGTTTGATTGCCACTACTTAAGCCTTATTTATGCCTAATAAACCTTAGAAATTTCACGAATACCTCTATGAAAGTTGGATGAATGGTCATCCATGGTTACCGACAATAAGTATAGATCCCACTCAGTATGAAAGATTCCAAACCCCCAATTCAAACCAGAAGCAATCGGATTTGAATAGATCCATAGAATGCGTGAACTGCCCAACAACCCCTTGATGGATTTACCCCCTTTTACTATCTCAACTTGCAAATCTTAACACAAATTCTATGTTGCAGAAATTGCATGTGGATGATTGTCCAAGAGAGCCTCAAAACACCTAGGTTGGGCAAAATTCAACAAAGCTCATGCCCATTACCACTGTGAGTCTTGATGCACAGGAAAACAAATGATAGACAAAGCAAAGACGGTCGAGTCCGGCTTACCTTCTTGCATTGTAGTAGGCGAGCTTGACCTCGTGAAACATAAATCCTATATTCACTGTTCCTTTGAAAACCAATGACTTTAATACGTTGGAGTTGGTGAAGCAGAGGTGTGTGCAAAGTTGAGGCAAGGTTTAATGCTACGTCTCTTTCACCGGATGTGGGAGTAAATGAATTTTGCAATGTGTCCTTGCTATACTACAAATGAATGAGTGGGTGAATAACTTAGGGATAGATTTGAATACATACTCCCCATTTTTTATCAGATAGCCGTCTTTGAGCCTAGAGGCTTGATTGTCTAATTGGCCCGCTTTTGGATTCAAGGCTCTTAAAATATTGTAGAATTGGACCTCATCAAACATTTTTGTTTCCTTCCTAATGCTTGCAATGATCCTCTAAAGAGTGTTGTCTATTGGAAGAGAGTTGTTATTTATATATTCAATGAGAATCAAGGAGTCTACAAAGATAAACATGGTTTTTATATTTGATGAATTTGCCATGTTTATGCCTTGAAGAAGAGCATAGGCCTTCGCCTAATTGTTTGTCTCCAATCCTAATCCCTAATAAAAGTTGCTTTCTTGAGTTTCTCTAGGATCATAGATGATCTCCCCTGCACTTGCCACCCCTTATAATTTTGAAGGACATGTAGGTGGGATTTGATCCACTTATTTGTGCAATGGTCACGAGATCATTTAGTTCAGTCTCTTTGGGTGCAAACATACGTTTGACGACTACCTTAAGGTGACCCCATGGCTATAGGAAAAGCCCTCACGAGAATTGCACCTTGTCCACTGGTGAAAAATCCCCCCCTCTTCACCAATGGATCCAACCCCTTTGGGCTATTTTTTCACTTTAATTCAAATTAAATATTTTTTCTCCGTGTGTTGTTTTGATGAAGTTTAATCACTTATAAATATTAATATTAATATATTAAATAGTAAATAATATACATCATTTGGGTTTAGGTCAAGAACAAGTGTTTCCTCTTAGAAGGTTACATGTTCCAATATGGAGGGGGTAGGGTATGTTGTAATAATAATAATAATGATAATAATAATCTATTTTTAAGGTTATTGCCAAGCTAGACACCAATTTTGTGTATGAGACCCCCTTGTTTGTGGGACAAGGGACCTCAATACCATATATTACCATAATTTATATGTTAATGAAATATACCCATAATATCTCATATAATACTCATATTACACATAATATGACTATATTATAAACATTTTTATCCCTCCATATTTATGTCCCATTACATGGATCTTAAAGGCCTAATTTTTTTTTCCCTTTTTTGAATGCACATTTCCAAAATTTAGAAAATCCATATTTTAGACTTATATTTAATATAAGCCACTTAAATGCCCTTATATTGCCATCAAAATGGTCTTAGGGGTCATTTTTTGACTATGTTTTGAATTAGAGGTTAAAAAGGGTCATTTTTGGACCCCCCTTTAAAACGCCCTTTTTACCCCCTCAAATATCCACCCCACCTACCCCCTGGCTCTACCCATAAAAAATCCCATTTTGGGCTTCTGTAGCCTTTAAGGAGACCTATAGTCTCCATTAGTGTTATTCAAATATAGGCTAAAAATGTACAAAAAAAAAAGTCCTATCAGTACATTTTTAGCCTATATTTGAATAACACTAATCGAGAATATAGGTCTCCTTAAAGGCTACAGAAGCCTAAAATGGGATTTTTTATGGGTAGAGCCAGGGGGTAGGTGGGGTGGATATTTGAGGGGGTAAAAAGGGCGTTTTAAAGGGGGGTCCAAAAATGACCCTTTTTAAGCTCTAATTCAAAACATAGTCAAAAAATGACCCCTAAGACCATTTTGATGGCAATATAAGGGCATTTAAGTCGCTTATATTAAATATAAGTCTAAAATATGGATTTTCTAAATTTTGGAAATGTGCGTTCAAAAAAGGGCAAAATTTTGATTCTAATATTTAGGCCTTTAAGATCCATGTAATGGAACATAAATATGGAGGGGTAAAAATGTTTATAATATAGTCATATTATATGTAATATAAGTATTATATGAAATATTATAGGTATATTTCATTAACATATAAATTTGGTAATATATGGTATTGTCCCTTGTCCCACAAACTTTACATTGACATTAACCCATATCTATCTAAATTTTAATTAAGCATATTGTTATTATAACTTTTTATTAATATGTTTAAATTTTAATATATAATTTTTTTAAGTTAAATTATCCATTATATTTTAAAAACATACATGTAAAATTCAAATTCAATTATATATAAATTATTCAAACGAAATTGCAATATTAAAACATAATTAACAAATAATTGACGCGTAGTTCACGAGGCATAGTTCATGTTAACGATTTTTCTAATTATAAAAAGAGGCATAGTTTTACAATTTTATAAAAACAAATTATATATATTTTTAATAAAAATAATATTTTATTATTTCTTATTCCATATATTTAGAGAGATTGGGGAAGGTTTTAATATTTTGAAATTTGCAAGTTTAGTATAAAATTAAAAGATGTAATTTTTCATTAGAAGGTTTATTCAGTTTTGAAAAAAGTTATTATTATATCATATAGTTTTAAATTTAAATTTATTATTTTTTAAATTCATAGATGAAATTGACATAAATTTTATTAACTTATTAATGTTTAATCTTTTACAATTTATTATAAAAAAGTTAATAATTTATGGTAAAATGTTACTCAAAATATCAAAATAATAAATTTCATTAACTTATTCAATATTTAATATTTTACAATTTATTATAAAAAAGTTAAACAAAATAATCTGCTTTATAATTTATGGTAATCAAAATATAAGTTTAATTAAATATATTATGCATTTTTTTATTATTTTGAAAATTTAAAAAGACTTCTCTTTCTATTTCTTTCCATATTTCTATTCAAAATCAATCTTATAGTTTCTTATATTTCTTTTCTCTTTTCTCATCTTCTTTTAATATAATTCTCTTCTTAAAATTTACTTTAAATATTCCATTCCTCATATCTCTTCAACTTTGAAAATTTAAAATTAATAGAATATCATTTTTGGAATATGTCACTCCCAAACAAGATGTCATAAATTGAACCTGAGCTTTTCATAGATTTACTAGATTTTGGACCAACTATGACATTTAGTATTAAGAAAACGTTAGATTTGCTGGAATATTTACTTACCTTACCTTTTATCTCTTCTTTATGAAACTTATGCACATGCCATTAAAAGTCAATACACTTATTATATTTAATAAAGTAAGATATATTGTTAATTTACAATGTGTCTTGGAATTGTATCTGCAACTACATTACAACCTAATTCTATTGACCTTTTCTTTTTAAAATTTAAAAATAATTTATTTATTAATTAAAAAAATCAAAATTATTTATTTTATTAATTAATTGTTATAAATATTTGAAAAAAATAACAAATACACTGAGCACTAATTTCATCATCATCATCAATTATAATAATAACTAAATGCAACACATCTTTAACAAGTAGTCATTCATTGAACACCAACTACTCACACTTTTTTATTATCTTAAACTTTAAAAAAAAACCTCACTTTCCATTTTTCTTTCCAAATTTCTAACCAAAATCAATCTTATATTTTCTTATATTTTTTTCAACTCATTTTTGAGTTCTCAAAATTCTTTTAAAATCTATTCATATTTATATGGATTGGATTTCTAAGGACATACCCTATAAAGTAAAATGTCAAAAGCACCCTCTATTAAAAGTTAAACCTAAATGAATAATAAACCGTTCCTCCCAATCAAGCTATCAACCTCTCCTTTTAACACAATTCTAGATTTATTGAAGATATTTATTTTCACTTAAAAATTTAAGAGAAGATATACATACCTGAAGATTTACTAAAAAAGAGTTTTATTCCTTCTTTACTAAACATGTGTACTTAAAAGTCAATATACCTATTATGTATGGATAATTTACAATGTATCTTGGAATTGTACCTAAAAGAATATCTTATATATTGATAATTTACAATGTGTCTTGGAATTGTATCTACATCTATAAAAGAAGATCTTCTATACTAAAACTTAAAAGATAACAAATTCACCGACCATGTTTCTATCATTAATAAACCCAACCACGTTGACAATCAATGAACACCAACCAAATCTGCAATCAATAAGTACCAAACATACATCATTAAATTAATAAAAATAAGTTAATAAATAAATAAACTCAATATTTTTTTAATAACATTTAAAAATAATTCTCCAAAATTTAATAATTGTTTTATTAAAATTTATAATTCCACCCATAACCCATTTAAAAAATCAAAATCCTCGAAATTTAATTTTTTTTTTACCAAAATTAAAAATTATTAAAAATATTAAATTTGTATAAACACAAATACCCAACAAAATATATTTCGATATATATTACAAAAGAAAAAACAAGAAATACACTAATCACCGTTTGAGGTCATACATCAAATTTCAAGAATGAAACGGGAAATAAGCACCATTAAATTTAATATAATATAAATGTACAGAGTAAACTACACATCCCAATATATATTGCATTTAATGCTAGCTACACACCTATCCCGGTGATGGGCAGAGACTATAAAATGATAAAATTGCCGTTAAAAAAACCGACAGAAAACGCTGAGCGTGAACGGCGCATCTGGTGTGTGTTTAGTGTGCTGGAGAATCTGTAATGTAATGTAATGTGATATGCTGCTGCTTCTGACACAGTGATCAACGACTCAAATATACACAGAGCCCAGCCAACCCTTGGAGCAGCAGAACGCTATCTCATGAAAGGCCAAGGATATCTTCCCTACGATCAGGTGCCCATTCATTCTCTAAACTTTAACTTTCAATATATGCATTGCATGAATTGAATTTCTGTGTATTTTCCATCAATAAGGGCACCCTGCCATGCCCATATAGATTAGAACGGCCGCCTCAGCTGATTTGCCTGCTGCCTTGATGGCGGAATTTCTGTTAATCACGTCTGTCTGTATTTTGTTGGGTTGCCTCTGAAAAATGAAACCTCAAATGCAGACTTGTGTTTCTTAAGAGCATCAATAATGTTTGATATCTGCAAAAAAAAATCATGTCATGCGTACGTTTAGTTTATTAGCTGCGACTGTGAGTCTTAGCCTGAATTCTGAAGAAAAATTTGGAAATTGTTCTATTTTCAGGAAAAGTTCATTGTAATTAGATGGTGTGTTTTATTTTGAGAAATTGCTCTTAGGTTTCGCTATTACCCCTTGATCGTGAGATCAGCCCTTGCATGGGATCAATCCTCATGGAAACATCAGCTGCACCCACAATTTAATACTTCTGGCATCAATAATCTGTACTTGTTTATATTGTACTCTTCAGATCATGGGTTACATTCTTCTTAAATGCCCACATACAGTACAAGCCTTGATATCTACAGAACATGTTATTGCAGAGAGTGGACCCCCAATCACCAAGGACATTGGCTTGCAATGGTTCCTTTTATTAGTGCCAGGGAGAGTAACAAGAAAGATATCAATTTTTTCCTTTGGATTCTGTATCCCCTCATCTCCTGAGCAAGTTTTATGTTGTTATTGCATTGTTTTTGGTGCAAATTGTAAAGAATCGTCAGATAAAACCTTGAACTTTAATGTGATTCGCATTAGAGGTGAGTGGTGGAAATCTTAATGGGAAATATAGTAGTTTTAGATTGACTTTGGTGTTTAGTGACACTGGCCTGAGTGATTGATTTGTGTCATCCAAACCAGCTTTCAACATGGGGTGTTTCCTATTTTGTTCAACAGTTGCACAATCCTAATCTAGGGGAGTGATTGGTGGGGGTAGCGTGACAAATTCATGAATGAAACAGATCTGGTAATGATTTCTGTTCTTGTTCGTTCGAGTAAGTGGGAATATTTGTACCTTATGGACCAACTCTTCCACACTGTTTGCTTGCTCGTGGTAGGGCAGAGGCCTAATATGGGAATGGATGTGGTAGTAGAGGGGTGGTGTTATTCATTGAGCCCCACGACCTTTGCAGTGGCAGGTTACAGCTATAGAGGTTAGTCAGATTTACTTTTTAATGCTTTCCAACAACAATGTTAGAAATTCCCCAAGGTCTAACAAAATGTTAAATGTTTTAGCAATACCCAAACAACCAGAGATGAGGGGAATTTTCATTTCCCATTGTATGCATCATTAAGACCTTCCTGGAGAAGGGAAAAGAATATGAAACTCCACCTAGGTGTAGTGCTGGTCAAATACGGGAAGATAGAAAAAGGATAAAAATTTCAACAGGGTATTGTGCTAGTCAATGATGGGAAGGAGAATGAACAATTTGATGCAAGTTTTGCGCTGATCAAATATGTGGAGGCGGTTGACAACGCAGATCAGTTCATCACATATTTCACAATTTATGCATATTAACAGAATGCTCAGACAGCAGGAAAAATTGATTATTATTTTACAAAGCATGGGAGACTTCAGCTAAAGAATTTCTACAAAACTGAGGATCCCAGAAAACACTACACTTCCATTTCATGCTTTTAAGTGGATAGATTGAAAATTGTAGTATATGAAGTTTGATTCTATTTAATAATTAAGTCAGTCCTTTGTTCTAATGTGTAATCCGCCGCAAAGCCAAAGCTCTTCTCATCCTTAATTTTACTGATTAGCATTTACTTTTAGACATTGAATTGGTATTTACAGAAGGCAGAGGCTACTTAGGAACCAACTTTTCCAGTGTATGTGTGTTCCTGATGTTAAATCATTTACACAGCGGGAAGATACAATTATTTTCTTTATTTAGAGTGCAGCAATCAGATAGAGAGTCTTAAGATGTGTATATGGGAAGCAAGCAAATAAATACATTTGTTTTTTTTTTCAATCACTAATTTCAAAAGCTTCCTATCAACAAATACCAATCAAAAGTAGATATCCTCTTGAGTTTGTATCTAAGGTGGATCAATCATTTTCTGTGTTTGATTATGCTATTTATTTGATATGGATTCAGAACCCGGGCAATAGGAAGCAATTGGGAATTGGCATTGTAACTCACTGAGGGGTACAAGTTGGCGGTAGTGACTTTTCTACTTATTCACACAAAAATAATAACACAACATCTTGACCAGGAGCACTACTAAAGCATAAGCGTTCAGGCAAAAAAATAAAAATAGATATTTTATATTGTGGTTTAAAGTCTCTGCTTCTCCACTGCATTGGGTTTGATCACTCTCCTAAAATAGGAAAAGCCCAGCCTTTAGGAATGAGCAGTTACTAACTTACTACTACTGCAGGAATCCATGTTTAAATGGGCATGAAAATCTTTCATGGTATAATATGGAACATGAGATTGAAGAACATGAAGAAGATAACTCCATATAGAAGATCCCTAAAATTAGACGGTGTATCTATATCACTAGATGATCTGCCCAACTATTTCAATGCCCAAAAAACCAATTGAGTCTTCTTCCCACCCTCCAATCAACCCTAGCCCAGCCAACTTTGAACCCTCAGCTCTGTTGGGATTGCTGACTTTTATATATATATATATATATATATATATTCTTTTGTTTTGATCATTAATCAACATTATTGCAACTGAATTCCCCCATTCCTTTCTGCCATCGCCAATTCTATCTTCTTAGGACAACCTTGCAATGTGAATGATCATAATAGGTTATAAAGGGAAGTAGTTGCCATGGGTTTGTACCTATATGTGTATTTGGGCTAGGGGTTAGTTCAAGTGTGTTGCGTATTTAGATGCCTCTCTTGGCCATTGGGGCACTCCATAAGGTATTTTCTCTTTATATATCAAACTCTTAGGCTGAATTCTAGTTCTAACAACAATATAACCCGGATTCATATGCAAATATGAAATAACAATGGAACTAATTATGCATAAGGAGAGTTCGTTCATTACCCATTGAACTCGTGGAAACACACAACAATTGCAAACATATGGCATTCCATAGATAAACAAATATGAGTACTTATCTGCAATGAAATCCGTGTCCACCAAATCAGTCGCTGAGGAGCGATTCACCCCCCAATTGTAGGAATCAACTATGGGTTCGACACCCAAGCTAGACCATGATACCACCAAGGTGAAGGAAGCTCCTTTGATGCTCTAATTTCACTCATCCCAACCATTTACTTTCATGACAAGGTTGTCTTGCTCTCTACTAAGCACTCTAGGCCCCCATCCAACTATCAATCAATGATGGCACTCTTTCCCATTGCTCCACACAACACAGTGAAGATATTCACTGCCTCTTCTAAACAATCCATTCGGGATCTTCTCCCTTTCTAGTGCTCTTCAGTGTAAGAAAAAAATTCTAATTGTTGGTTGTCCTCTAGGAATGACTTGGAAGTGAAAACTCTTGGCCCTAAAGCAGTTAATGAGCAGCAATAACAGGGTTGCAGGTTTACTTGTTTTTGCTTCAGCTGTTGTGGACATTCCAACCACATTTTCCCTTGAAAACCGTCCCATTTCCTCTCACGTTCTTGACAACAAATTCCCCCAACTCCTTCATGCTCTTACCAACCCCAAGTGCAATATGGAAGAATGATAGAACGACAAAAATGAGACTTGAGAGAAATGATGGCTGACTTTACCTCTAACAAAAGAATGAAGTACTCTTTTAAGTACTTCTTCCCATCGAACTCTACATGCATTTAACGATTAAATTTCTTAGTCAATGGAGGTGGATGGCTTCATTTAAGGCACATGATGGAAAAAGAGATGAGTTCTTAGGGTAACTCTTGGCAATAGAGGTTTACTTTTCCATAGGACCCCTTTCCTCTTCCCCTTTCATGGTATCATAGTCCCCTTGTTGCTTCCTAAAGGAACTTTTTTGGTGGATATTATGCTATTGTGTATTTCCTTTTATACATGCCTTTTCATACCATAAGCACACCACATAAAACATAACAACCAAACCACGATCCTAGCCCACTATTGGAGCTTGTACGCATTCACTGGTTGGGTCTTCGCCATTACAATGCATTTTACATTTTACAACATGGGGTCATTATAACTCAACCCACATGGCTCAACTCCTTTCACATAACCTAGGGCTTCATCCAAATAATACATGATTTATTACATAACAATTTAGGGTTAAGACAAGGGTATTGCATTCCCCTCCCACATGGAATAACATCATCCTTGGTGAGCCTTTCTTTCCAAGAATGAGACCATATCTTTATTTTTTAGTTGCATCCATAATGCAATCCTCTCCATTGCGAACTTGTCTTTGTTGGCTATCTTGTATAGCCGTGTTCAACAATTCCTTTCACTGCCTTGAGATGCTTCCAAGGCCTTAACATTTCAACATATACTCACAACAAGCATCAAGGTAAACATGCATAACATGGCCATTTCGATGCCACAATTATTCCATCCGTAGCAATTTTAAATTCATAACTGAAGCTCATATATTCACAATATGAGATATAGAATGCAATTTTAGCTTAATACTTATTTGTTGAAATATATGTTCACTTCACATGGCTTCCATGAGTGAGATTCAACTCATTATGTTCTTTGACACATCCAAAATATATTGCATCTTGATGCGAGACAACACATGTGATGAATCTCACATAGAAAATTCATTGAAATCCCTCATCCTTGCATCCACTCACCCTTATAGGCTCAGGCATTCCCTTCTTTGTTAAACAATCCCTTGGATGATCCATTATTTACCAAGCCTTTCACATGCATATACTTCCATAATTTTATTGCTAGGGAATCCTATTTGCAAGCCCAAAACAATCATTAGCTTAAGGCAATCAAGGCATAACATAGGGTTCTAGTGTCATCATTCCCGTGCTTTCAAGTTTATAAAGACCATCATTTGTCCTCACTAGATAGATCCCTCATCTCATCTATATCATAGACTTGCAATTACCATGAGATATTATCATCAAAATTTCAGTTAGAATTTTGACTCCAATATGAGAGCTCTCTCATAATGTTGTCCTTTGCATGTGGTAGTAACCACTCTTCATTATGGGCCAACTCTCATACCTATATCCAAGGCAATTCTACTTGCAATTCCTCCTTCTTGATAGAGCTTTCATTAACCCAAACAAAAAAATGAGTATTCATCCATATAATCTTTTCATTGCTACATTCCCAATAGCATATGGGATGATCACACAATTATGTCACACCAATACTTTTAGTTGTTAAAATTTAATCTGCAGTGAAATATTACATTCATCATATTTGGAATTTTATCACCATCAAGCATTCACATACTGTAGTCAAACATATGTGCAAAGATTCATGTTTGCATAACCATAAAATTGCACTCTCCAAATTCATGTAATGCACTCTTGTATTAATTCAAGAATATGACAACGCTAAATCATGTAATCCACCATGATAAGCTGGAGGGATTAGCCAATACATTGACACATAACCCAACCACCTCCCCATTGCTTATTCGACCATACAAATACCTTCTTCTTTTGCCATTCATAATACGAGGAAAAAACCTTCCTCTTTGCTCAACAGTCCCTCAAAAACCCTTCCCCATCATTGCTCTTCAATGTAGGTAAGAAGGTAAGAGTCCAGGACATGATACAAGTTGGGAGAACGTTGGATATCTATGGAACCATATAAGCTTTCCCAAGTTCAACAACAACATGGTTTCACACATGGCAATCATTTTTAAATCATGGGCATACGTATTTACTTGCCTTGGTTATATCCTCATAACCAACTCAACAAAACATTCTATCATATGAAAACATAAAAAAAGGTTTCAACAAATTGTTGTTACATGTGCAAGGATACTTGCTTTTACCATACGTCCACTTGGGTATCAATCACATATATGCATACATATATCATTAATAAATCAACTAAGATCTCAAACACGATTGAATGAACTCTTACCTAAATTCTTGTCATTACATGTAATAATCAACATCTGTGATGTTCTTTGTTTAGGTGGTGCCCATTAGGAGTTTACAACATCCCTTCACCAACCTCTTGAGAAGTATCTTCTTGACCTTATTCACTCCTAGTTACACAATCAACAACAACCATCCGTAATCATCATGCGATACTTAGCTCATATGTAGAAGTATATATGCCCGTCCAAATCTATTTGCACATTGCTACCACTAGGAATGAACTATGGATTCCACCCCGAATCCAAACCATCATACCACTAGGGTGAAGGAAGCTCATACAAGGTTCTAATATCACTCATCCCAACCAATTACTCATGACAATGCTGATCTACTCACCATTGAGCACTCCAATCCCTGATCCAACCATTGGTCATCGATGACACTCTCTTCCATTGGTCTATAAAACACAAGGAAGATCTTCCCCTTCTCTTCTAAACAATCCTTCAAGTATCTATCCTTCTAGTGATCTTTAGTGCAGGCAAAAGGAGTCCAACTGTTGGTTTCCTTCTAGGAATAACCTTAAAGAGAAAACACTTGGTTCAAAACAATTAATGAGCATCAATAACATGATGCAGGTTTACTGGTTTTTGCTTCAGTTGTTGTGGACATTCTAGCCATGGTTTCCCTAAAAAACCATCCTAGTTCCTCTTACATTTGCATTAAGCAAATTTCCCTAATTTCTACAGGCTCTTACCAACCCTAAGTCCATGGGATTCTCTTACCAATGTGGGCGTAACAAGCATGGTATCACAAAAGTTCCTTCATCAACTAGAAGAGGAAAAAATGCTCATAGCTTGGGAGAGGAGCACTAAGTGGAGTATGAAAGAATGATAGAAAATGACAAAAATGAGAGAGTTGAGAGAAATGATACTTGAATGTACTTCTGATATAATAATGAAGTACTCTTACATTTCCCCGTAAAATGAGAGAGTAGAGAGAATGATGGCTGAATGTACTTATTACAAAAGAATGAAGTACTTTTACATTTCCCCATAATGATTGTACTCAGCCAATGCTCAAATATGATAAGAGTTTCCACTAATCTCTACATGCATTTAATAATTGATTTTCTTGGTCAATGAAGGTGGATGACTTCATTTAAGGAACATGGTAAAAAAAATGGATGGGATTTTTCATTTTAGGCTAACACTTGGCGATAGAGGATTAGTTTCCCATAACCACCCTTTCCTCTTCTCCTCTTGTGGTATCTGCATTTAATAATTGATTATCTTAGTCAATGAAGGTGGATGACTTCATTTAAGGCACATGGTAGAAAAATGGAGGGAATTTTAGGCTAACACTTGGCAATAGAGGATTAGTTTCCCATAGCCACCCTTTGCTCTTCTCCTCTTGTGGTATCATAGTCCCCTTGTTGCTTAGTTAAGCAACCTTTTTGGTAGATATTTTATAGTTATGTATTTCCTTTTAAACATGCCTTTTCATATCATAAGCACACTATGAAAATTGTAACAACCACAAATGATCCTAGCCCACTACCGGGACTCATATACATTCACTAATCAACCTTGGCTTTGAGCTTCACACTAAGAATATTTACAATGCATTTTACATTTTTACAACACAAGGTCATTATGACTCATCATACATGACTCAACTCCCCTTAGATAATCCTCTTAATATAATTTGAGGGTTAAAACAAAGGTATTGCAAACTGAGTGAGATGCAATTAGGCTACACATACACAAATGTTATGACGCGACGACCTAGTGCATGACTTAACCATTTTTTTGGCATGGCGTTTTCCTTCATTTTTTAACTTAATCATCACATTAGCAGGTTGAATAGATGAGTAGGTGAGTGGATGTGCATTTTTTAAGTATAGGATCTTAGTGGTTGTGGACCTCTTTATTAGATCTCCTTTAACTATAGGTAAATATTATGACCAAAATTCATTATGTGACAAAAAGTAACCAGGGTTTCTCGATGTCCCCCCAAGTTTCTGGGAAGGGGGGACGCGGGGAGCAGGGAAACGCACATTCAAGACGCGTGGAGACCACCCCCAAATTTTAGGGAAATTCTGGAGGGACGGGGGGACGTCCCTGAAATTACAAAAATAAAATAAAATACCAAAAATAATATTGTATTTGACATATATTCATGATTGTGCAATGTAAATACTAAATATATTGATTTATTTTCTAAGTAGTACTAAGTAGGGATTGTAAAAAGTGAAAATAATGGAAAAACATAAAAAAAATATATTCTCATGGGCATGGGTGGGGGGAAACGTTTCATCAGGAGTCCCCGAGATGCAGGAAACACAAGAAATGCGTCCCTGTGGAACACTGGGGTTTTTATAAATGTAAGAGGTTATGTACGTTTTCATTTCTATAATTTTATAAAAAACGTTATTTTTTGTCCAAACATGTCGAATGATGATCCTACCTTTATATCGTTGTAGCACTTGTCAAGCTATGGCATATTTATGTCTAATACTCTTTTTAGGGGTAAAATACTAAGTGAGATCTGGTCATTTTAAAATCAGCTCTAGTCAAGGGCTCAAGATGTGTGCACTTTAACCCTACTTGCTAGCCCTAGTTGGAAGAACCATACAACCCTAGCCTTCGTAGGGTCAATAGTGTCATGGGAATCTATTACTTTTCCTTTGAAATTTTCAATTTTTTTTGTGTTAAAGTTGTGTCGCTAGGAAAAAGGTTCTAATACTTCTGCATATAATTTTGTGGTATTAAAATTTCATTTTACAAGAACAACTCCTTTTTGATGAGACTCAGTTTAGTGTACAAGTGTTAACATGTATTATATACTCTATATACAAATGTGTACTTATATATGTACAATTTCAACAGTCTCCTTTTAAGATTGGCATATTTTCTCTCCTATGTTGCTTTGTGTGCAAGTATTCACATTGTTGGTATTGTGCTCATATTAACCTTCCCTTATATAATGGTTGCTTCTAATTTTTAATATTAAATACATTCTTGAATATCTTTGCATTTGCAATGTTAACTCTGAGTTGTCAATGTAACTTTTCTTGTAAGATTTCTAATTTTTAATATTAAATACATTCTTGAATATCTTTGCATTTGCAATGTTAACTCTGAGTTGTCACTGTAACTTTTCTTGTAAGATTTATGTGGAAAGGGGAACATTTATTATGGTCCAATTTCTTTAGCATTATTTCAATTTTTTATGGCTTCAATTTTTTATGAAACCACTAAGATTCTTTTTTAGAAATATTTAACCCAAATAGTGGACAAGATTTATGTGGAAAGGGGAACATTTATTATGGTTCAATTTCTTTAGCATTATTTCACTTTATTATGGCTTCAATTTTTAAGATTCCTTTTTTAGAAATATTTAACCCAAATAGTGAATCTACTTTTTATAAAAGTCACACTTGCTTAGTTATACAACTTATGTTCTCTTAGTACTATTAAAATCATCTTCAAGTGCTGCATGTGTCGCATGCTCTTCTTCATTCTTAGAATAGATTGTACTTACTAAAAACATTGTTCATGAAGCACATGAATATAGTTGGTGCATTTGACACTGAATGGTACCATCACAAGTTCATGATGTCCATACCTTGTTTCGACACCGTTGCATAGAAGTTTACTTCCTTAATTATCATTTGATGATATCTTGATCTCAAATCTATCTTTGAGAATAGCTTTGGGGGCCTCTCATTTGGTTGAACAAGTCATCAATCCAAGGCAACAAATACTTGTTCTTCATTGATTCTTTATTCAACTGCCTATAGTCAATACATAGTGTGAGAGTCCCATCCATCTTTGTCACAAACAAGATAGGTGCTCTCCATGGATACATACTTGGTCGGTTGTATCCCTTTTCCAGTGACTCTTGCAATTACATTTTTAGCTCCAATAATCTCGGGTTACTCATCCTATAAGGAGTCTTGTGCACTAGTGCAACTCTAGAAACAAGATAAATTGAGAAATCAATGTCTCTCTTCAGAGGAAGTTTGAGTACTTCATTCAGGAATACATAAAAAAGGTCTTGCAATACAAGATAATTTCAAGTTATGGACCCTTGTCTTCTATTGATTCCAATATGCGGATGACTTACCATTGACATCCTTTTATGAAACATTTCTTTAGTTGCAAGTCTAACCTACCTAATAGAGATTGCCTTTGGAATGCCTCTTACAATCATTGGCTTTCCATCTTTGTTAATGCAATCAAAAGTCTTGTTGTATCAATGAAGTTTAGCTTGATGTGCTTCCAAAAAATCCATACTAATGAGGACATCATAAGAATGAAGTGGTAAATTTTAAAATTTCCCTATGAAAGTCCATTCAACTTCAATGGATATCTCTCCACCATTTCACTAACCTTTTGCTCGGTCCTAGTGGCTAGTTGGACTAGCCATGACTTATTATGCTTGCATTTCTTTTCTTGAGAGCACAAATTTCAATAACTTAAAGAGTAACATAAATGTGACGAGATCCCAAATCAATTAAAATGGAAATGGATAACTTGGCAATTTACCTTCAAAATCAACCACAACTGGTTGATGATATATTTGGTGGTCTTCCAATGCAACATAAACCTGAGTAATTCCACATCATTCATAATAGTGGCCTCTTGGATGTTTTGAATAGTTCTTCTTTTATCCTTTTGAAGTGGGCGATTCTTGTACATGTGGTCTTGTCCACTGTTGGGTATGTGTTATATTCTCTGCACGACTACCCACCTTTTGGTGGGGGTTTGTGGGCTAGCCCTTGAATTAAGGGGTTCCGAGGGGGCCCTACCCCCTCGACTAGGGGTATGGGGGCCAGTGGGCTCCTAAGCAAATTCTTTTGGGTTGTTTTCGCCCCGTTTTTTGACTGTTTTTCAACCCATTGTAATCTAATTCCGGTTTGGGAATTAGGGTTTCAGAGGTTGGTGAATACTTATATATTGTATTGTAAATGATTGATAATACAATGAAAAAAGAAACAAAGAGAGTAGTGAAGCTCTAAGTTAAACTGGTTTTTCCCTTGGGGTTTCCAAAGTAATTTTTTGTGTACTGTGTGTGAATGTCATTGTTTACTTTCTGTTTTGCTTAAGAATTGTATGCATTGTTACACTTGAACAGGTTTAGAACTTTCATCCACAACCCCGACATTGAATAGGTTGCCTTGGCCTCTTTACCAAAAACTAAATTGCCTTTCTTGCTTTGGGCTTGCTGTGGAAGGTCCTTGGGTGGTTTATGAAGGGATAAGGCTTGAAGCCTTTCTTCCTTTATTCTATCTTCCCTCTGTTTTTGTCCTTCCATGTCTTTTAGAAATATGGTTTTCCCTTGTTTTGTTCATAGTAATACTTAGCCTTTCTAATTGCATCTTTAAGTGTTCGAGGCTCATTAAATTCAATCCTATTCCTATAGGATCGAGGTAGTCCACTTAAGAGATACTGCATTTTTTCCTTCTCATTTGTGATATATTTAACATACCTTAACAATTTTAGTTCATGGAATTCTTGGATTTTACTTTCAGTTCATGAGAATTCTTGGATTTTACTTTCATAATAACGATCCTAGATATATTTCCACGGAAAGTAATTCTTAGGTTGCTTCCATACAATCATCCTTTTATTAATCTTCTTTGTCGACAAGAGGTGATCCCATCAAATAGAAGCTCCGTGATTTAAATTGAATATGACAAATTTGGCCTTAATATTCCCAAATTAGTCATGAACTTCTAGATATTTTCTTATCCCAAGAAGCCAAGCCTTAACTTATTGTTTAAAATTAACCTCACCATCAATTGTAGGTGGCTTTGCCTTTTGGAAGTCTCCATGGAAGTGATCTCATAGAGCCCTCTTCCTTCTACGACTGTTGGGAGAAGATTATGGGTTGCATAATCAATTTTTAGATGTATAAGACTCACTGATAGATGATTTTGACAAAGATGGTTTGTAGGTCCCATCTCGAGAGGATCTTCTTGCACTATGTGACCTTTGATGATAGTGACTTCTTGAGCTACTTGTCGCCCCACAGACATTATTTGAACTTTGTCCATGATGTATTCATCTTTGTATGTCTATCTAAATTTGAAGCATGCTTGTATTGAGATGGTTCAGCTCTTCTTGAACCATGATTAGCCTTTCATTGTTTGCTCTACAAATTTGAAGTTCCACCCTTAAGCTCCTCATTGTCTCTGCAATATTTGGAGGAGTATCTTGATTTATGTAGGTTCTCACCCATGGCATCTACTTTGAAATCACAAGGGTTTTTGCTCATCTCCCATGTTGAAAGTATCTTGGTCCAACCAAGACCAAGCCCTGCTCTTATAATTAGTTTGATAAATTAGAAGTGTATTTACAAAAATTGAATCCTCAATTTTCTTCCCCTTTGGAAGATATTTCCAATGGCTATAAATTTGCTCAATTCGGACGTTCGGGTAAGAGGTTGTGAGCTATGGACGATCATTGCTTGTTATGACTTTTGTGATTATGGTGTAGCCTTTAATACCTAAATTGATCTGCAATAATTGTGCATGATAACACTTCTATTAGATCACAACAACAACCAACAACAAAATCATCATCATAGTAATTATCTGATGTCCATTTGAGCTTGCCTATAATCAAATGCATTACAACATAAGCCCCTTTCCCATTTGCCTTGTTAACTTAAGGAAAAAATTTCATGGGATTTTCAAATTCTTAGGGGACACCATGAGGGCCAAGGGGACGACCACCCCATTATGGTATTGAGGGAAACACCCTTCCTTTTTTGTTGTTGTAAAATCTCTCATTGATTTTGCACAATTTTGCATTGAACCACATTGTTTTTTCTTGTTTTATGTTAATTCAAAGCCCCATGGATTCAGATCCATTTTCCTTTACTTTTATAGGCAAAGACTATCAGGTGTTGCCTTCTCATTGGTTTCTTGAAGTCCCTTTGGCACCTAATTTTTGTGGACCTAATCCTCTTGGATGGTCTCGTCCTTGTACTCTTTGGGAGGGTATGTGTTACGTAGGTTGAACAAATGTATCACCATGGGTGCTGGCCACATCAACCTCAACAACCCTCATGCAAAAATCTTAGGATCCTCTCTCTTGTAGCACTTCTTTGTGGGCCTCGAGGCTTATTGTTCCCATAGGTCTTGAGTCATTCCACATGACACACTTTCATTGTGTGGCGAGAGAGTGAGACACTAGTCAACAATAAAATCAATGCTCTCATTGGTTGCCACATATTCCATTGTACAACAATCTCTCACACCAAAGGGTCCACCCCTTGCCACTACATTCTAGGCCATCCACATGTTCTCAGAGGAACAAACATCCACATGTTCTCAGAGGAACAAACATTGGTCGTTTGTGGTGGAATTGGTATTTTCCATTTCATAGAATTAAAAGATGTTGCAAGTGTTCTCAACCATCATATGTTCGTGGCAACATAGTACCTTTCCACTTGAGCTACATACCAAATGCTGCAAGAGATGTGGATCGTCAATCTTCTTTGAGCAGGGGAAATCTCAATCGTTCATAGGCAAAATGGCACCTCTCCACTTGAGTTTCTTACCAAAAGTCATGAGAGATATGGATTGTCGATATTGATCTCCTTTAACACATTCGTTAATTCCTCTACATACCAAAACTTCACATACCTTTGCCTTAGTCTAAGTCTTGTTGCGTAGTGTTGAATGTGCCTCTCCTTCGACTTGTTTGGGCCTCCACATGCCCAAAGCTCTACAAACCCTTTCATTAACCATTTTGACTAACCTTTCTTTCCTGCGGGGTTTGTAGTGCACCTCTGCTTTGAATCCTCAATTCCTCCTCATGGTCAAAAGCTTCGCATCATTGGCCAAGGCGTTAACTCACCAACTCTTGTTTTTTTTGTGATTTTGGTAGCCATAAGGCCAACACTATTATGGATGATTGGTAATTTCATTTCTTAGGAAGAGGAGTCATAGGACGAGTCTCCTCCTCGTCCATTGTCAAAACCTAAAACATGGTCCGCCCTTTATTCGTGGATTCCTCCTACAACTTGAGAGTTATAAGTGGATCCCATTATCAAGGCTGTAAACCTAAGCATGCACAAAATTGCCCAAATTTGTTGTGTTTCTCATAAAATTGGCCATATTGGCCCAACATTGAAACATAGCTATGTTATCACATAGTGGCATCTGTCCCGTGCTTTGTCGACCATGTATGAGGAGCCAATAAATATGCCATTAAAATTTTAGTCCATAAAAGACCATTCACCATGACATAGCTAGGATGGCCTTCCATGAGGGCCTAAATTTGTTCTAAATGCATGCATAGGTGAAATAATAAAAATGCAATGAAATTAAACAAGCATGGATAAACAACTTTCATGGCAACAAAATGCCCTTGTTCATAATTAAACATAATCACACACATGATGGGGAATTGAAGAAGTGAAAAGTTATGAATTCCAAGAAGAGGTGGTGTCTAAAGATACCATCACAGTGGCGAGGCACAAGTGAGCATAGCTTGCCATTCAATGGATAACAGAAAACCTTCCATGAAAGACCAATGCATATGATCATCTATATATAACACAAAGTATAACTAACCTCCTTAGAATGAAGAAAACGTTGCCAACTTTGAGCACTTTAGGCATCCACAGATCTCCTATATTTATTCCTTGAATTGCTCACCATTTAATTGAGTTGAGACCATCTTTGGTCAACACAACTAACCAGTTGACCTTTAATTGTACATTGACTATCTTCAAAAGGTCAAGACATGAGATGAACCTACTATTCCAACACCCCCTCATCAGTGTCAGGTGGTGAAATTATCTCTATATGTTGCCTAATTATTGTAGCTTATTGAAGCTCAAGCATATCCCTAAGTTTCACAAACTTAGCTTTTGTGAATGGCTTCCTAAAGATATTAGGGATTTGATCATTTGTCCTACAACAAATGAGAGACAATAATTTCCTTTGCTAATTATCTTCGATAATGAGCCTGAAGCTGCACATGCTTCATCTTATTGTGAGCAAAAGGATTTTCAACTACTTGTATTGCACTTTGATTGCTACAATACACTACAATCGACTCTTCAAGGGGAAATCCAATCTCACCCATTAGGCCTTGAATCCACACTGCCTTTGTGCCAACATTCATTACACCTCTATATTTAGCTTCAGTGGTCGAAATAGAGACCACCCTTTGCCTTTTACAATTCTAGACTATGGGTCCAAATCCAACATGAAACACATAGTTAGAAGTCGACTTCATTTCATCTCCATCTCCAACCCAATTTGAGTTAGTATACCTAACTAATTGGTTCATATTTTTACTACATTACTTGATAGCATGTTGATAAGTGCACTTGATATAATGAACAATCTTCTTTGCAGGCTTAAAGTGGCTCTCCTACGGATCCTGCATGAACCTAGAGATCACACTAACCACAAAGGAAATATCAAGTTGCTGTGAATAAAATAAATGAGGCTACCAACAAGTTGCTTGTAGAGAGTAGCATCAAATTTTAGAGATACACACTCTTTATTCAACTTCACTCCCTACAGGCAATGTGTAGCACACTATTTACAATTCTCCACTTTTAATCATTGCAATATATTTAGAACATATTTAAGTTGAGAAATAAATATATCATCATCAATTTGCAAAACTTGGATGCCTAGAAAGAAATGCAACAAATGGAGGTTGGTCATTTCAAATGGAACAAATTTGTGTCATTATAAGCCTTATCATTGTGTGGGAATGTATGGAATGGGTCCTTTCCCTTGGAATAGATGCTATTTTTATTAACAATGATGTTGAGAAAGCCTATGATTGGGTATATTATTTGCCTTTCATCTTGGCCACGCTTAAAGCTCTAGAATGTGGCTCCTTTTTCATATGCATAGTTGATACTTTGTTTGTTAACGCTTCAATATGGCCTTCTATTAAGGAATGCAACTCTAAAGGGATAGGTCTATATTAGTGCATTCAACAACATTGCACTTGAGCTATTAAGGAATGGAATTCTAAAGGGATAGGTCTATATTAGTGCATTCAACAGCATTGCACTTGAGCACTTGCTTTCTATGCAATGCCAACCAAAACATTAGGCTATCTAATATGTAATTGGGTGGGTTGAGGTCTCATTCAAGGTACTACTTTTCCTAGACCTAGCACACAGATCTTTGTCAATGGACATATTCAAGAACATGAACTTGAGCACTTGCTCTCTATGTAATGGTGATGACAACATTGGACTATCTAATATGTAATTAGGTAGATTGAGATCTCATTGAAGGTATTCCTTTGCCTAGCCCGACACAAGGTTATTTGTAAATAGACATATAGATGAGGATTCATTCCTCACTATCCTATATGACTAAGGTTCTTGGAATCACACTATGGATTGTCTCCATTTTTTTTTGTGTTGCTTTGAGAATCCAATTTTTTTGGTGTTGCTTTGAGATTGAGCATATAGTGAACCAAAACTCCATGTTATAAGCAAAGTCAACGAAGGACATAAACAATATTGTCTATTCCTAAGTTAAAATTTCAAATTTTTTAATATACCATGTGCCATCCATGGCTCTTTTAAGGAGTTCTAGGTTGTGGTCATCCAAGAAAAAAATAAAAAAAGTATGCAAAGTGGAGTATTAAAGTTTCATAAGTTTCAAATTTGTGCTTAAATCCTTGTTACTACCAATGTTTAGCCCCTCAAGATGGGTATCCCGGTTAAACTAAGACAACATGGGAATTATATCAGCTTTTTTTTCATGGTTCTTATAATGAGATTAAATGTCTAATATTTCCTTGATTTAATTAATCACATTACACGCAAATAAAAGTCGATGTTTTTTTAATGTAAGTAATCGATGTGGATGATTTCGAGTTATTAGGGTATTTAGTGCTCAAATTCCTTTTTTATCAATGCCATTTTATATCAAATATTCTCTTATATTAGAATGAGTAACGGACTTGATTTTTTAAAATAAAAATAAAAATAAAAATACTCATATGGGATGGTTGGTTCATTTTTAAGAGAAACATTATTTATTGTTTTCAATTTGGAGAAGGTGTTGAACATAGATTCACTTTTAAGGTAGAGTTTGTAGTAATGAGAACGGAAATAACACATGTTTATATATAAATTAAATATTTAGAATTAAGGAAAATATGATTGATGTCCATTAAAATATAAAAAACGTATGAAGTTAAATTGCAATTAAAGTTAAATATGGTTTAAAATATACGATTTTATTATTTTAATTTCAATAATGATAGTAAGAGATGTTTTTTTATGAACATAATTTATATTGAAATTATCTTGTGGTTTTGGGGTATTATTTAAAATTACTTTTGATTGGTTAAGAGTTATTATTTTAATTTCAATAATGATAGTAAGAGATATTGCTTTTCTTACGAATATGATTTATATTGAAATTGTCTTGTGGTTTTGAGGTATGACTTAAAACTGCTTTTGATTGTTTAAGAGCTCGTCTTCCTTAAGTTAAGGAAACATGTTAATGACTCAAAATCCAGAGGCACCTAGTAGGAGTGGAAGTCTACCCCCTTACAAACCACCAATAAGTTATTTCAAGTAGCCAATTTAGTAGTGTATGGTAATAGTGTGTCTTTTTTGTGAGTGATGTGTTGGTGTGTTACTTTTTTTTCAAATAATGATAGAAGCAAAAGACATATTTAGACTATAACCTTTTGGGAATGGCCTCCTTGAGATTGAAATCCAATGCCCAATAGTTGAGATATCGAATCTAGGTCCCCATGAAGGTGATATAATCTCCTAGAGATGAAACAAGAAGGTGATATAACCTATATCACAAAAGAAGGAATTTATTAGCCCCTTCATTATTAGGGGAGCCAATGCTCTTCCAATTAGTGTTTGAGTTCCCAATGGCTCCACCATGCCCCCATAAACTTTCTTGTCGGGGCTTATTAAACAAATAGAGAGCCTTACATCGGAAACCTTCTTCATGAATTGGCTTGAGTCAATATTGTAACATTTCTCTTGGTTAGAAGTTGTCTCGATTAGGGCTTGGAAATTCCTAACCACTTACTTTATCTCTTGCAAACCATAACCTTGCTTTGTTGCTAATGGCAAGATGCTTGGTTTTGCAAACCTAACCATGAACAATAACTATTTGCAATTGCCTCATACTCCCATTTTTTATTCAAATTTATGCTTTTGATTGAATATTCATTGTTACAAGAAAGATAGTCGGTGTGCTACACATTTTACTAATTTCCATTCATAAACATTTAAAATTTATCCAAATAGACTATGAGATCTACGACCTAACCACTAATTTAGCCTATTGTGTAGCTTTCATACTTAATTTTGAAGAAGGCTAAACCTTCTATGAATTTGAATTTTTTTGGTTTGTTATCATGCAATCTTTACCAAAATCACCCTTTTGGATTGATAAAATTGTTGTTTTTAATGTTGAAATTGATTCAATACACTTGAATACCTTTATTGCAACTTGAGTATGTAATATTAACATTTGATAGTTACAATTTCATCAATCTAAAATGGCTTTTGACATTTTTCATGTTAAAATAATTAATATCCTCTCACCTTATTTCATGTTATTTTGAGAGGATATAAAAAACAAATTCGTAAAATGCTTATTAATCTTACGTATCAATGCATTATAAATAAAGTGGTTAGGTAAATAGAATTTTACAGATATCATTGAAGGGCCTATTTAATTTTTGTTGAAGAAGTTACTCCTATATTAGTTTCATTTAAGATAAAGTTAATATTTTATTTTTATGTACGAATATAACGTCAACTGATTAAGATATTTTTTTATATGGTTTTTGGAGATATCATTCTTATATTTTTTTTGTCTTTTTTGTTTTCTTATATATATATATATTAACTACTTTCAATATATTTATCTTAAATTTATTGACTAATTTTTATCATTCATAAAAATTAATATCAATGTAGATCCATTTTAACTTTGGATTTATCATATGTTGAGAGGGATTAAATCCCTCGAGGTGCAAATCCTTTTTAGAGTGAAAAAATTTGAGGAAAGGTTTGCCCTCAAGGGATTTGATCCCTCTCAATGCAAGATAGATACGAAGTTAAGATGGATCTAGCTAGTATTTTGCATATCGGAAATACTCTTTAGCAATAAATAGATTATAACCTTTGGCATGGCTTTGACATATCTAAGATAGCTAAGAAATATATATTCACTATTCATAATTATTTTTACTAAAACTATATATGTGTATTTCTATGTGTTTCTGTTTGGTTTTAAATTTTAATTAAAGTATATGTAGGTTGAAGAATGGAATCATCTCCCCATATTGAGATGTAGAAAATGCCTTTCGACACAAGCAAATTAAATATGATTAACCTTTTTTAATCTCTCTACCAAAGTAGGATTATACTTTTAATTTTCAAGCCAAAGTGATTTGACTTTACATTACTTAAATTTCATTGTACATATTTTTCATTTAAAAATTTCAATGTTTTCAATTTTTTTTTATTAAATTGAATTTTTTAAAATTAAAACTAAAATTTTAAATTTCACTCATTCTATTTTTTAAATAGCCAAAGAGGATACATAAGTCCGTGAGATTTGCTTTATGTTTGAAGCACATAATTGTCATTTACTATATGATGTGTTGATTTTGATGTGATCAATTCTATATATTTTTATTTTAATGTTTTATAAAGACAATTACAGTGACAATTTTTATATATGTCGGTGAGAGTTGCTTTATGATTGAAGCACATAATTGTCATTTACTATATGATGTGATCAATTCTATATATTTTTATTTTAATGTTTTATAAGGACAATTATCGTGGCAATTTTTACAATTTATATATATTGCTATGATTTTTCATTTACTTTCTATATTCCTATATTTAATTTAGAGTTTTATTTATTTATATTTAAATAAAATTAACCACTTTATAATATATTCTCTTACTATTTTATTTTTATATATGAAAAATACACAAAATTATTCTAGCATTTTCCTTTAATATTTTTTTACAACATGTCCCTTGATTAGAAGTCGTCGTGATTAACGCTTGGAATTCCATAACCACTTGCTTTATCTGTTGCGAACCAAAGCCTTGTATTTCTATTGCCACCATGACACTTGGTTTCACAAACCTAGCCATAAACAACCACTATTTTTTTTGTTGGTAAGTGGTAGTACCCCCTGACTAGCAGGGTTCACCATTGGTTAAGAGACCACAAACCAGGGGCATCTAAGCCATCAAAATCACCCGGGGATCGCACCCGGCCTGGATCGCATCAACCCTTAGCATGGTTGGATTTTAGTATCCACGGGGTTTCTAACCAACGACCTTTCCGCTTAGGGGTGTCTTAACCATCACCCGCCACCGATTGTTCTACATATCACGGATTCAAAATAACTAGGGGAGTTGGCAACTGGAGATTGGGATGGTACTCGCGTGACACGGGGTCCATGGATCCAATCCCGCTACCACTATACCCCTAGGTGCCCCACAACCGCCCGCAAGCATGGGACACGGGTAAGCTCGGGTGTGATTTGAACTCGTGACCTCTGTTTACAACATGTGACTTCATATCAAACGAATCGCCAATGAGCCACACCCGTGCAGGCGCCATAAACAACAACTATTACAAATTACCTCTTATTCCTTTTTTTTAAATAACCTCATAGTCCTTTTTTTTAATTCAGATTTTGAATTTTTGATTGAATATTTTCCTAATACAATTTAGGAATTTCCATTAATTTCCATTCGCAACCATTTTAGCCCATTTTACTTATAAATGTATTGTAAGTAGAGTGGTTAGGTAAATAGTGGAATCGTAAAGGTTGTATTTGATTCATTTCTTATGAATAGCAAGCGACAAACATTTTTTTCGTGTTGAAAAAAGAGTGGCTAGGTAAACATGGTTTTAAAATATATCATTAAAGAGCTTATTTAGGTTTGACCGAAGAAGTTACACGCTTCAATATTGAGTTTCATCTTCACAAATTCATTATGATATATTGTTCATTTCTTTTCGATCTAATGTTAAAAAAGCTACTATCCTCATATTTATGTACATAGTTTTGGTAGGTGTTATATCTTTATATCTTTTTTTCAACTTAAATTTAATGTTTCTTTTCTTTCCAAAATCACTTTAAGCATGTCATAAAAGATAATATTAAATTAGTTATGATTAACTCTTTAATTTTTTTTCTTTTAAATATAAAACGTAACTTATATAAATTATTGTAATGTCAGAAATAATAAATAAATACAGTTTGACATCGAGTAGAGCTAGAAACTGTAAATGTGGCGTGTATGACACCCTTGGCCACTGCCCTGTGCTGAGATTAACGACTGTTATATTTTCCTATTTAAAGGACGACATTGATTGAATTTCCATAGACAGAGTAATAGTGGAATACCCTGCATAGGAGAGACAGTAGGAGAAATTTCGGGCTAGTTCTTGCACAATTGATTAAATTTATAACATAATTAAATCCACCTTGCAAGAACTATCCCAAAATTTCTCCAACCTCTCTCCTGCACTCCTACGCATCGTCTTCCACAAAAAATCCATTAAAACCTATATATACAAAAATATATGCTCAGCCTCCCCCCCTCCCTTTTTTGTAAAAGTTAAAAATTCCATGACTTTAAAAATATCTTTCCCAAATCTTATTGATCAATTTTAATCACTCTAAAATTTAATAATATTTTCCCTACAAAAATGGATCGTTTTGCATTTATAAAATGGTGGTTGGAAATACCAACAACGAGAATATTACATGGATTTCAAAACTTATACATATTTATTTTGTTGATATGCTCACCAAAAAAACTGTTTGATCATGCAATTTCAACCTTCTAGCAGAGCCTATTTTATGCTTAATATGCCTAGTGCTATACTTCTACTATATATAAAATCCTAAAATCAAAATACACATTAATCATAAACATTGATCAAGTTGTTGCCACTAAGAGCTTCTTCCATGGACTGGTCCTCCTTTGCCTATGCTTGCTCATGTTGTTCTTTGAGGGCCAAGGTTGTTTGCTATACGATGACTTCATCAAGTAGATTCTCCTTCACAAAAGCTATAGAGATACAAGGAAGACCCGTGACAGATTGTGACCCTTTGGTGAAACCCAAAATGATATTGTAATACATTTTAGAGTATGAGGTTGAACTTGTCACAGTTAAATTTCAACTCATGCAATTTATCTTCCATGGCAAGACAACTTGTCTACTTTCCTACTTTTCCATTTGTATACTTAGCACTTACATTGATTGCTTCAAGCCTTCTAGTTGATAGGTCATTTGTTTGAGGATTTTCTTAATCTCTTGGGTGATGTTGTGAGCCATCTCAAGATGCAGAGAATTACCTACAAAACAAGGCAAACTAGCTATAGGGTTACTAAGGATAGAACCACGACAGAGTTGGATTTCCTCTATGGTAGCAATTCCCCCCCGTTCGACATTAGATATACAATGAAGCCATGTATAAACTCCTAGCCATATGACCATGCACAAGTTTCCAGGGATTTATTCCAAATCAGAATTATACCACATATATTCATGTAGAGAAGGCTTACCCGGTATTTGAAGGTTGAGGGTTCTTTTGCACAGACGACGACCTTGACTACTATTCCTCGCCTCCTCAACATTGCCAAACCCTATTTCTATGCCATAGACCAAATAAAACTATGAAGGAATGATCCCACCTTCAAGTTGCATCTCATTAAACACCATATTTAATTGCCATTGCTCCATAGCTAATATGCAAGATTGAGGGTGAAATCCTGCATTGGGGGCGATTAAACTCGCACAAGTCTATCATGTCCTGTCATGTTACACCTATTGACGCCTTGAATTTGATTAACATACAACATTAAGGAAGATTTCATGCCTCGGTTAAGTGACATAAGCTTCATCACATGATTAAAACGACCTTAGGGTCACCACTATTTTGCAAAAATATTTATTGCTAAATTCGTCATAGCATTTGCAGTATAGTTATTGCTACACCGAATATGGAGCAACTAGATTGAATTTGATTAAAATGTAGCATTAAGGGGGATTTCATATCTTTTTGTTAAGTAATATAAGCTTCATCATGGGATTAAAACAATCGTAGGGTCACCACCATTTTCCAAAATATTCCTTCTGAAATGCTCATTGCTAAATTTGCCTTAACATTTGCCTTAAGGGTTATTGAAATGCCAAATATGGAGCAACTAGAACAAATCCAGCACACTCGACATTCAAAGCTTCATCCTTCCAAGCATTGCATTGTCTTTGTGATGACGATTTCTCAAAAGGCTTATGATTAGCGTTAGGTTTTTGAAAATAAGCGCTGACTTAATATTCCTTTCAATTGCAAAAGATAGGTTAATGTAAAGGGCATGAAGTTCCGTCTAATTGTTAGTCATTTTTCCTAATCCCCATGTAAAATTGGCTACTTCATTTCTTCGAGGTCATAACTAATTCTTATTTTATTTTTAAATATGGGACATAATATATAACTTACAAAACTTATTGTAATGTAATGTAAAACATGACAAAAATCTATTAAAACTTGTATATATAATAACATATGCTATGCTCGTCCTTTTGCTTTTTGCAAAAATAAAAATTCTTATAAATTAAATACCTTTTTTCATATATATTTAAAAATATACCCATTACTAAGATAATTATCCATAAAAATTTATGGATAAAAAATTGATTTTACATCATAAACATATATCTATCTTAAATACAATGCTTGTAAGTGCTTAATAACATCATTATCCCATTGCATAAAAACAATTAATACTAAGACATTGATATTGGGATCACTTTATGGGCAACGTAGTCAAACTATATAGACATAGTCAACGACCATTGCACTTTTATAAAGGAAGGGAGGACCCACTTTACTCTTTAATAATCCTCTACAAGAAGTACCTATAAGACTTATAGTTACATTTAGAAATTTCCAACCTCAATCAATTGATATGTTCCCACCGTGATGCTTATTGGTTTAGAACTACTTTCCATAGATGGTGCCTATTGGTTAACAACTACTTTCCACCGTTCAAAAATATAAATTGAATGATATATTAATTCTATATACAATATTAACATCCCCAATTGCAACGTATGTAATTATCAAGATTAAACTTAGTGCAATGTGATTCGTTGTCTTAGTTTCAATACAATATAGATGCCACGAGGAAAATAATCATCATCCATTTTTTTCATGTAACTCATTCAATGTTTATTAAAGCATTAAATGGTAAATAAAATATATAAAAAATGTTTAAAACAATTTAAAAATAGAAAAATAGAAAAATAATTATATAAGTTTAGAATATTTAAAAATAAATAAAATTAAAAAGATACAATATATCAAAATTAAATTTAAAAATAGAAAAAAAAACTAAGATACACCATTAAATTCCAAGAAAATGTTTTATGAAAATAAGTCTCCTTAAAATAATATTTTAAGGAGATAAAAAGTAAGTATACCAAAGATTGATATAAAAAAGATTGAGAGAAAGATAAAAAAAAGAGGAGAGATGGAAATAGTAGTTTTCTTTTCAAATTTAATGTTATAAAGAGAATAAGCCATAGTAATGAATATTTATTGTTAAGTAAACACTAAATGATAAGATTATAAAAAGAATTAAGGGACTTAATAGCTACCATTGACTAGATAAATGATAAGAATCAACTATAAGTATTAGGGATTGTAATACCTTACAAGTATCAGGGGACTCACAATTGATCAATGGTAAGAATCAATTATAGGTCATTCTTTTAGATCATTGGAAAGCCCAAGTTCTCGATTTAAAGCAGAAATATCTCACGATCAATTTTAGGCATATTTATTGAAAATACAACAAGAAGGCTGATCATTTATCTAAGTTGGGCATTGGATTACCGAAAGGTATAATGCACTACAAAGAATTCATCAGGAATCATCAGATGGGCGAAGGACACATATAGTTATATTGATGTGAAAGTGACGTTTTTTAATCTTTCTCTGCCTTCTGTATGGGATTGGTTTATTTTGCATAGTGTTTTGGTACCATGGACATACATGTCTGCCTCCTTGTTTTGTTTATGAATCTTAGGCGCAATGATCCGGTTGGCATTACAACTTTTTGAACTTTGGTTTTTTGAATTGTTTAGTAGCTTGAGATATATAGTTTTTAAGTACATTGTAGATGTTACAAGCTTTGTGAACATTATTAGAGGGATAAGCACCCTATGTAGTTTCTTTGATTCAATCTATGAATAGCAAGAAACTATATTTTTTGGTTGAAAAAAAAGGTTATAAAAAAAAAAATACATAATAATAAATTTTTTTTAAAATGATTAAGTAATAAAAAAGCTATCGCTAAGTAAACACTAAATGATAGAAGAGATTTAATGGTGTTTCTTTAAAAGTAAAAAAAAAACGTGCTGTTCATTTTAGTTAATTGGATATATATATATATATATATATTAAGATTTTTAATGAAAATGACAATATATTTTTTAGTATTTAAGGCATAAGGATAACATTCCATCTCAGAACTACTAGAGCTTGACTTAATTGACAATTAGTAAGATATAATATGTGTTAACTTATATACTAAAATAATAATTTTTTTCAGAAAGATATATATTAATATGATGATATACTTTTTTTCATACTAATAATGATAGATATACAATGTTTTTAAAGATATTATTTTTTTATTATATAAATAAACTTTTTTATAACTTTAAATCAAAACATGATTTTAATTGTAAATATAAATTCATATTTAAACATAAAACTAAATCTATTCTCGAAAATTTTCAATTAGAAATATAAATCCATATTTAAACATAAACCAAATCTATTGTAAATATGTATGCTTTTAACTTGGCACAGTGTCCTTCCTTCATAGAAGATAAGAAAACACTCCTCTCCTCTTTTTAATGAAATGGAAATATCCAAGAACCGCCTTAAACAAAATCTAAGAGACAATGGGAAAAGAAGAAAACATGATAAAATTGCGTTAAATAACGACGACAATTGGGGCAAAATGGTCGACAGAAAAAAGCCGAGTGTCATGATCTCATGCGTGAAGGGCGCATCTGGTGTGTGTTTTGTGTGCTTGAGATTCTGCAATGTAATGTGAGATGTTTTCTTTTACACAGTGATCAACTACTCAAAATACACACACAGCCCAGCCAACCCTCGGAGCAGCACACCGCCATCTCATGAAAGACCAAGGACCTCTTCCTTACGATCAGGTGCCCGTTCATTTAAAAACAAAATAATCTTCAATTTTATGCATAACACGGATTGAATTTCTGTGTTTTTTTCCTTCAATCAGAGCACCCTGATTTTCCACATAGATTAGAACCGGCGTTCCAGCTGATTTGCCTGCTGCCTTAATGGCGGAATTTCTGTTATCCAAGTCAATCTGTATTTTTTTGGGTTGACTTTGTAAAAGAGAAAAAAAACCTAAATTCAAAATTCCTTGTTTCAGAGCATCAGTGATGTTAGATAAAGACCAAAAAAAAATAATGTTATGAGCTGATTTAATATTAGTTGCGACTGTAAATTTTAGCATGAATTCTGAATGGAAATTGTTTTGATAAAGCAGGAAATTGTTCTGAAAGGTTAAGTGGTGTTAATAAGATTGCGTGTTTTGTTTTGATATAATTGTTCGTGGGCGTTACTTTTAGCCCTTAATCATGAGGTCGATAGTTATTTGATCAATATTGATGGACCATCAGTTGCACCCACAGTTTAATACTAGTGGCATCAATAATCTGTGCCCGTTTATAGAGTACTCTTCAGAGCTTCGGTTACCATGGCTCCATATTTATTAAATGCCCTCTTACAGGACAAGCCTCGATATCTACAGTATACGATACTGCAAGCAACGGAACCCCAATCACCAAGGAGATTGGCTTGCAATGGTTCATTTTATTCACGTAATTGTAGTTATGATACGTAGTGCTTGGCAGATTAACATGAATGATATCAATCTTTGGCCTTTGCATTATGCAATCTTCTCATTTCGTGATCAAGTTTATGTTTTTGATTCTCTTATTGTTGTTTGGTCTAAATAATCGTCAAATGAAGCTTTTTTATGTGATTCGCAATAGAGGCGAGTGCAAGAATCTTAATGGGAAAATATTGTGGTTCTAGATTGACTTGGTGTTTAGCGACAATGGCTTGACTGATTGATTGGTCTGATCCAACCCCAACTTTCAGCAAGGGGGAGTTGCCTATTTTGTTCAACAGGTGCAGATTCCTGTTCCAGGGAAGGGATTGGTCGAGGCAGCATGACAGTTTTATCACTAAAACAGAATCTTGTATTGGTTTCTGTTTTTGTGCGTTCAGTAGATTAATTGGAAATACTTGTAGTATGTACCTTATGGACCAACTCTTCCACGCTGTCTGCTTGGTCAAGAGGGAGGGCTGAAGCCCAATCTAGGGATGGATGTGGTAGTAGGGGGGGTTGTATTCTCTTAACCACACGATATTTGCAGTGGCAGGTTAAAGCTATAAAGAGTTGTCAGATAAAACTTTTAATGCTTCCCAACAACAATGTCGAAAATTCCCAAAGATTTCACAAAATGTTCAATATTTTAGGATTACTCAAACAGCCGGAGGTGAGGAGGACAGTGAAGGACTTCATTTCCCTTGTATGCATCATAATACATATGTGAAAATGAAAAGAAGATGAAATTCCACCTAGGTGTAGTGCTGGTCAAATGTGGGAATGAAAAGGATAAGAATTTTAACGTTATATTGTGCAGATCAATTATTGGAAGAAGAATGAAGAATTTGATGCAAGGTTTGTTCTGATCCAATATGGGGAGGTGGTAGACAACACAGATCAATTTACTACATATTTTTCAATCCATGCATATAAGCAGCACGATCAACAATTAGGAAAGGTTGGCCAATTTTTTTTGAAGCATGAGAGATTTTCAGCGAAAGAATTTCTAAAAATCTGGGGATCACAGAAAAAACTACACTTCAATTTCATGCTTTTAACTGGACCGAATTGAAAATAGTAGTACATGAAGTCTGATTCTGTTTAATTTGGCCCTCCTTTCCAATGTGTAATCAGTAGCAAAGCCAATGATCTTCTAGGCATATATTTTATTGATCAGCATTTAGTTTTAGACGTTGAACTTGTATTTATAGAAGGTAGTGTCTAGACTCTACATAGGAGCAAATGTTTCTGGCGTATGTGGGTTACTCATGTTAAATTATTCAGAGTGCAGCAATCAGATAGACAGTCTTAGGAGATGTGTATATGGGAAGCAAGCAAATAAAATCATTTGTTTTTTTCAAATCCCTAAATTCAAAAATTCCTATCAACAAATAATCAAAGCTAGACATCCTTGGTTGTATATAATGTGGACCAATCACTTTCTATGTTTGATTATGCTATCATGTGGAACGAATAAGAACCTAGGCAATAGAAGCTGTTGGGAATTGGCACTGTGGATTCCTAAAATAATAATAATATGTCCTTGATATGTTCAGAGTGTTGCTTTTGGGTACAAGTTGGTAGTAGTTACCTTTCTTTCTACATATGCACACAAAAACTAATAGCACATCATTTTGACCAATAGTACTACTAAAACATAAGCGTTCACAAAAGATAGATTTTTTATTGTGATCTTAACTCTTTGCTTCTCTACTACATCTTGACTGCTATTCTACATGGGAGTGCCACAACCTTTATGAATAGGCAGTTATTACTACTGCAGAAATCCCATATTTAAAATTGAAATGGTTTTAAAACAATCTTGCATCCCCACTCCTTTCTGTCTTAGCCAATTCCATCTTCTGCAGACAACCATGAACTGTGTTTTGTGACTTTGTCATACTAGGTTGCGAGGTGAATTAGTTGCTGTGTTTTTGTGCCTATATCTGTGTTTGGGTGGGGGTTGGTTTATGTTAAACTTTGGTGATAAACATTCACGAGAGAGAGAGAGAGAGAGAGAGAGAGAGAGAGAGAGGAGATAAATCAAATAAATATTTCATTAATGGAGTCATTTGATACGATCAATACGATTTTCTTTTGTTTGGTTAATAAGTTAGTTGGGCTACCCATATGACCTAACTACTTCACATTATTGACATCTAATGACCCTTTATTAATTATGTGTTACATAATCACACTCTTCATTAAAGTCACTTATTTAACATTACTTTATTACATTGAACTTTGTTTGGGAGTGCTAATACTCCAACACCCCCTCTTAATGTGAAAATTGTTAAGACTTCTTACCTGTTGCTCATCTACTGATTCTCGTAGTGATGGCACAGCAGAGAAGACAGCAGAGATGGTGCCTCCAGCCTTTCCTTACAGCTGTGATGAACAGGCTGAATGAAGGTGCTGGAGACATAGATATTGATTGTTATTTGGTAGAGAGTGCATGCATGCATGTGCCACCTTCAGTTACTTCCAGTTTACATGCTGTTTCAGATTTTGCAATTTTAGTTTTAGATAGAGATTGCCTATTGTCGGAGGTTTGCTTTTGTGTTAGTCTTCACATGCATGATCTATTGTTAGTAGTAGGGTGCAGATTCATAGTCAGTTAGAGTGTTCATGCATGATAAGTTTCCTGTTAGGTAGAGGGTACAGATCTCAAGGAAGGGGTCCAGGGGATGCATGCTTGCATGCTCCAGTTCGTCTTCCAGTTGAGGCACACTTGGTACTCTTATCCATGCAGCTAGGGTGCACTAGGTGATCAGACTAAGGTTGGGGTTTGTTTGAGTCACCTTGAGCTCTTCATGTGTGTGGTCAGTTTCATTGTATCTTTTCTCTTTTTCCTATTCTATAAAGGAGATGCAGGGCATGCCACTGTGCTGGTTAGCAAATTTTTTGTTTTTGAGCTATTGCAGTGTATTTCTTCTTTCAGTTTTCAATAGAAGATAGATGTGATTGAAAGTTCAGATTTGTGTTTTTTCTGTTCGAACTCAGCAGTATGTGTTGTAGATTGGTGTCTTAGATCTGCTGTTTTGATTGAAGATTTCAAGTTTTCAGCTACCCAGTATTTAGGTTATTTTTTCTAAATGCAGAATCTGCCTACCATGGTTTGAAAATTAACATGGTATTAGAGCATCTTTGCTGAAACTCTCTAGGAATCCGTGTATGGATAGGACTGCAACATGTGAGAGGGAGTTGTTGGAGGGTTTCCGGGGTGGGATGCTTAAGCTTTAGTGAGTGAAGTAGATCCGGACTTGTTATGGGCTGTGGGGTCTGATGCCCTAGTTGCTCTGGGGATTGGAGTGTTATTTTTGTGCTTCAGGAAGACGATCTGCACTTGTGAGAGGTTGGTGATCTGATTCATTTTTGGTTGATCTATTGTTTGAGTTTTGTTTGTAGAGTTGCAGTGATGAGTAGTCTCAGCCTCTAAGAGTGTCACATGTTGGAGGGTGCCTCCAACTTTGTACTGTGGAAGTGTATACTGCAGATGCTCTTGGAAAAAGTAGGTTTGTGGATACGAAGGTTGTAGAGCCTACCTATGTTGTTTAGTTGGTTGATCACGAGAAGATGGCTAAAGTGAAGATAATCATTATTGATTTTGTGAAGGCCCACTTGATCCCTTACATCGCAGAGGAAAATATGATGAAAGAAATGTGTGATGCCTCGATCACGCTGTATCAGAGTGTGAATGTCTCCCTCGAGATGCTTTTGAAGAACAAGTTCATTGGCACCTACATGAGCAATTCTTATATTGTGGCAAGCTATATGTTGAAGATCAACTTGTATCCCTAAGAGACAAGGATGACGAGCGTGAGTCAGTTTGGATAACTCTAAATGGATTCTCTTCATCGTGAGAACCATTTGTTTAGGGTGTATGTGCTCATGACAAGTTGCTCTCTTTTGGGAAACCATGGGATGACTTGTCTAGGAGACAAGGTTGGAGACAGTAGCAGACAGAGATGAGGAGGTTCAAAACCTAGCCCTCATCAGAAAGGTGAGGAGAGGAGGAAAGAAAGGAGGACTCAAGAATGGTTAGAACCACAAGAAAGAATACTTAGGTTCTTCAAACTAGGGGAAGAATGATGCGAGCCATATAAAGTGCTTCAAGTGCAATAATAATGACCACCATGTGTCATAGCATTCAGAGAAGAAGGGAAAGGGTAAGCAACTACAGTAGAAGCAATTTGCAGGAAGTGTAGAAGCTTTTGCAGGAGTAAATGAGCTTGCATCTAGATTGCAGACAACCTTGTCCATGGTGTCATGCAGTTTGCAGGGAGTGTAGAAGCTTTTGCAGAAGTGGATGAGCTTGCATCTAGGTCAAGATGCTGCAACTCGCAATCAGATACAACTAGTCCTATGATTGACTTGACCTTATCATCCATGTTTTTCTAGTAAATAAGTTTGTTTGGCTGCATGGGTTTTGGCTATAAGTACCCATCACTATCCCCCAAAGAATTTTGTGCATGAAGTGTAATTGAATTTTTACCTTCCATCTATGGAAGTTGTGACTGCTAAATTTTTCCAGATGGGCTTCTATTTTCAGAAGGAGAATGAAACTTCCGAAAATAAAATGTGTATATTTCCCCTAATTTATATTAATATTTATTTATTTTTAATTTTTTAAATTTTTTTAAGTTTGAAAATAGATTGTTTGAAGATAAACACATACAAAAATAAAACTTCTCTGTTCTGTAAGAACTGAAAGTTTTTCAGAATAATTTTTTTAAATACCTTTGCTAGAAGGCGGCTTTATGCTCATGCTTCTGGCAAGTTTTGCATTATATCCTCTCTATTCGAACATCTTTACGTTGTCTTCTCTCTCCAAAAATTCCTTGCGTTTCTAGGGCAAGTTATCTCCCTGTAAATTGCATATGCTCTGCTATAAAAATCAGATTATTAGGCAGATCTCTGTTTTGCATGTAGTTTCTATGCATATATTTGCTGGATGTATTAGGCGTTTCTGTCAGTCTTTTTGTCACCTTTAATTTTTGAAAAAATGTCTGAGTATGGTGGTTCTAATTTGCTTGCTTCTTTCTGTTCCCCCATTTTGTTCTATTTCCTTTGTGTGCAAGGACTTGTTCTTGTTATCTTTGATGGGCTCATAAATTGCTTCCTCCAAAAATAGTAAAAATTTGCCTATTTCCAAAGACTTAGAGAATATTAAAAAAAAATGCTGAGATCTTATCATTAGAAACATTGATAAACATGCCTCTTGAAATCCTTGGCCTAGTAATCCTAGTCAATTTTAACTAAATTCAGAATCTGATTATTTATTGAGGATCTTTTCGTTCCGATACCATGTTAAAGTTTGGTGTTACACATTCACAAGAGAGGGACGAAATATATAACACAAATATTTCATTAGTGGAGTCATTTGATACAACAAAGGTGATTCAGGTTTAGTTAGTTCATTAGGTATTTGGGCTACCCTTATGACCTAAGTGCCTCACATTAATGACACCTAATGACCCTTTATTAATTATGCCTAGAATAATAACACTCTTTATTAAATTCACTTATATATCATGACATTATTACATTGAACTTTGCAATTGAGTGTTGGTGCTCCAACTGTTTAAGTGGGTGGGATGGAGACGTGATACACATACACAAACATTATTACAGCCTAGTACAATACTATAGTAAGTTATTTCCAAGATAAAATCTTTTGTTTTTCTAAATTAATCATGGCATTAGTAGGTTTGGATTTAGTTGAGGAAATTGTTTACGTTTTTGGGCATTGCATTTGCCTTTCAAACTTCCCGAAAGGGGCTTCTTTTGTTTTTCTAAATTAATCATGACATTAATAGGTTTGGATTTAGTTGAGGAAATTGTTTACATTTTTGGGCATTGCATTTTCCTTTCAAACTTTGCTAAAGGAGCTTTGGATGGAAATTTAGAGAGTTGAGAAGAAGATTGAGAAGTGGATCATTATGCTGATGACACATGTGGTCTGTTTCCATATTTGCATGGAGGTCCTCACAAAAACCCTTGTTCACTATTCTTCTTGTTGGGCACCCTATCTTAGTGGCTAAAGGAGGTTGGAAATGTACCTTAGATTTTTACTATGGACCAATTTTGAAGTTCACAAGGGATTTCACAAAGTTCATTAGAGTCTATTTTGCACTTTGAGAGATTGGGGTGTTACAGGCATTCTCAATACCCATGCTTAGGGCTAGGTCCTTGCGCTAAATGGATTATATTAGCCTTGAAGGGTTAGGAGGCTTCAAATATTCTTCTAAGTAAATGTGTCACTCAAGGTGACCCCTATGGCAAGAAATCTCAGTGGGGCTTGAGCTTTCAAGATCTTTTCCTCACCCATACAACTTTAAAATCAATGGTACTTTTGTGGCATAGAGTATTTGGAGAACCATGGAAGGGAAACAATTTTTGATTTGGCTTTTCTTTAACCAAAAACTCCATAGTGGTTACCAATTTTGTTGTAGGGTAATAAGTTGTTGGTGGTGACCTATGTTTGTAGAGAAGTGACATGGGGCCTGTATTTCTCCCAAAGCAATGAATATAACATGCTTCTTTGCATTTCTTTTTGTGTGAAGCGTGTTTTTGTGTTTCTTGTCCATTTCTCAATGTTCCAGTTAGGCTACTGGGGTTGTTTCTTGACTAAGAAACACATTTCTTAGCAACATAATGCCCCACAAAACCCCAGTGTGTTACCTAGAAATGGTCGTTCCTTTGATGCTTCAATCATTGAGAAAATACATTAGAAAAAAATATAAAACATAAAAAGTCTATTCTAAACCTAACTTGGACACATACACATTGAAAACAAAATTTAACTTCTTAACCCTCGTTTAACAAAACATATTGTAGTTGTGGGTGATCCTGTGAAGAAAAATTTCAAGGGCTTGAACTGTGATTTGGTTTGCAACTATTATTTGGAGCTGGATATAGATTTTAGGAAAAAACTAGAGAGAAACATTTAGATTTGGGGCTTGCTTGTTGAGGAACGTTTCCTCTTCTTTGGTTCTTTGCTCACATTTTTAGATTTCGTCTAAGTTCCTAGTAATGTAAATTTGGTCCATGTTCACTCAGATCTTTTCCTTTTGTCTCAACACTCACTAGAGTACTAACTTGGACCCACTAGGATGTGGGATTACTCACCAGCACTCAAAAGATGATGGTGATAACAAACTTCTTTTGGAGGCATTGCAAGATTATGTTTAAGGAATGCTTGATGCACTGAACGTCAACAAGGGTGATCAATGCAGCAATCATGCTAGTGCACCTCACTGAACACGCACTCCAATAACAAGAACCACTGATGAGGAGAGAGATGACATGGAAGAAAATGAATTTGATTTCTAGGCATCTATCTTAGTTTTGGTCCTTCAAAGATTGCTGAAACACGACATTACATTGGTATAACTAAATTACTATTTAGGTTGTGTACTTGAATGTTTTGTGAATCTAATGTTTTACTTTGATGTATAGAGTTGAAATATGTTTTACTTCAACATAATATGTGTTTTTATGATTTTTTAATTGAAATGTGTACATGCAAATGATTTACTTGAAAAATTATGCGAGTTTGAATATTTCATCTATTAAAATGCAAAATTTTGAATTTAATTTCATATAGTTTCAATTTCATATGGCATACATTATGAGGAGGAGGGGGTGTTATGTTTGCCATTTCTTTCCCCCTCTAGCTCCGTTCCTTGTATTGTTCTCATTTCTCATTCTGCTTCTCATATTTGGTAACATATGTTGAGACCCCTTGCTTTTGGATTTAAGGATTTTCATTAGAGTTATTAAGACCATCCTGGACGTTTCTTTTTATTGGTATTTTTACCTCGAAAACTAGCACTCTTCCATGATTGAATAAGTGGACTGAAATAAAATATGTGGACCTAAATAAGATAGGTGGACCTGTTATCACCTAAATTGTAGCTGCCACTACAGGGTATCCTATCTAGGACAATAGAGGGCAAGGATACTACATCAGTGACACTTCAAGGACCCTATTCACCACAAATAGAGTGGTTATCGCACCGAATATGGTTCTTGTCACTTTAAGCCACTCTAACAGAGAGAGGGCTAAGGGGGAGACCCTAGCTAGCCTTCGAAAGACTAATAAACTGACAAGACACTCACACAAGATAATGAAAATGAACAAAGAGGGATCTTGTCAAGAAACCCTAGATCTGCAAAAGTGTGTAGCGAGAGATGCTTAAGGGGATTAAAATGATAATGATAAGTATGAATGATCCCAGATGAATGATTATCTCACTACCTTAATGAATTACTAAGATCCAGGTGGAAGGTGCTACGTTGAAGATAGCCAAACAAACACCTTGGGGAAACGATATACAGAAACTAAAAATGCCCAATATCTTTTACTAGCTATGAATTTGAGTTCGATAACACCTTGATTAACTTGTTTGGATGATGAATAAGACACTAATGAAAACTCAAGCGAAGCATGCAGTCAAACAAGCAGAAAGACAACCCAAACTAGGAAGTACGATTTGGTCCCAAGCAGACCATTGCCGAATTAGATGGGTAGATGGAGTCAATGAATTTAACGCTCAAGGTGATTTGGTAGCTTAGGGGGATGACGAAAATACCCAGTTTGGTTTTTTAGAAAAGCACAGCTATGTGACCGATATGAATTGTGTAAATTTTGAAGAGGGTTTTTGGTTTATTCTTGATTGTGACTATGATGGAATAAATTTGAAAGACAAGAGAGAAAGGGTGAAGAAATTACTTGGATCTTCCGAGTTGCTGCTACGTTGATACTTGTTCCCAATGCTTCACAATTGAAACCATTTGTGATACTCCCGGTAGCTCTTCTTTGCCCAAGTGCACCCCCCTGCAAGAGCAAATAACACAAGTTAATTTGATTCACACGCTAGCAAACTTGCAAACAAGAATATCAGAGATAGAAAATGCATAAACAAGATTCACTCCCTGTTTACAAACGAAGTGATGAAGGGGAAAGGGATTTCCCAATATTGCGGCATCCTACCAATTCGCCCTCCTGTAAGCAAGTTAGAAATCCAATTGATTTGCAAAGAGATGTCACAATGTAGCTTCAATGTTCCCCGGAAAACAATTTGCATTCACTATCACAAGCTTCTACAACAAGATGCACAATATTTTCTCAACAACGTTTTCTTTATTTGCTTCAATCCAGAGCCAAAAAGTCCATTACAATGAGAGAGACATCCATTATATAGAGCTCTCAATACAAAATCCCTAGCATCGTTATGTCAAAGGCTAGGATCTAATCATCAAGATGAGTGATCAATGGTTGAGATTGAGTCTCAACAATACAACATCGAGCTAACTAAAGAGGGGGGGCGATTTTCCTCACATGCCCAAGCAAAGAGTATGATAGATGATTAAACATGGAACATGTGGGAGTGGGGACACCTAGGGGTCTAAAGTCTCCCTTAGGATCCCAATACAATAGCCAAGTGATAATCATAACATAGCATAAGTGGTAGTGTCCACTAAGTCGCCCCCATGGACAAGTCGATTTCCCTAGGAGAGGGAAATATAAAGTGGGGCCTCCAGAGGTGAGATAAAACAGAGCATATAGTCTCCCAAACATCATAACATCAAAACAAAAAAATCCCAAGTCATTTCCTTTCCCAACATTAGCTAAATCGATTTTCTAGTTTAGCCATGGTCATTTTATTTTTGAATTAAAATGCTGATATATAATCTGCCTGATAAATTTTCCCTTAAATGCAATTTCTCTTGCCCGGAAAGTTGATCTGAGTGCACAGATGTAATAAGAGACCTCAAATCCATGAGGGGTGACTACTCACACCCCATGGATTCACCTGTATTTTCATTTGTAAGCCAATCCATCTCCAATAATAAAAATATGGCTCAATCATAATAATAATAATAATCTTGAACCATAGCCAATAACCATCAACTGAAGCTTGGACCAATCTGATGGATATCCATAGGTACTAAATATACAAAATCAAACACCTGTAGTCAAGGTTACCTCGGACCCTGTCTATTGACCAAGTCCAATTGGGTTGATCAAGTCAAATCTGATCAAAACTGGTGGTTGAGTTGAAATCTGAGTGATCCTGCATGCATAAGGGGTAAGTGATGCTTCTTTGCTTATATTAGGAGCCAACTACAACATTAGTAACATATACAATGGTGACCAAACATAATTCATAGAAGAACTAGACTTGTGACTGAATAGTTGCACAACCATTCATGAAGTCCCCACCATATGCTCACTTACAAAATTGATCATTTCTTGCAAAGTTGGGTGAAGTGGACAAAACAAGGCTAAGCTAAAAGGGTTGACTTATTTGACCTTGACTTTGTGATCTCTCAGAGAGAAGGGAAAAATGGATCCCTTGAGACATCTGTAGGATAGAGGACACTAGGGAAGGGAGGTGTTTCACACATGGGTAGAGTGCTTAGATTGCCTCCAGTAGACTCTAACAAGCATCCTTTATAACATTTGTTTCATTTAACTTTTATAACATTTCACATTGACATTTGCTTTAGCATGATCTTTCCTTCACTAGCTAACCTCCAAGGGTAGGTGCCCTGGATAGCCTTGCGGACCCCAGATAATGACTCGATCTAACCTCCATTGCCCACCACCATCCATAGGTGCGATGGAATTACCATCCCGTTGACCTTTATGGGAAAATGGCCTTACATCATACAAGGGATGAGTGCTCATCCCTTGGCCACTGACCAGTTACAAAAAGATCCTATTAATTTCATTTATTTAGGCCTAGTGTTGAAAAAAGACAACTAATCGCAGATGGCCTTTTTGCAGTCATTTTGATTTAGCATTGGTTCCACATATGCACTTTTAGGTGAGTATTTGCTTCGAGGACTAAAGGAGACAATCTAGTGAACTACACCATGTGTAGCCACACACTCCACAACCGAGACACAGGTAAACATGGAGTCTATCCAACACAAAGGTCTAAGTGGGGGAGTATCTTTGATCTCACGAGTCTAGGTCCAAGTCAAAAGGAGATTTTGCAGAACAAAAGTAATGGATGGATTGAGGAAAATGAATATGGTGCCAGACAAAGCAGAGCAATGATCAAGTTTGTTTAAAGCCCTATTAAGCAAGTGAGCATATACCAGAGTCTTAACAATCCAGACCATTTAACCACTCATGACTACAAGCCCATAGGGGAACCAATATAACCAGATCACCATAGTTAGTCACATATGCCAAGTCAAACTACTAAGATTAGCAAGAAAGGCCAATAACAATACCCATATGCAATATACCTGCTCAATCATATACCTGAATATTCCTCTGACGATGATCATGAATACTCCCTCTGATTGCATGAAGGGCAAGGAAAATATATCAACTGGCTGCTCTACTACTGAGACCAAGTGAACCATGACTCAACCAGTGCATCTCATGGGTCATGCAAGTCTCATAAATGACAAGGGCATGCTGGCACACTACGCTGGATGCTCTGACTAGCTAAAAAGGTACTCTGCCACTTTTGTTCCCTGACATAATAGGATGCTCATCTCATGTAATATGGACTAGCTCATGTCTCTGACAGGTTGATATGTATCATGGTAGCCCTGCTACTATGGATGTGATAACATCTAGCTCCAGCTGGGACAAGTGCTTTAAGCGAGAGAGTGCTTGAGAACCTCATAAATCTCTGGTCCTTAGCACTCGTCTCAACATCAACGGTCCTGCACTTGACTCGTCTACATCATCATCAATCAATGTACCTATCCCTGTATCATGCAAACATCCTACCAATCTATGTAGACTAGATGTGAGAAAACATAGATATATATATTATAAAATCCGTACTGAAATAAAACGCTGAACACAAACTATTGAAATGAAGTAACAGAAAATAAGCAGCTAATCTAGTGAATGAGAAAGCAAACACACTCAGGCAATCATACTAACTGAAATCAAAAGATTCAAAAGTAGACCAAGCAAAAGAAAAGGAAAAGGGGATTCAAATCCTACTGCTGAAGTGAGCTTATTCAATTCTATCCTACTTACAAAACCCATTTCTTCTTTAGTCTATAGGTGGAAAGTAATGCTCGAGCAACAACCCATTAACCGGAAATTCTAACTCCTCCCCGTCGAGAGTTTCTAATCTTACCGATCCCTTTCTAGCAATTTGGCACACTCGATAAGGACCCATCCACAACTTTTCTAGCTTGCTACGATTTCTAAGTTTCTCATGATTTTTATCCCACAATAGTACTATCAACTATGTCACCAACCTTGAATTTAGCCTTTTTGGTTCTTTGGTCAAATGTTCCTTTTATTCTTTCTTGCTCGATGACTGTTTGATTAAAAGCCTCCTGTCTCATGTCATCGAGTTCTACCAACTTGTCAATTCGCACTTGTATAGCCTCTTTATTAGAAGAACATTGATGTAGCATTTCATACACAGGGATTTGAAGATTAATGGGTAGTCTACAACTTTGACCATTAACCAACTCAATTGGAGCCTTTCCAGTTATTCTCTTAACGATGGTTCTGTCATCCCATAACGCATACTTCAATTTATTGTCCCAACTTTGCCTATTTTCACCCACCATCCTTTTTAAAAGTCTGATCAAGTTCTTATTATGTAATATCCCAAACTGATATTTTTCTTTTTTTGTGTTGTCTAGTTGACTGATATCTCAAACAAGTATGAAGGCGTGTACTGATCTCTGCATGCAGATCTATAACCTAGATAATACTGAAATGCTATAAAGCAGGAGAAATTAATGCATGTACATACTAGTATGTCGATCTGCTGATGTCGATGAGGATGATCCCCGCATGCAGGAATTATGCCAGATGAAAAATAGGGAGATAAGCTAAATCATCCTCCAAGATATAAGTGCACCCTCCTCCAAGCTATAATTGCTCCTCAATAAATAACACTTGACTGATGAAGCCCTAGATAAGGTGCAATAGGGTTATAGTGCCCCTCTGGTGATGATAGAAGCTGCATGCAGAAGAAGTGATGGCTCAACAGCCCAAAACGTGAATATCCTTCCAAGGAGATTCGCCCCAAGCATGCAAGATGTCCTTCAGCAGGAAGAATGATGATAACTAGCTGAAGACTCAACCTGAATGGCCCTTCTTCCAGGGGAAGGGTAATACCGCTGCTTTGAAGAGAATGAGAGCTGCATGTAGAGAAACTGAGCCCTGGATGCTGCAATGCAAATAGGAGACTATCTGGACAATGCGCCCATGCAAGGCAAAGCAAGCCCACAGTATAACATAAAAGAGAACTCTGCAGAATCTGAATGATAGTAATACTTGATGATGAACAATGCTGAATCTGGATGATCCAACCTGATGATAAACTAGGGCAGATAGATTTCGCTGCCGAAATACACCAGTTAGCTGAGCATGCAGTCAACCCCAACTTAGCTCGCTGAGCTCTTCAATTCGAATCCTCAAATCAATAATCATATAAGTGTCCTTCTCCATTCGCTTTACCTCTCTTTTATAACTTTCAACTGCAAATAACCTAACCTTTGACCTAATTAGGTCACTTTACCTTCTAATTCGCAGTTGACTTGCATGCAGGTGCCTGGAGACTCAATCAGGTGTATGCATCATGAAATAATGCTCAGATGTCATGCATGAAGGTGGCCTTTGGCTTTGGTGGCCCCTGTCTACCTACTAATGATATAATATCAATGCCCTAGATTCTTATATGGCATCAATCCTCCGTTGATTCCTTGACTATCAGTGCCCGCTCGAACCTATGGGAATCATATAGGTTAGCGGGATGGTCCTCAATGCTTAAGCAGAAGAGGACATTACATATTACTAGACTTAGCTAGACCATTCCCTTGTGGGTAATAATTTGAGGAGTGAGATAACACAATACCATGGTTCAAGCAAAAGGTGGACATTTCAATTTTACTGAAAGCTTTAGCATTGTATGTTGTAATTTTCAAAGGGCATTCGAATCTTGAGACAATATATTCTTCAAGGGATTTTACGACAACCTCCGTGGTTTCCCTTTTTGTTGGAATAGCTTACACCCACCAAGAGTAAAATTGTATGTACAAGTCAAAATGTACTTATGCCCATTGCTTGAGTTTTGATCAAATGGTCCTACAATATCCATTCCCCATTGTTGAAAAGGAGCTTCGACCATGATTGGCGATAAAGGTAAGGTAGGCAATCTGGGTTTCCCGGTGAAAAATTGACACTCTTGACAAGCTCTAACAAAAACATGCATATCCTTAAACAAAGTAGGCCAGTAGTATCTCACACGCATGATTTTGGTTGCTGTCATTCTAGGGGCATAATGGCCTCCACATAACCCAGAGTGCATTTCTTTAATGATAGTATGGGATTCTTCTAGACTTACACATCTTAAAATAATCTCATCTAGATTCTTCCGACCCAAGCCATCTTTATTTAGACATATTTAGATTCCTTCAACCTAAGGGCTCTCCTTTGATGGTCTACCAAATAATCAAGATATGCCAATTTTTTTAGATAGAAGATGATATCCCTATACCACTCATGCTCCTCATCTATGTAAGAAACCATGGCATTACTAGTATTGGGTACCTGGGTAACCTTTCCATTTCCTTCTGCCAGGAGTTGAGCTAAGCCTTGACCCTTCACAATTTTAATAGGTTTGATTACTAAGTCATATTCTTGGATCCTTGATATCCAATTTCCTCTCACACCAATGCCATTGTGTTGCGACAATACATCTTTAACAACTTGGTAAGGGATGTAAGCAATCATTTTAGAATACCCTATGTAAGTTCGAAAATGTTTCAATAATTTCACCTAAGCATAAGCCTGTTTTTTCGTCACGGTATAGTTTAATTCTGCATCCCTCAAATTCTTGCTCATGAAAGCTATAGGTTGCTCATGATTTTCATCATTCTTTTGCAAAAGCACACCAACTAAAGTCAGTGTTTGAAAAATCGGAATCAGACTCAGAATCGGTCGAGGGTAAACTCAGAATCGGAATCGGAATCGGTAATAAATTGGTCATAAATCGACCAATTTGAATTTAGGAACACTCTAGATCGATAATTTCTATTACTTCGTCAACTGGCTTAGCTATTCTTCCCCTGTACTCATCATGTCAATTAAAGTTTTCTCCAAGGGAATCACAACTTTCATTATATCTATATCAGGAACGGGTTTTCCTTTCAATTGATCTTCAAAACTAACCATGGGACTTTGAGAAGCATTTAGGAACCAAATAATTTGAGCATCATCATCAAAGACTTGCCAATGTTCTTGGTTATCAGGGAAATATGGTCTAAAAAGAACTTCTACCTTACAATTTCGCTGAGACAAATTTTCGGGAATTTCAAAAGTATTAGCAGCAACAGCTAAACCATCAGCCAAGGAATTTTCTTCTCGGGGCACGACATCAATAGTATAATACCAAAGGCATCAAAATACTCAATTGTATCCCAGACAACATTCCTATAATCTCGAAGTCTATTGTTCTTAGTAGCGAACCGATTCTTGACTTGGGACACTACAAGGTCAGAATCACTTATTACACTTAGAGATTTAATCTTCATCTCTTGAGCGATCTCTAAACCTAAAAGCAAAGCCTCATAATCCGCCACATTATTTGTGCAGTCAAATTCTAAGCGGAAGGAATACACGCTTTCCTCACCAGTTGGTGAAGTTAGCACTACACCAACTATGACTCCGTGTCTTGACCTAGCTCCCCATCAAAATGCAACTTCCAAACCTGACTAGGTGGAAAGGTTGCTGCCTTACTTCCTCCCAATAACTTGCCAACACCATAAAGCTTCCAACCTCATCACTGGAATACATGGCCTCCTCAAACAATTACTCAGGGGTTTCAACATGTTCATGCATAGGAGGTTCATTGAACAACGTGATAAATGAATCTTTATTAACAGGGATAGTGGTGTAGGCGAGATCCATTTGAGTACTCCCTCCGAGTCTAGCAGACCATTCTCTAGATAGTAACATTCCCCATACTTCAAGAACATCTAAAACCAAAACATCCATAGACAACTCAATGCTCGAGCACGTGGCTAATCTCACCCTTAAGTTCTCAATTACTCCTACGGCCTTGACGGGACGGGAATCCATACCACACACATTTCTAAATGGTCTTGTGGGAATTAATTCAAGTTGTTCCATAACTCGGAGTGGCATAACGTTAACCTCAACGCCAAAATATAGCATGCAATTATGCAAGATTAACCTATTAACTTCCAGAGCTATATAGATCGGGGGATATCCCCCATGACTTCCTTTGGACGCGCTTTGAATCATGATAGTGGGGTCTTTTGGTTCTGCTATAATTTGCTTTCGTGGTGCATTCTTGGGTTGAATTCCTAAATGATCGTCAACCCTTTCGTACAAGGAAGGAATTTTCAAAACCTCACCAAAGCGGATTGGCAAACTGAGTTTGGAAAGAAAACCCAACATATATCAACCTTAAGATTATACGGATTCTTTCTCTCATCTTCATTAAATGTCAACCCTAAGAATTTCATTATGTAGTACTTGATTGAAGGGATTTTATTATTTTAATCAATTCTTTTAAAGAAATCAATATTGATGAGTTTGATAGTTTTCCAGAAATATTAGCTTTAAGTTGATCTTGTGCGCGAGGAACTACTATTTGAGGGTTCTTACCTTTAATAGGGCCATACTCCTTCCACCAAAGGGTTTCTTTTGGAAGGTTTCCCTTTTGCATAGGTTTGGGGTTAGGAACAATCTTCTGGCTTGTTTGAGGTTTGGGGTCCAACTTTTGCTTGGTAGGTGGCAAATTATCCTTTTGAGGATTAACATTATCTTTAGAGGATGTCTTAGAAAGTATCTTTTGAGGAGGGAACTGTTTAGCAATAGTTTATGAATAGGTTGATTGTTAGAGCGTATATGAGAACTCTTAGATTTTTAATATATCAATATAACTTTCATTATTATAGCGAAAACAAAATAGGATCATTGAAAGAACAACCATGAACGGAAACACAAGAACATAAAGAATTCATCCTGGGAAAATCCAAACTTGAGAAAAACCCAGCCAACCTTTCTTATTCAGAGATTTAGTTCAAGATACAAGAGTACATCAGATATATCAAATACAAGATAGAAAACCCAAGAATAAGAGTCTTCTTCCAGCTTGTCTCTCCCTTGCGCACTTGTGGTGCAGATATGAGCGAACTTGCTTGAGTATCAAATGAGGAGGCGTCACACCTTTATTTATACTTGCTTCTGGGTTGATTTTTCAATGTGGGACCGACTTGGCTTCACTGTGGGGATGACCTGTTTGTGTGCATAATAATAACTGTTTTATTATTTTATCTGGGCCAACTTGCTTAGCAGCATAATAGTGTATATTATTGTTTTTCTTCTGGGGCTGACTTTCATAGTCACAATACCTCACTAAGCTACAAACATCAACACTCCTTAGCTAGGGAGGTATCATCACGCTGGAACACATCCGGATATCTTCTAAGCATCATAGCTTGTCCTGAACATCTCATCATCATAAGAAAGGTCTATTCTCGTTCATGTGGCTACGACCAACATGACATCCACTCAATCCGTCGAGTAACACATCAACCCAGGTCGTCGGGTATTACAACACACAAAACTCAGTCCATCGAGAAGTGTATCTCAACTCAGTTCATTGAAGAGTATGTTCACACAGAACACATGATCAACTCAACTCACATTAGTCCACACAGAACATCGAGGAGTTCACACAGAACTCGTGGAGTCCACACAGAACTCAAGAGTCCACACGGAACTCAGGAGTCCTCACAGAACTCATATCAGTCCACACAGATCAATCAAGGAGTTCACACAGAACTCGAGGAGTCCATATAGAACTCCAGAGTCCACACAGAACTCAGATCAATCCACATAGGACAATGGAGGAGTTCACACAGAGCTCGTGGAGTCTACATAGGACTCAGGAGTCCACACATAACTCATATCGATTCACATAGAACCACATTCCACATAGGACAAGGAGAAATACAATTTCATAGAATAACTAGCTCCATTTCTCTGCTATTCAAGGAGAGACACACCATTCTCCCAGTCCCAGGGAGAATGTCACACCGATGCTGCAACCATCAACACTCCCTCTCAACGAGGGAGGCATTCTCCCCCACTCCGAGCCTGTCATGGAAGTACACCAACTTTGCCTTGGGAAGAGGCTGGGTGAGAATGTTGACAATTTGATTATCTATAGGAATATACAAGAGATGGATTGCTCCCCTCTACACCATAGCATACTACTGCAAGTTGCAGTACTGGACACTGTTGCTCGTCCATTAGTGAGTTTACTGAAATGAGCCTCTTGCTCTTTTTATGTCACTGGATATCATTCTAGACTCTCTCTGGAACTGTGCTACAAACTCCCTTTGCAACTATGCATCATACTCTTCCTCTGGAGCTGCTCGCTGACTAGTCCATCAACCTATACGAGGTGTCATCCTAGATGCATCCTGAACATTGGCTTTGCATAGATTCTTACGAGAGTGTAATGCAAATATCAGGTTTGTTGTTATCCAGATACATTAATGGCTTGATCAGTTGTTTGTTCATGGTAGGATCTACCAACTCTGACTCGGAAGTTGAGTCATTTAACTTCACCATAGGTGTAGCCATGAACTTACAGTCCATCATCCCAAATTATCTCAGGGCATCAATAGTATACTTCCCTTGACTCAGGAAGATCTCATCATGTCTCTTCCACACCTCTAATCCCAAGTAATAATGTATCAGGTCAAGGTTCTTCATTTCGAACTCAGAGGGTAAATCCCTCTGCATCTGCCAATGAATCTCTCTGTCTCGGTGGGAACAACATCACGATCAAGGAATCATTATCAGCAATTTGTGTCATCTGCACATGTTGAATCTCGAGCCACTGCTCTAACTGAACAAATCTGAACACTTAGTTACAAGTAATGCTTTAACTAATTTTAGAGTGCCATGATTCCAACTGGAAGCCAACTGCTCTTCATGTGGTCCCCACATCTCAGGTAGCATGCTAAAGTAACTTTAGAGAACTCACCAACTGCTACCAATTGCAATTCCTCATGATCTTCGGAAGGGTGAACATCTGTAGTAGAGAGAGACCAATATTCGTTGGAGCCTCCTGCTTCCAATCATCAATCTCCATATGAGATCCTTTGGACTTGTGGGTTATGGGTCTACATATGACTGAATGTACTATGTCCACACTTGACCTGCCCCTAGCCAAGTCTCATGGCCAACACTGGGGAATGCTCGATGCTCAACCTCTAGGAGGATAGTGTGTGCAATTGAGGATTAATCTTCCCACTTCGTCACAGGATGTTCGGAAGAAGGTACTGTCCTACCATCGGATCATTCACCCCTAGCCAAGTCACATGATTGATAATAGGGGAAATGCCTACCTGATGCCGCAGACCTTCGTCTTCAAGCTCATCACATCTCCCTCTGAGCTAGAGCGCCTTGCTCCCTCTACATCTAAGTATCCTTCTTTCTATTAAATGCCGAGTATCAACGAGATCTTCATATCCATCACTTGTGCTTTTGTTGAACAACTATCACTTGTTCTTCGGAACAAGTCTCTTGTAGGTCATAGCACATGATCTCTCCACATGTCAAGTTCTGTCAATTAGTTACCAACATTGCATAGTCATGAAATTCAATGAAATCATGTTGATAATTTAATGCAATGACACTAGTTCACCCAATTATTTAAGCATCTTAACTAGTTCTTTAGTACAACACCCATCCATATCCCAGACACACTTGGTAACTATCTAGATGCCTTCCATCTTCACTAGAACATACTCTCGAGAGCGGACACTGCTCTCAGTATGTCAGCAAAGAGGTTTCATCCTAGACTAGTTCCGACAAGGGCTCATGGGTTGCTATGCAACACTATAGGCTACTTACCCAACATGCTCTACACGAGCCTACTGCTCGTCAATCTTAGTCAGATGTAAATGCATAGAAGAAAATTGTATCACATATCTACATATAATTGTTGTGAAAATTATCCTTTAAATCAAACATTCAAAGCTTTAAAGAATAACTCAAATGATAGTACAAATACTTATCTTTTATTTGTTGTGGGGGCTCCCTCTTGATTTTTGCCTCCTTGCAGAAATCATGGGATTCCTCAGATCCTCATCTTCTTTCTGTAGCCCAGATCACTAATGACAATCACATCATCTAGATACTGCAATCATTGGTGCACTCATAGAGTGTACTGGAAGAAGTACTCCTTTCGACGATCTTCTACAATTTCCTCAAGATCACCTTCTGCATTCCTTGATCTCTTTTGTGGAGAATCTTCATCAACATTAACAGTTGAGGCATGGTGGTTTCTCTTCTTTGAGGCACATTGTTTTACATAGTGGCCATACTTTCTGCAGTTGTAACATTGAATGTGTGAAAGATTCTTCTTCTTCTTTTGCTCTGGAACTGGACTTGATCTTTCACCTTCGTCTTTTCTACCAAAGCTCTTTTTTCCTTTCTTAGCATGAGCTGTAAGGGCTTGGCTTTCCTCATGTTAAGGGCCATGCAAGTTGCCTCTAGCTGCAAGTCTAGTTTCTTCTTGTGTACAGCCTGCCCACAAATGATCAAACTTGGGTAGATCGAATCTTCCACTCACACTTTGAATGAATGGTTCCCAAGAGTGACGGAGACCATTTAGAGTCATCATGACAAGTTCTCTATTTGCAATTATTTCTCCAATGGTGCCCAATTGATCCTTGATTTCTGAAATCTTCATGAAGTAGGATGTAATAGAATCTAATCTGGTCATCTTCACATTTGAGAGTTGTTGTCTCAAGGCAAGAGCCTTATTGACATTTATATTCTCAAATAACTTCTTCAAGGTGTCAAACATGGTTTTAGCTGTCTTCTTTTGAGAGATTCGAGGAATCAAATGATCCTTGACCGAATCTATTAGAATCCTTCTTGTCTTGGCATCACTCTTCTTCCATTGAGCCTTTCTTGCTTCTTCTTATGGTTTTGTTCCTCCTTCTTCAACAAAGTTTAGAAGACCACTTTCTTGTAAGACATTAAGTACCCTGGACTTCCATGAGTTGAAATTGGAAGCCCCATCAAGTCTATCTTCAACCTTGATGTTGGTCATCTTGATTGAAGGTTGAAAACTGAGATTTTAAATTTGCTGTAGAAACCCTAGTAGGAGCTAGGTCAAAAATGAAATTTGGAATTTGGAAAATCTGATTCCATAGATGGATGCGCCCTCTTGTGGTGAGTAGAGTAGCTCTCCTGTTCTTCCGGATCTGTGTACATAACAACTCACAAACTGAAACCCTAATTTCTGCAGTTTCTGTAGAATTTAGGTTAACACAGAAACTTCACCAATATGAAATTTGCCTGCATAGAAAGATGCGCCCTCCTAGGTCGAGTTTACCAAGAACTCTTTTCAAGACAATCTATGGAGAAAAGGGTCCAAACCTGGATGCCCTAGTTTCAGACAATGGCATCTATTCAACACTAATTTGACCCCATGTTAGATTAAATTTCATTATTACAGCGGAAACAAAATAGGATCACTAAAAGAACAACCATATGCGGAAACACAAGAACCCAAAGAATTTAGCTTGGGAAAACCCAAACTCGGGAAAAGCCCAACCAACCTTTCTTATTCAGAGATTCAGTTCAAGATACAAGAGTACATTAGATATATCAGATACAGAATAGCAAACCCAAGAATAGGAGTCTTCTTCCAGCCTGTCTTTCTTTCTCCTGCACACCTTTGGAACAAGTATAGGCGAATTTGCTTGAGTATCAAATGAGGCATCACACCTTTATTTATACTTGTTTCTGGGCTGATTTTTCAATGTGGGACTGGCTTGTCTTCACTGTGGGGCCGACCTGCTTGTGTGCATAATAATAACTGTTTTATTATTTTATTTGGGCCGACTTACTTAGCAACATAATAGTGTATATTATTGTTTTTCTTCTGGGGCCGACTTTCTTAGTGAGAATACCTCACTAAGCTACAAACATCAACAAGAACTAGGTTGATAATCAATTGTCTTAGGACGTTGATGTTTAGTTGGCCTTTGCTTTGAAGGATAAGTGTTATTGTAGACACTGTCAAGCATGCATCGTAGCTGTTCGTCATGTTCTCTATTATCCTCATCTTGTTGTTTGACCGTTACAACAATGTTGGTGACCAATTCACACATTTGTGCCATGAATTCCATGGTCATGCCGTTCACGCTATCAATTTCTTCTTGAACATGCATAGTTTTAAGGCTGTGAGGATGGGTTCGGGATCGCTCCTGAGTGAAGTCTCCAGGTGAATTTAAAGGCCTTATTCATCAAAGGATAAGTCATTGGGGAAGTAAGATACGAGAAAAATAGAGTGACTGTGTAAAATTAAGAAAATTTGAAGATATAGTCACTAAAATCAAAACCGAGTGCGATATGATCAAAAGACAAATGCAAAAGGGGACAACTCGTAGACGCCTGAGGTAAGCCTCTACCTCCCTGACAACAACGCCAAAAATGTTATCACCTAAATTGTAGCTGCCACTACAGGGTATCCTATCTAGGACGGTAGAGGGCAAGGCAACTACACTGGTGACACTTTAAGGACCCTATTCACCACAGATAGAGTGGTTGTCACACCAAATAGGGTTCTTGTCACTTTAAGCCACTCTAACAGAGAGAAGGCTAAGGGGGAGACTAACAAACTAATAAGACACTCACACAAGATAATGAAAATGAACAATGAAGGATCTTGTCAAGAAACCCTAGATTTGCAAAAGTGTGTAGCGAGAGATGCTTAAGGGGATTGAAATGATAATGACAAGTATGAATGATCCTAGATGAATGATTATCTCACAACCTTAATGAATTACTAAGATCCAGGTGGAAGGTGCTATGTTGAAGATAACCAAACAAACACCTTGGGGAAATGATATATAGAAACTACAAATGCCCAAGATCTTGTTCTAGCTATGAATTTGAGTTTGATAACACCTTGATTAACTTGCTTGGATGATGAATAAGACACTAATGGAAACTCAAGCGAAGCATGCAGTTAAACAAGTAGAAAGACAACCCAAACCAGGAAGTGCGATTTGGCCCCAGGCATACCAGTGCCGAATTAGATGGGTAGATGGAGTCAATGAATTTAATGCTCAAGGAAATTTGGTAGCTTAGGGGGATAATGAAAATACCCAGTTTGGTTTTCTAGAAAAGCACAGCTATGTGACCGATATGAATTGTGTAAATTTTGAAGAGGGTTTTCAGGCTATTCTTGATTGTGACTATGATGGAACAAATTTGAAAGACAAGATAGAGAGGGTGAAGAAATTACTTGGATCTTTCGAGTTGCTGCTATGTTGATGCTTGTTCCCAACGCTTCACAATTGAAACCATTTGTGATACTCCCAATAGCTTTTCTTTGCCCAAGTGCGCCCTGCTGCAAGACCAAATAACACAAGTTAATTTGATTCACAAGCTAGCAAACTTGCAAACAAGAATATCAAAGAGAGAAAATGCATAAACAAAATTCACTCCGTGTTTGCAAATGAAGTGATGAAGGGGAAAGGGATTTCCCACTATTGCGCCCTCCTACCAATTCGCCCTCTTGTAAGCAGGTTAGAAATCCAATCGATTTGCAAAGATAAAGGACTTATCAAGGCTAGGCTAAAAGGGTTGACTTATCTGACCTTGACTTTGTGATTTCTCAGAGAGAAGGGCAAAAAGGATCCACTGAGACATGTGCAATATAGAGGACACTAGGGAAGGGAGGTGTCTCACACATGGGTAGAGTGCTTAGATTGCCTCCAGTAGACTCTAACAAGCATCCTTTATAACATTTGATTCATTTAACTTTCACAACATTTCACATTGACAGTTGCTTTAGCATGATCTTTCCTTCACTAGCGTTTCTCCGAGGGCAGGTGCCCTAGATAGCCTTGCGAGCCCCAGATAATGACTCGGTCTGACCTCCATTGCCCACCACCGTCCATAGGTGCGATGGAGTTACCACTCTATTTCCCTTTACGGGCAAATGGCCTTACATCATACAAAGGATGAGTTCTCATCCCTTGGCCACTGTCCAGTTACAAAATGATCCAATTAACTCCATTTATTTAGGCCTAGTGTTGAAAAACAAAACTAATCGCAGCTGGCCTTTTGCAATCATTTTGCTTTAGCATTTGTTCCACATCTGCATTTTTAGGGGAGTACTTGCTTCGAGGACTAAAGGAGACAATCTAGTGAACTACACCATGTGCAGCCACACACTCCAGAGCCAAGACACAGGTAAACATGGAGTCTATCCAACATAGAGGTCTAAGTGGGGGAGTGTCTTTGATGTCACTAGTCTGGGTCCAAGTCAAAAGAAGATTTTGCAGAACGAAAGTAATGGATGGATGGAGGAAAATGAATATGGTGCCAGACAAAGCAGGGAAATGATCAAGTTTCTATAAAGCCCTATTAAGCAAGTGAGCATATACTAGAGTCCTAAGTTGCAGGAAACTCAGGTCTGGCACCCGTTTCACCCTCTGAAACTCGCTGAAACTCAGAAAACCCGTATGGTACTTAACAAAAACTCGTTTCTGTCCGTACGAAACACATTTCCTGTATGGGAAACAGATCTATACGGACGGAAATACATTTCTGTCATGTTTCCTCTCTTGTATGTTGCATTTCCTATCAAATAAAAGTCCACTTAAAAAACCAGCCTGTAAAGTCTCTTTCCGCGTAAGTTACCAGGATACATATATGGATTTGGATCCGGATTTGGATTCACCAGATTTTTTAAAACCCAGGATCCGGATACGGCTGGGAAATGGCAAGTACAAAAAAATATAAAATATTTATATAATAAATAAAAATATAGAGTGAAGAATCAAAACTATTCATGAAACTCAAGAGTAGAACTATAGGTTATTGCCAAAAAAGAGAGTTCATGTACCATAACTGATAATTTGATGAGTTGTAACCATGATTGATATTGATAATTTTAAAAACCATTTCTGCATGAACTTGAAGTAGATCATAATAGTGTTTTTGTGAGCCACATCCACATGCCCCTATCAGCAGGGAATAAAGTGGTTTTCTTGAAGGCTATGGCAAGACTACATAATAGTGTAGGTGAAGTGAGCAACAACATAGCACATAAAGATAGATCAGCGCTTGACAACAGACCTTGACCATAAAGATCAATCAAATAAAAACATTGAGAGCAGAACTTGATATTGATATACCAGAGTTCAAGAGCAGATCTTGACATAAGGATAGATCAGACCTTGAGTAGGAATGGGTTTTACACTTTTAGCCATTAGTTATTTAGGGGTTTTTAAGTTTTTCGTTAAAAAACAATTTTTTGGGGGGATCAATGGGTCATAGAAGCACTGGAAGTTTCAAGATCCGTTTGAAAATTTCAGGAATTGTTTGATTTTTCACAGGATCTGTTTCATAGGACCAAGATATGTTTCCTTCTGCAGGGGATCCGTTTCCATGACGGATCCTAGGTGGATCCGATCCGGATATGTATCGGCTCCGGGGATCTGAGGATCCTACACACTGGGGTGGCGGATTCGGTAACACAACTTTCCGCCCACATATTTTAGTAATTAAGGGTTAATACATTAAATTTTAAAATAAATTTAATTCTAGATGCTCCTAATTAGGTTGAAGAAAGTTATAAAGAGAACATCACTTCATCCTCTGCTCACACAAGCAACTTGAGCACTCAGGGCCCAAAATATAGCAATGGGCCTTTTGCAGATTGGGATGTCGAGTTAGAATTTGCTGACTTGGACCTCTCGCTTGCTGCACTAAGTATTGAGGAACCTAGAAGTGGAATTGGAAATTCTTCTTCCACTCTACATTCTGCTGCTGAGCATGCTTCTTGTTCTGTTTTTGAGGAAGACTATGAAGATGAGGATGACTATTAGTATGAACTCATGTTTTTATTTATTTCTATGTTAGTATGTTCATTGTTCATAGTTTGATACATTGTACTTGTAGCCTCATACATAAAGGCTAATTTTGGATATATAGTAAATAGCCTCGTTTATAAAGGTTGCTTTTGGATATTACTACTTGCATGAATGAAATGATATAGACTTGGGTTCATGAGTAAAATGTGATGTTACATGTATGATTTAAATTTTACCTGTATCATTTAACATTTATCCCTTGGCAATGTTGCTTGTAGCGAAATGTAATTGATAATTTATGGTTTATGTTTTATAATAATTTTGTCCTTGCTCATATATATATATGGTGTTTCCCCGTTTTCAAAATTTGGGGGGGTCGTGTTTCCAACATTTACTTGTTTCCCCGCTTCGTCCCCGTTTCCCCCGTTTTGTGCAACTTAGCTAGAGTCTTTACACTCCAGACCATTTAACCACTCATGACTACAAGTCCATAGGGGAACCAATATAACCACCACAATTAGTCACATATGCCAAGCCAAACTACTAAGATAAGCAAGAAAGGCCAATAACAATACCCATATGCAATATACCTACTCAATCATATACCTTTATATGCCTCCGACGATGATCATGAATACTAACTCTTACTGCATAAAGGGCAAGGGAAATATATCAGCTGGTTGCTCTATTGCTGAGACCAAGTGAACCATGACTCAACTAGTGCATCTCATGGGTCATGCAAGGCTCAGAAATGACAAGGGCATGTTGGCACACTGCTTTGGATGCTTTGACTACTCAAAAAGGTGCTTTTCCACTAATGATCCCTGACATAATAGGATGCTCATCCCATGTAATATGGACTGGCTCATGTCTCTGACAGGCTGATATGTATCATGGTAGCCCTACTACTATGGATGTGATAACAGGACCATGTGGACCAGTGCTATGATCAACAACACTTCAAGGAGGTACACCCAATGTCACCTCAATGTAATTCCCTTCCTCTTTAGACCTTGCTCCCTGGGCCATGGGGGGCTCCCTGAAATGATGTAGGGATAGACCTGTAAGAAATACAATAGGAAGCATTTCATTCTCGACAAGACCTTCCCACTGTTAGTAGACCAGTGCCTTATGGAGTCAATGAAAAATATATACAATAAACCCTTTGACTTGGAAGGTTAGGAGCAATGATGAATATGCAATATGATTATGTTATTTTCTGCAGTAAATACTAAAAACCAGCAAGATAAAATATGAAATATCTCTCAAGAGTCAAAATAACCGTTGAAATCACGCAAATTTTACCTCTTAGGGACCATCTATAGAGGGCACAACAATCCCCCCTAGGGCGCCCCTCCTTTGGTAGATGAATGATGAGTGTCAGATCTGATTTTTACTTCAGACCTGCATTTTGCTGCAGTCAAGGTGAACCAGAAGTATCTTAGGCATCAAATCCCCAGTGTTGCATATATCGTCTCGGGGAAAGTATCGGCGAGGGTCTGAAATATAACTTCTTGGTGGTATTGGCGGAAAATATCAGAAAATGTCAGAAGACCTAAAAAAATACAAAATACTCATTTTTTTTCAATTTTTAAAACATATAAAGCAACAACAACATCAAATAGACACATTGCTACATACATATGATGATACAACAAATAAATAAGATGCATAAGATGTCAAGTGGTCATATATTGTTACTAAACTGAAAATTCTGAAATATGTTCCTGATAGGATGATACAAAAACTTAGCATTGGAAGAAAGCACAAATGACTTGATGCAATCCCCTCCTGTTTGGTTGTCTGCGAAGATGATAGTGCACTCAAAGATAACAACATGAATGAGGGATACAGGTTGCCCTGCTGCCAACTGAAAGCACCAACTGTATGCTATAAGAAATACACAAGGAAGATGAAATTCAGAAGACTTTAATGAGACCCTTGCCATGAATGTAACTTTATTTTAGTGGAGATGACATGATGTAGACAAAGAGGGTGGAGAGAGGACTTAATAGAATCTTTCAATTCAATTTCAAATAATTTATATCATTGTAGAAATTTGCCATCAAATCTGGACTCACCTCTATAACTGGTCCATTTGGTGTTGGATGGCATAGTGTACATTGATCATGGTCATGGCTGGATAGGACAAGGATCTAGGACAAATATTGTAAATTCTACCGATAATAAGTTCAAACTTAAAATATATAGATATTAATGCATTGAAAATTTGAAATCCATGACCTCATTTACTCTGGAAATCATCTCCTCTAACTTCATAAAAAGCCAACCTGCAGACTTAAAACACAATTCCGGGCGATTTTTTTGGCAATTTCGGTCAGCAGTCCGATATTTTCCAATTTATCATGACATATTCTCAATTTATCCCGATATATTCAATATATCGCGAAACATTGAAAATATCGAAAATCTTGCGATATTTAAGATCCGATATATCGGATGGGGGTTTAACTCGGCGATATATCCGATATATTCGATATATCACCAATATGTGCAACACTGCAAATCCCCACAGTGTCATCTTGATTTACCTTGGATTTGAACCAATCCTCCTCAAATCCCCAAGGTTTGACTTTTCCTTTGAAATGGACCTGCAATAATACTTCAACCAGATCTGAAATTAACCCTAAGGGCTGACATTTCCTAACCCTAGGATGACATCACCTCAGGCATTTTTTGGGCTAAAAATGTACCTTTTTGCAATATTTTGCAATTGTTTTGAATTTTTTTGATATTTGATCAAGATCTGAAATTTATTGCTGCAATTAACTACTTCAGAAAATTAGAATTAAGATAACTAGGACACCAAAAAAATATTTTTGGATTTTTATAAAAATATAATTTTTTTAGGGTTTTTCACATTATTTGATTTTTTTGGATTGTTTGCAACATATAGTACAAGAATTTGAATAAAAAGAGATTCCGAGTAAAGATGAGGGAATAAGACCTAAGTCTCTTCCTTGAAGAGGTACAACCATACATGCATTTGAAACTTTCTTGCATTCCAAAACTTGTGCAACAAATATATACAAAACATAAAGATACCTTGTGTCTATTAGTTTGTCTCCACTTAAGTTCATTCTCGACATGGGTCTTATCCTTACCCTTTCCTTTGGACTTGATAGTGACAATATTCATTCATGCACAGTCCTTCGTGGCAATGATCTTGGCGAGGCAAGCTACTGTTGCTTTAAGCTCATCTTACCTTCCTTGGCATGAACTTGGTCCTTTAATTCTTCAAACTTTTTTTAATGTCTACCACATTTGCAGTCACCTCTTCCTTTTAGTCCTCCTTATTGTGTTGTATGCCACACCAATATCTTCCTTAATCGAGTCTACGTTTCATTTAGTAAGCTTGATATGTAGACTATTCACCCTGTCCAACAATTTGTCCTAGAAACCCAAAATGATGTCTTGGATAAAGAAGTCTAGCTCAACAGTAGATTTATCGAGTGACGAGTCCTTTGGTGGTATAACTAGGGTCTTTGGGAGGGTTTAATATTCACAACACCTTTAGAATTGTTGTGGTTCCTCTAAATTGAAAAAGGCCAAAAATGAGGTCATAAATCGTAATTGATGCTGATAGGGCGATACATTCCTTCGCCTTGTGATACTTTCCTATTGCAGATGTTTTCAAGTTATTGCGATATTTTGAATTTCAGCCCTGATAATATTGGCTCTTCCAAAATCATGCGATATATTGCGATATTGATGATATTATTGTGATATTCGTAACATTGGTTTTGTTTCAGCCCCGAGCTTCACCAGCTCAAAATTAAAAAGGATAAGCTTGAAAAACAATAATTTATATTGAAAAGGTGAATGATGAACCATTAGAAATGATAAAGTCTAATATTTTCATAGAACTTAATAATTATGCCCTTTATTGAGTGACTGTTACTGGTGATCATGACCATTAATGAAAGATAATCAATATTCAATGAATATTAGTTAATTGGTTGTGATATTATAATTACTGTTATAAAACCTGAGGGCCCAGGGGCATACTGTTTACTCTGGAGTCTGGAAGAAGATCCTGAACCAAACTGATATAAATTTTAGCCAAGGATTCTGCACTCTAAATTCTTTTAGTAACCGGAAAAATTAGTAGATTTATCCTCAACATTGAAATATGCTGAAATTTTGAATTTTATCTAACTGTAGAATTCCTTTTGTCTTGACAGTTAACCTTTCTGTTTTCATTCGGGTAAAGCTTTATCCTGCTTTCTGCAGTTACTGCTGGTCAAAACTTATAGATCTTGCTTTTTTTGGAATCTTGAAAATTCTTAAAACTGAATCACTCTTAAGATGTTGAAATCTCAGAAATTTCTATGCTTCATCTTATAATTGAGAGGACATTTCATATTGATTTTCATTAAAGGCTTAAATCAGATCTTCCTGCCAGAAATTTCAATTGACTGCATATGAATTTCTAGACCTTTTGACCTAATTCTTACAATTCCCTCATGTCATTCTTTTATATGTTCGTTTGTCCTTCATTTATGATAGCTGTAATACTACTTTTACTGGTTGCCTCTAGGATAAACTTTAGAAGTTTTAGTTGATATTGAAAGTCCTGAAATTCTTGAATTGGAATTTGGAATAATTTTAGAATTAGCTTGAAAAGGGTTAAAAATCCGAAATTCAGATTCTTAATCACAACTCTGGAAATTGGCTATCTGCCTGCAAAGTTTTGGCAGAACAAAGCTTATGCAGGAAAATTAGAATAATAAAAGATTGTTGACAGAAATGGCATGAAAAAATCAATATTCAGATAAAATGGATATGTAGGTTAAGGTCTTGTTCTTAGGAGGATTGCTCTTGGGAGGATATCTCATAGGAGGGTTGTTTAAAGAATGTTTCCAGCTCAAAAAATGTTCTAGAAAGCTTGTTTATAAATGAGTTTAAGATCAGAAGGTGTTTATTTTTCTTTCGTTATCCTCAGATATAGGTTTGGTGGAATCTACTTACACATTTCTATATTTAGAATGCTATCCTTCTAGATCAGCATCTTACATTATTCTGAGCAAACCTTAAATTGTTTCTTTGTAGTGGTGTATGTATCTTGTGGAGTCTATTTATATCTATTGCATACTTTTAAATAATTTATATTATGGTATCCAGGGATGGTATCGCATATTCCCTATGGATTGCGAATTTGCCTGCCAAGGACTGAATCTAAACATCTTGCACAAATGTTATCTATAATATTGTCAAGAGTGCTCTTTTCTAAATTTTCATATAGTTGTTGTGTTTAAATATTTATATTATATTACTGTCAGCCACTAGGCCACCCGCCAATTCCGCCTTCACCGACACAGCAACAACTAAAGCATGGGCAGTCACCGCAGCAGCTAGCTCAGCAAGGACATCAGCAAAACCAGCAACTTAACTCCCAACAACCTCAACATCAGTTATCTAGACAGAGTCAGACAGTCTCAGCAGGTTCTAGTACCCCTCCAAGTTCAAGTGGGGAGCCTAGAAAAATATCATGTCAAGACATACAGCAGGTATGTTTTTTCATCATTGCAGGTTAATTGAGATTCTAAGTTGGTCAGAATTCATAAAATTATATAAAGGTTGTATGATGCCTATCATCACCTGAAATATATGCCCTTGTTTTCCTCCTATAGATCAAGGTCTGGAATCTGGATGATTAGTGTAGTATATGTTTCCTTTTTCCTGGTATTCGTGTAGGTATTGATTTCAGTCAATATCTACACCCACATAACTGTATTAAAACCAATTTTGCACTTAAATACGAAATTGTCTTTTTGTGGACTGGTCTGTGTAACTTTGCATTGCTCACCAGCATTAAACTTGGTCAGTCTAGTTCTCATTTGTTTTTGTGGAAATATATTTTAAATTAAGCCATGTATGCTTGCTGAAGTAATTTGAGTCTACTTCCTTCATGCTTCGACTCCATGATTCCTAGCATGAATTTTGTACATAGCTTTTTGTTGTTTTTGTCAGGCATCTAGATAGTATGCCAAATTACTCTATTGTATTTATTCCCATTTTGGGTTTCCTCATACAATACACTACTCTGTACAGCACAATTTTTCTAAACATGTCGCAATAGTACATCAAATCTCAGAAATTGCTAGATGGAAATGTTGCTATATTCATTTACATATGCAAAGTAATTGTGGTTATAAGGAAGCCAATCACTAAAGCTAGAGTTCATATTATAGAGTGGAAAAGTCTTTAGCTTAGCCCAAGAGACTTGATAGAGTAAAGTTTGATGGTTAGAATGAACGACAAGACTTCGAGGATGAAGCCTCTTAAAGAAACGACAATGTTATGTACATATATGTTAATAAAGATAGCCATAATAAATATAACACAACAATACATTAATAAAGAATAAAGACAATAATAAATGGTATGACTTAAATGTCATGACTATTAATAAACGCGCCCCTTAGAATTATATTTATACTTGAGATCCCACCTCATTATATTATTATTCAAGCATTCTTTTATATAGGTATTTTAATTGCAGTTGGAATGTTTGAATTATAAACAAAACGTTTTTAACTCTATGCACAATATATTCACATTTTAATATCCCGATGATTCCTTTTTATTAGGAATATGACTCTCTTCACGATGACTTCCCTTGTACCTTGACGATGGCAACTTTGTTTCTGCTGGTCCCTATTCTTGACCATTGTTATGATGTAATAGGAAGGAACAAAATTTTTGACATTGTCTCGCACCACTTATTATCACATAGATCAATGTCAATAGAGATTATGACTCACTGTATTCCCACTTGGACAGGCATCACGATGGGCTCTGATGGATCTCTTTGTCTCAATGACAGTGTCCTCATGTTGTTCTTTGACCAAGACGCACAAGTATGGGCTTGCTTCTCTATCAATCAATGACCATGGCTCTCACGGGCTTTGGCTTTCCCCACTATGGAATACATCACAAGCACATACTCTTCAATCTTAGGTTCTCATGGGCATACAAATGACGGCGACAAGTCTTTCTCATGACAAGTTCTGACGGGAATCTCCATGATGGCTCTGACTAACTCTTCCCCTCACATCAAATATATCCTACGACGGCTTGCTCTAATAGTTTGTCCACCCTCTTCTTTTTTGTGAGCATTGCCTTGGCTTGGCTTTGATCAACAATAGTCCTTAGGCCCTTCACTCACTTCTTCTTGACCTCTTCCTGATACCACCTGAGTTTCACACAAGAATGTGGATAGAGAATAAAAACCATAATATATTAAAAGAGAGAATGATATGCTTGATTCATCTACAATATGGTGGGAATGTCAATACATATATATATGGGAGACAATTCCCTGTACCAAAATCCCGTACAACCACTTTATTAATTAAGCTCTAACCTAATATAACACATATCTATTTATGACGTGTGAAATAAGTCACGTAATTACTAACCTAAAGTACATTAAACCTTTATCATATTACCATTATTATATGCTAACTCTAACAAAAGTTGTAGAGGGAGAAGATAAACTTGATATGTTAATCAATGTAACAATGAGATACATACAAAATGATATATTTTAGGGGTAAGAGATAAGTTGGTGGCAGCCATGATTATATAACTAAAATGACATGATTTGACTTGATTAATAACTTAAGTCACTTTATTTAACTCCTAACAAAGATGTACTATCTGAAGTACAATACATTATGCTGTGACCATTATAACATATAAACTCTATCACCCTCGCTTTATGGCCATATCGAAAACGAATGCTTGTCCCAAAAAGTTACAGACTCATCTGTTCCAAATGTGTTGTAAAAGATGCTGGCATCCTGCCTTTTAATTGTGCAGTAATGCAGCTTGAGTTTGCCACTTCCAATCAGCAATTGAATATGATAGTGAAAATCAACATGTTGGTAATCTTCCAATCTGCCTTCCACAATATCACATCATTATTCCTCCTATATCACCAGTGCTTCTCTCAATTGCTCTTCAAAATCAGCATTTGATGCTTCCACAAAATAAGATATAAAGCTGACTGCATGATTTGTATCTGACATGGTTGATGCAAAGCATGTCAATTCACCAACTATCTGCCCATCCATTGACTCAGTACCCAGATTAGACAATGTTAACTGAAAATTTCAGCCCAACCTACCACAGATGTATAAGTTGATATGTACTCCAGCAAGTGAATATTTTCCACATGTAGGTAGCAAAATCTATCAGTTCTAAGCAACCAAGTCTTTGGTGCCTACTTTAGCTTGTAAAGAGCTATTTCCACATGATTCTTGTCACATATCCTGGAAAACTTGTGGCTGGTTTTTTCATAAACCACTCTACAGCCATCCACCAGCCAAATTGTATAGCCCTGGTTGGCATTAACTTGTGTTGTAATTTTACTTCCACATGTTACACAGATCTGTGCTCAAAGAATTTGTCCTACAACGTAAACAGAATGACTGAATTCAGCAGATTTGCATAAACATAAGTGCTGAATGGAAAACTCAGAAATATTAACACCTAATATCAAGAGATGAGATCAGCTCTGCAAAAGATGAAATCTGATCTATACAAACAGCAGCATGAATGTAGTGGGCAACAAGCTGGAACTCTAATAGTGATCACTATCTTCTCATTAACACATAAGAAAACTACAATACTCTCCTGAAGGGACTACAAGGGCTTCTCTCAAATCTTGACACTATCATTGTATATGCTCACACACGTCACATGTATGAATATATAACCCTAACTAGTGCATCCTCCCTCATCTAGTCAAACTTGTCAAGAGGGAAAACCCGTCACAAAACTTAGTTGCTAAAAATAGACCTTGTTATGCCCCAGAATATCTGCAGCATTCCCAGTCAGGTCTACCAGAGTGAGGGGTTAAATTTTTTTGATGCAAAGGCCAAGTTTGAAGTGTAGAGTGTTGATTTGGGGCTAAATACCCCTAACCATGTCATGGATGGTCCTCTTGATTTCCACTTCCAGGAGGTGCTCGCCCTATAGGGATTGGTGCCCTTGGGGCTTGGACGCATGACCACACTCTTTTATTTTTCATGTAAAAGGTGATAGCGCTTTGTAAAGGGCTGTGTACCCTATCTAGCACACCTTATTTGCTCATGTTAAATTTTTAACATAGATCTGAATTTGATAGCATTAACAGTCTTTTTAACTTTTAGCAGACTTTAAAATTTGCAAATCTGAGATTATATAGCAGCAGTAAATCAATAGTAGATAACCAACAGTAAAGTAGAGTCAACCATCCTCAAGAGACACAAAAATTTACCCTGGGGAAAACCTTTCAAGGTATAAAAACCCCAGCAAGAATAATCTTCTTTAAATATGAGATGACTGAGTTTTTACATGAGCAGATATAGAGCAGACTTTTTACATCAAGGATCTACTTGCCTCTAGGGCACACATACCAAGAGAACCTGATTGTAGATGATGAAGACAACCCTGAACAATATGACTGCTGCCATCATCCAGACTGTCATATAAGATCAAACCCTAACCATTCCCATCACTGAACTGAGTTAACTGTTGACCAAAGAAGAAAATTCTTTGGCTTCCGTTGACTGTTTGAAGCTGCTGTTGACCAGATTGACTGGTCCACTGACTGCCTGTAGCTTTCAGGACTGTGCCGTTGACTGTTTGAATGCCCAGCAGGTTTGGTGGCTGAGTATCAACCCTTACAAGGCTGCGGCTGCATGGGGCAGGCCCTAAACAGGGCTCGGCCTGCTTGGAACAGACCCTAGATAGGGGCCGACCTGATTCCTGTTCACTGTTTACCTCTGCGGCTGAGAGAAGAAGGCCCTAACAGGCTGCTGGATGACAGGAGCAGAGTTCGGGTGACTGGGAAGAGACCCAACAGGGTTCGGCTGCCTTCACAAGTTGATCAGACCTCTCAACAAAACAAGAAAACCCCTGCGGCTGTCTTCACATGCTGAACCAGTTCACACTTGGGATAGAAGGAGAGAGAAAAATGCCAACTTGTAGCCCCACAAAATTGTCTTTCAAATCAGAGATGAAGATGTCATGTGTTTTGTTCAAATGAGAGTGCTTCTCTATTTATAATTCACCTTTTAGGATCACTTCCTTAGATTTAGGATTAAACAAATGATAAAATACATTAGTTAGAGTTATAATATTTTATTTTTTACTTTTAACCCTTTGACTTTTATCTAGGTCCTTTGGTCCTTTACTAGTGGGCTGTTGGTCCTTCATTAGGATCTCATGGTCCTAGCTCCTTAAGCAAATCAGCTAAGACCTTTCTCTTGGTCTCTATGGTCCACACATGCCAACTCAAAGTACATCATCATAAGTAAAGAAGATTATTCTTTTTCTCCTTGCTGTCACCAAGGTCATGTGCTAGGTACATCAACAAGGGGTGCCTAGTCCCTTGAGAAGGTCCCATAGCCCACTAACCAAGGAGAGAAGTACATCACTTGCCTAGACCCAGTCTAGGGCTTCTAGTGATGACCTGGTAACTGACTAGGTGCCTCAGTCCCAGGCTGTATCAAGTTGACCAATGTCAACTACTTGGTAACTGACCACCAGGCTGAGCTTCAGTCCTTGACTGGAATCAAATTCTTGGTAACTGACCAGGTGCCTCCATTCTCCCATAGAATGGCTCTCAGCCTCAGGCTGAGCTTCAACCCCTGATTGGAATCAAATTCCTGGTAACTGACTAGGTGCCTCCATTCTCCCAGAGAATGGCTTTCGATGCTGCTAAAAAATTAACACTCGCTCTTAGCGAGAGAGGCATCCTCTGCTATACCAATCTTATATGGGAAGTACACAAATTCGTCAATGATAGAGGCTTGGTCAACACATAGACAATCTGCTCATCTGTACGAATGTATTGATGTCTCATGGCACCTCTCTGGACCATATCTCTGATGAAGTGATACTTCATCTCAATGTGTTTCGATCTGTCATGAAACATTGGATTCTCTGAAAGCTTTATGCAACTCTGGTTATCACAATGGATAATAGTTGACTCAAGATTTCCACCAAACAAATCAGATAGTAGCTTCCTAAGCCACACTGCTTCTCTACAGGCATCACTGGCAGCAATATATTCAGCTTCTGTTGTGCTCTGAGCTATGGAACTCTGTTTCCTACTAGACCAAGAGATCATGGCTGACCCATACTGAAGCAATACTCGAATGTGCTTTTTTGGTCCATTGCACTGCCTGCCTAATCAGAGTCAACATAACCAAGTAACATCACTCCACTGCTGGAAGTGTATTTGAGCCCATAAGCAATAGTGCCCCGCAACTATCTAAGCACATGCTTCACAACTACCCAATGTATGTGCTTAGGTTTAGACATAAACTAACTCAGTGCACTCACTGCATAACATATATTTGGTCTAGTATCTACTAAATACATCAAGGATGCAATGACTTGACGCTACAAGGTAGGATCCACTGTCTTTGAACAAGAAGCTGACTCATGTAGCTTCTTCAAGTTTGAAGTCATAGGTGTGCTCATGGGTTTGTAGTCTTGCATCCCAAACCTTCGTAATATATCAATTGCATACTTTCCTTGTGAAAGGAAAATCTCATCTAACTTTTGCCAGACCTCTAGACCGAGAAAATAGTGCATAAGACCCAGATCCTTCATTTCAATTTCTGAAGTGAGCTCCCTCTTACACTAAGCTATTAGTTGTTCCTCTCCAACAAGGCACAAATCACCAACATATAAAACCAAGATCAAGGGATGGTTTTGTACAACCTTGAAATATAGGTTGGAGTCGATAACACTCTTGGAGAAACCCAAGTTATGAAGGTAACTGTCAATTCTTGTAGACATGGGATTCCTTCCCATGGATCACAAAACCTTCTGGCTACTCTAAGTGGATTTCTTCTTCAAGTTTGCAATTAAGAAAAGTTGTCTTCACATCCATCTGGTGAAGTTTCCATCCAAAAACCGCAGCGAGGGAGATAATTGTTTTGATGGTGGTGTATCTGGCAACTAGAGCAAAGGTTTCATCATAATCTATACCTTCCTTTTGAGAGAAACCACGAGCTACAAACCTTGCTTTATATTTTTCAATACTTCCATCAACAACATGTTTGATTTTGTAAATCCACTTGGAAGTCACTATAGACTTCCCTTTTGGTCTTGGGACCACTTCCCATACTTCATTTTTCATGATAGAATTGTACTCTTCTGTCATTGCATCTTTCCATACCTGTTGTTTAGCTGCTTCTTCATAAGTGGAAGGTTCTGCATCAATGAGGTGGCTCAACTAAGTAATAAGACCAGACTACTTCTGAGGCTTCTTGCTTTCTCTGAAAGTTATTGAAGGAGATTTATGCTTTTCTGCTTCCTGTAGAGTTTCACGAAACCAAGCAGGTCTTCTTTTGGAAGGAGGAGCCTCAAGCAATTCTTCGGTAGGCTTCTCTGGTTCTATAGCAACATCTTGAATTGAAGTCTCATCTTCCTCCTCCCTCTGATCATCCGAATGAGGAGAATCTAGAACTTCTGAAGGAGGAGATTCTGAATCGTTTAGAAGCTCTCTAGATTGGCGGAAAGCGGCTTCTTCATGAAATATCACATCTCTACTGACCTCAATGTATCTTTGACCCGGAACATAGATACGACAAGCTTTTGAGCTTTCACTGTAACCAATAAACGTACCTTTCTTTCCGGAAGGATTCAATTTTGTTCTCTTTTCTTTTGGCACATGGATATAGACTGGAGTGCCAAAAATCCTCATGTGATCAACTGCTGGTTTCTTACCTATAAATATTTCCTCTGGAGTCTTCTCCCCCAATGTAGCATGGGGGATTCTGTTATGAATGTATACAACAATACTGGCAACCTCAACCCATAGGGATAGAGGAAGATCTAGATCACATAACATGGCTTTGGCAGCTTCACATATTGTCCCGTTCTTTCTTTCTGCAACCCCATTTTGTTGAGGGTTGTAAGGCATAGTTAGCTCCCTCTTGATCCCTGCTTCTCGCAAAGATCATCAAAGTGGTGAGATTCAAACTCAACCCCATTATTTGAACTCAAGATACGGATGTGCCTTCTTGTTTGATTTTCAACTAGTGCCATGAATTCTTTGAACTTGTCAAAAGTTTCATTCTTAGTCTTTAAAAATAGATCCAAGATTTGCGGTAGCAATCATCTATGAAAATCACATAATATAAACAACCACTCATAGAAAGTGAAGTCATAGGTCCACATATATCTGAATGAATTAAGTCCAAGATACCTTTAGACCTATTACTACTGTTAGGAAAGGATTTCTTGGCATTCTTGCCAAGAGCACAACCTTTACAAACACCATCATGCTCATAAGGAAACTCAAGCATACCTGTTACCATCTTTTGTAGACCAGGAAGAGCTCTGTAATGAAGGTGTCCAAACCTTCGATGCCATAGCTCACAAGGGTTGATTGTGTTGTGGACCAATGCCTAAATGGAATGCCCAGATGACTTGTAGAGGCCTCCCTCTCGAACTGCAATCATCATTGTTGAACTCATCTCTTCATTCTTCGGCCGCAAGAGAGCCTTTCTATCCATGAAGATAACTTTGTAGCCCTTATCTTCTAAACTTGCAACTGAGAGGAGATTCTTCTTTAAGGCCGGAACATACAATATCTCTTCGATATGCAAAGTAATCCCTGAGTCACGCTGAAAGGATGCTGAACCAATTCCTTAAATGTCATAGGTGGTATCATCCCCAAGTTCCACCCGAGCAGTAAACTTCTTCTTTCTGATGTTTGTAAGAGCCTCTCGAAATCCTGTCATATGCGTAGAAGCTCCATTGTCCACCAACCAATATTTAGCATGATTGGTGATGGATCTGGAGAGTACTGAAATCAAATAGTACTCTCTTCTTGGTTCTTGATCTTTTGTAGACTTATTGTTTTTCTTCTTCTGCAGTAGATGCTTGAAATTTCCCTCTGAACTTTCTCTTTGCCTTTCTGCAATTTCTGGCATTATGTCCCATTTTTTGACAATCAAAACATTTAATATTTGATAAATCAATGTGCTTACCTTGAGGCTTCTTACCCTTGTTCTTTTGATGAGGGAACTTCTTTCCTTTCTTTGTCTTGGCGGAAAGGGTAAGATTTCCTTCCTTAGAGCCACCATTTCTGCTTTGCATTCTTCCTTCTTCTTGCAAACAATCGTGCCATAATCTTTCAAAAATTTGGCTTCACGACCATTTACAACAGATAGAAAAGTTTCCCAAGTGCTAGGAAGACCATCAACAACAGTTTGAACAAGATCGTTATCATCTACAGGAACACCAATAGCTAGGAGTTGATCCTTTATCTGAGAAATCTTTGAAAAGAATGAAGCCACACTTTCATCCTTTTCCATCTTCAAAGTACGAAGCTTGTTCTTCAGAACTCTTTTCTGGCTGGGAGCTTTCTTTTCATATAGTTTGGTCAAGGTATCAAAGCATTCTTTGGCAGTCTTCAATGGAGTTATGATTGGCATCAAATTTTCTTTGACAGAATCATAGATGATTCTTCTTGCCTTGGCTTGCTTTTTCTTGAATGCTGCCCTCCCTGCATTTGAGGTAGGTTCTTCTACCACATTGATGACTAGGTCATCAAGATCATTTTCCTCCAATGTAGCCAAAATACTTGCCTTCCAGGAGTTGAAGTTAGATGACCCTTCAAGTCCGTCCTTTGGCCTGAAAGAGATTGAAGCCATTAGAGTAGTCTGCTGGAACAAGTCAGTAAGATTTTAACCTTCTTAGATCTGAACCAAGATCACGTAGGCAACAGTAACCTACTTCAAAACTGTGCTCTTCACGTCCTCTGCTTTGATACCATGTTAAATTTTTAAAATAGATATAAATTTGATATCAGTAACGGTCTTTTTAACTTTTAACAGACTTTAAAATTTGCAAATTTGAGATTATATAGCAGCAATAAATGAATAGTAGATAACCAATGGTAAAGTAGAGTCAACCATCCACAAGAGACACAAAAATTTACCCTGGGAAAAACCTTTCAAGGTATAAAAACCCCAACAAGAATAATCTCTTCTTTAAATATGAGATGACTGAGTTTTTACATGAGTAGATATAGAGTAAACTTTTTACATCAAAGATCTACTTGCGTCTAGGGCACACATACCAAGAGAACCTGCTTGTAGATGATGAAGACAACCCTGAACAGTATGATTGCTGCCATCGACCAAACTTTCATATAAGATCAAACCCTAACCATTCCCATCACTGAATTGAGTTAACTGTTGACCAAAGAAGAGAATTCTGTGGCTGTCGTTGACTATTTGAAGCTGCTGTTGACCAGATTGACTGGGCCGTTGACTTCGGTGGCTAAGTATCAACCCTTACAAGGCTACGACTGCATGGGGCAGGCCCTAAACAGGGCCCAGCCTGCTTGGAACAGACCCTAGATAGGAATCGACCTACTTCTTGTTCACTGTTTACCTTTGCGGTTGCTGGATGATAGGATCAGAGTTCGTGTGACTGGGAAGAGACCCAACGGGGTTCGGCTGCCTTCACAAGTTGATCAGACCTCTCAACAAAACAAGAAAACCCTTGTGGCTATCTTCACATGTTGAACCAGTTCACACTTGGGATAGAAGGAGAGAGTGAAATGCCAACTTGTACCCCCACGAAATTTTCTTTCAAATTAGAGATGAAGATGCCATGTGTTTTGTTCAAATGAGAGTGCTTCTCTAATTATAATTCACATTTTAGGATCACTTCCTTAGATTTAGGATTAAACAAATGATAAAATACAATTAGTTAGGGTTATAATATTTTATTTTTTACTTTTAACCCTTTGAATTTTATTTTGGTCCTTTGGTCCTTTACTAGTGGGCCCTTGGTCCTTCATTAGGATTTCATGGTCCTAGCTCCTTAAGCAAGTCATCTAAGACCTTTCTCTTGGTCTCTATGGTCCACACATGCCAACTCAAAGTACATCATCATAAATAAAGAAGATTATTCTTGTTCTCCTTGCTGTCACCAAGGTCATGTGCTAGGTACATCATTAAGGGGTGGCCAGTCCGTTAGTCCAGTCCCATAGTCCACTGACCAAGGAGAGAAGTACATCACTTGCCTAGACCCAGTCTAGGGTTTCTAGTGATGACTTGGTAACTGACCAGGTGCCTCAGCCCCAGGCTGCATCAAGTTGACCAATGTCAACTACTTGGTAATTGACCAAGTGCCTCCATTCTCCTAGAGAATGGCGCTTAGCACCAGGATGAGCTTTAGTCCTTGTCTGGAATCAAACTCCTGCTAATTGACCAGGTGCCTCAAGTCTCCCAAAGAATGGCTCTCAGCCCCAGGCTGAAATTCAGCCCCTCACTGGAATCAAATTTTTGGTAACTGACTAGGTGCGTCCATTCTCCCAGAGAATGGCTCTTGATGCTGCTAAAAAATTAACAACTTGGACCTATTTTGTGATATAAAACTCCTCCTCTAGGTTGTGTTACCCACAAATTGTACTTCCTATTGAAGAAGCCTACAAGGATAATGAAGGAGGACGTTGAGGGCACACATCTGTTGGGGTTAGTTGGGGCATGACATCCTCCTTTTGGCACACCTAGCACTTGGTGTAGCCTAACTTCACATGTTTATTGTCATTTTATGTCATTTTGTGGTTTAGTCCCCAAATTTGTGGGTGCACTAACTCACATTGTTATCTTTTCACATTATATTGTAGGCTTATAACTTAAAATTAGGTGAGGCTAGTCTTGCATAAATAGTGCCTCCCTCATTGTAAAAGCACATCAAGATATGGGTTCATTATGAGATCTTTTCTATTTCCTTTGGTTTATTGGAGCTCTTGATGTTGTGCACACCTCTCTTTGGACTATCTTTCTTTCTTGAAGGTTGATTTGATGAAGTTCTAGGGTTTCTTTTAATGAAGTTCTAGGGTTTCTTTTACACATGCTATTGGTTGATGCTAAGAATAGTTTTGTTAACTCATGCTCAAGGGGGACCTAAGGTGTATCTCCTTGCACATTTCTTGGTTAATGCTGGTTTGTTTATCTCCTAACACTAGTTTAGCGTCATTCTTGAAGTGCTTTGGGCTAAGTTAGGGTTTCTTCCCAGCATTTTGTCAACTTTGTATGAGGAGACCTTCCTATCAAAGGAGGTCTCCATTGTTAATTGGGCCTTTGACTTCTTTGCTTGCCCTAATTAGGCTCTTCTACCTAAGTCTTGTGGTTGCTAGTTGATGCCCTATTTGCAAGTATTGAAAGCCATTCTAATAGAGGGACTTTGGTATCGATCTCTAAATGCCCTAGGGATTGAGACAAGAATCATATGCCCTATCTTTTCAACAAATCTATCTCTCTTTTATCAATTTACATGGCGTTTATTTCACATGCATTTTTATATATCGAAAAACCCTAGAAATATAATATTGTTGAGAAAACCCTAAAAATCTAAATAATTTGAAAAAACCAAAAATATTTGCAATTTGATAATTCTCATCCACCCATCAAATTCACCCTAGTGGATTTATCCATAGATCTTTGAGGGTGTCCCAATTTGACCTAGTGCTTTGGGAAACGTGAAATTGCTTAAATTAGGGTTTTGCATGGTTTTTTGCAGTTTTGACCGGAGCATCAAGTGCACCCTAGGCCACTTGATCTTCGCCCCTTTAGAGTGCACTTTTATGAGGTAATGCCTTGGGAAGTGTGAAACCCTTGGAATTGGTGATAGTGTCCTCATATTGTCTATTTGGCCTACCCTTATTCATCCTAGGTTAAAGGGTCTTTCTCCTCCCTAGTGCACACCTTTTGACAAGGTTGCCTAGGGTAATGTGATCTTTGCCTTGGGATCTATGAGCTTGCATTGTAATCAATGATGCTTGATGCTAATTGATATTTATGGTAGATTGAATTAACTCCTTTATATGATACATGTATCTTTATTATTCTTTATTGACTCCATTTAAGGCATTGATCTTAGCTATAAGGCTAGTAGGAGGGTATTTGCAGGTGTGTTGGTGTCTGCAGGTGTTCTTCCTCCATTAGGGACTCTCGCTTGGGTTTAGGAGTTACCCCAAGAAGTTGAGGAGTTAGGTTGTGGTGACATTGGGTTTAAGCTCTCTCCTTGCTTACCATCACTAGCACATGGCATACTTAGTTTGCTTTGAAAGGACTGCTAGTTTGAGCGGTAACAGACCTCAAAGAGAGCACACCACTTACAAAGAAATCTCTCCCATGCAATGCATCCTACCTATGCCTAGAAGAGTTCTTACACATTCTTCTATGAAAGGAATCTGTTATAACTGTGTAAGGATTTTGTCATCAAGCTGTCATAAAAGTGTAAGAGTAACCTGCCATGACTGTCATAGATTTTTTCATAAGGGTGTAAGGGAATCTCTCCCTTGGCACATCCATCCCACAAGGAATCCCCTTCAACACTCATGTGCCCTCTTCCTAGGAGAACAACTTGGAGCAACCAAAAACTAACAACTTTAATATATTCAATTTTGTTGTAGGAGAAACCTTGTCTTCAACCTTATCTTCAATTTCCACACGTGCTTTCTTCAACTAATCTTTACTTTTTACCATTCCACCAAACTGGGGTTAAACAAATATAAATCGGCAGACAACAATATAAAAGAAATCTGCTGAATATGTTCACCGCCTCTTTTTAATATTCCACCCTCATTCAACACTAGGCCATAGAAATTCTACTTTCTTTACATATTTAAGCTTCCACCTCTCTTCTATACCATCTAAATTAACACTATTTCTTGCTTTTCCGGAAGCATTTTCAACCTCTCCTGCCTCTCATGCAACTTGTACAACATCACATGATGAATGCCTATCACCTTGCACTTGTTTTCCTTGTAGGTCAATTGTTTTTCTCAATGTTCCCCCAAGGTTCCGGGATGGGGGGACACGGGAGCGTGGAAACGCACATTCGGGACGCGTGGAGACCACCCCCAAATTTTAGGGAAATTCGAGGGGGATGGGGGGAAGTCGAGGTCATAGAAATTATAAAAATATAAAAAATATGAAAAATATAAATCACAATGTAAATCAAAATCTAATAGGTTCAGGAGGTTCGGAGTTTCGTGGTGGAACGTCCAGGAGTTTCGGAGTTTCGTGGGGGGATGTCCAGGAGGTTCGGAGTTTCATGGGGGAACGTCCAGGAGGTTCACAGCAGAGAGAAACGTTTCTCTTTGCGTTTCGCCAAGGTTCGCCCAAAGAGAAACGTGGAGAAACGTTTCTCCCAGAGTCCCCCCGTCCTGGGGACGTGGGAAACGTGTCCCTGACCTTGCGGGACACGTCCCCTTGGAACACTGGTTTTTTTGCCTTCAAACCAATGAACATCATCCATTTCAAAGTCTGAAGTTACCTGATTTAGATCTGATTTCTCATCTATTAACACATCTTTGTTCACAACATGGTTTGTACAATTATTCAAAAGCCGATATCCTTTTGCTTGGTCAGTATCAAGCCTATTAGGAATGGGAAGTGCCAATTTTTAAAAGCTTCCAAGAGTGGAGTGTTCTAAGGGCATTTTTATATAATATATCCTTTAATATATTTTGATGCATATATATTAAAAAAACATGCAGGATGTCAAATTAGTTGAAGAAAACATGAAAACATAGTTTTAACTACTAGAGTAATGATGATCATTAAAGCATCAACCATTCAATACAGTCATAACATCAATCATATAGCAGTTATAACTTATAACATTGTCATCAAACATCTACCTTAAAGTTTCAACATATAACATTTGTCATCAACGAACTATAACAAATAACATCAACCACAAAATGAAATGAAACATTATTTCATTACCAACGAGTTGTAAGATGCAGTCAAAAGTAGGCTCAAACATCAAACCTCAATGTTCAACCTGAAACCGTCTTATAATGTTGACAAAATAGGCCATAACTCTAAGTTTTAGAGATGAAATTCTAAACCATCTTTGTTGCATGATCACCCAAACGTTCGGTCTCCAAAATGCTCTAAAATTATGGCTCCATCCTCCGAATTAGCCTTCTTTGGATTGTTTCCCCAAGTCATATATGTTCTATTATTCTTCGTCGCCTCACAATAATAGGACAACAACCTCGCATTGTAGTGCACATAAACCAAGGTTTCTGCCCTATCTACATTCAAGCTGATTCTCTTCACGTTGTGGATAAGTTTGTAAGTGCTTCAACAGCTCTTTGTAGAATAAGTGTTAACAACTTGTGAAAGCACCTTCATTGCCAATTTATATGTAGATGTGTGGTAGATGATCCATAAATATTCCACTATTTGATAGGATTCTACCTATCTTAATCTTTAGTTGCATGTAGATTAGCAAAGGCTCCATGTTCATTGATATAGTTCCTCAATTTGCTTTATACTTGAGCACACTCACCTTTGTCAGGGACCAACTTGTCTAATGCAAACATATATCCACTTTGTACCTCTGGATTTGTGTGTGGTTTTCTCCTAACCTCACTCCTAGGTGTTGGTTGTGCCAACCAAGATGGAGAATAATATTTGGGTGTAAGGACATATGCTAAGGCATGGAGTGGAACATTCAAATTATCCCACCTGTTGACCACAAGTGTATGAATATGATCATACAAGATCGTATCTCTCGATGTAACAATGTTGATTTGGCCTAGCATGTTGTCCATCTACTCATACACCTCCCCAATCATCGACTGATCCGTATTTGCAAATCAAATCATATTATAAATTGGCTTGCTGAACTGTATAATTTGTGCCCAAAATTGACCATCAAGAACAATGTCCTCCACCTCCCAAAATTCATGTCTAATAGTGCAGATGTAGCTTTGTGTTTTATATCTTGCCATGAATCACTTGATACCATACAAGCCAATGCCTCTCTTACCTTCAAAAGGCGCTTGAAGGTGAGGTAATAACTAGCAAATATGGTCTTTGCAATATTAAGTAGCTCCAACTTAGAGTGATTGTGGAAAATGTAGTGGGCATGGCTATGATTGGTAATAACTTTTATCATTCTCATCTATTCTTGTACAATGCACCAATTAATTTATAATTATGGTCCTTCATCTTAATATTATCATGCATCAAGAGGTTCAATGTGTGAACCAAATACCCATACCAAAATATTGTAAGGTAAAAATCCTTATTGATTGCTCTTGTTGCGTTACAATTAGCATCATTATCAACGATGAGCTGAATGACATTGTATGGCCCAATCCCTTGAATGGTTTTAATTAAGGGTTCTGCATTATGAATATTGGTCTTGTTACGATATGAGTAGTGATGGGTTGAAAGGAAGATCACACCAATAGTAGACACATTAAGATTATTTATCAATGGCCTACCTTTCACATTTGCCCCACCATCAAATAAAATGGATAGCCCATATTTGGTCCAATCTTTGTAAATTGTCTTAGAGCATTATGGATTTAGGATTTTCCTTGTCAAGTCCCATGGTACTAGCTTTATCATAGTTGGAGTTCCTATTGATGTCTTGTATCATTTCATGCCAATAGGGTGTGCGGAGAACATTGAATGGTATGCAACATGCATAGAGAACCTTGAACACTTTTGACTCCATGTCATCCCTACAACCTTGGTCAAGGAAAATTTGATATTGTAATACGTCTCGAATGCACAGGCAATAATCCACTAGCATGGGGGATGAGGATTGACCACTGAACATTCTATGTGAGCTTGAGTTCGCAGATTCAACCCTTGATTTTTTGGATGTGTTTTGTGCTTCTTCCTCTTCTCTCCTTTACCTATTTCTATATTTCACTGCATTTTATCATATGTTTTGATTCCTATGCCCTTCTTTTCATCATGTGCATTATCCCATAGAGATGCTTCCACACATAGGTATATGAACCTATGTAAGCTGTGCTACAATGTGAGCATGTAAATCTTGTGTTTCTACCCTTTTTCCCTCCCTCAAGCTTTGTCACATGTTTTCACAAGGTTGTTGAACTCTCTTTAGGTTTATTTCCATTATCATTGTTAGTTTCATCACCCCCTTCCACTTCTTCCTCCTCTCCATCAAAAGGATAAAGAAAAATACAACAATCAATGCCAATCAACATTAGGTTCATAAAGGGCTTGGTGCTCTTGATTATGCCAATGTGATACCCTCGTACATTATAGAATCCAATGAAAATGTTGCAATCCTACCTATTACACTTCATATTATATGAGGTTTCACATTGTGATTTTCATCACACTGATGGGGATTTGCAGTTGGTACCTTTAGAGCATTTGGATGGACTTGGGGATAAACATCTTAATGTAGTCTCTTCTCTTCTTGGAATTGGAGTAGTTGAAGATCTTTGGTGGATGATGTTCACTCTCAATGGTGGATGGTCATCTTCTGGTTTGGTGCTACTTTCATGCCTTTGCTTGATGGATCACTCTCTTGACATATGGATGCTTTTTAGTGACTATGTATGTTGGTGTTGTGATATTGGTTTGTCATAGGAAGGGTGTATTCTGTTGTTGCAATTGTAACTTCAGAAGATATTCATTTGTATTTTATATTTATATTATTATTGCATTTTACTTGTACCTATGACGGAGATGTTTTTTCCTCCATTCAGGGATGTCATTATTATGTTTGGTCATTGAGGTAAAACCTCCATTGTAAGTCGGGGCAATAACATCCCAAAGGATAAATGTAAATTGTATTATTGAGTCTCCCTAGGACAGGTTGACCCAGTCAAGATAGTGAGGTTGGCCCCATTAGGTAAAAAGGTCACCCACACATAAAGTATAATAGAGAGCTTGCTCTCTCATTTGGACACACCACTCACTCACTCAAGTTCGCATTAAGGAGAGAGAGAAGAGAAGTTCGCTGGTGGAGAAAGAGAGAGAGCTGCAGAAGACATCTTACATTTTGGTTTCTATCTTGTTTGATATTGTATTAGTGAAAAATCTATTTCTGAGGAAGTTGCGGGGTTTACTCCTTTATGGTTTCCACGAGGAAAATTATTGTCTCTTGTGTTTTGCTGTGCTTGTCTATCTTTCAGTTAAAGATCTAATTAAATTGAATTAAAGTGCAAACTCTTACATGGTATTAGAGCCAACCTGAAAATAAGGCATTGTGCAGCAGTGGGAAACTAGGGCGTCCTAGTTCAAGGTCTTCTCTCCACAGATCATCAGAAAAAGAGGGCTAGGCTAACTCGCCCTAGAAGGGCGCATCTTTTGGAGGAATCAGAATCAAGTTTGAAGAATTTTCATTTACAGAGCTTGCTCTCTCATTTGGACAAACCACTCACTCACTCAAGTTCGCATAAGAGGAGAGAGAGAGAGAAGACAAGTTCGCTGGTGGAGAAAGAGAGAGAGTTGCAGAAGACATCTTACATTTTGGTTTCTATCTTGTTTGATATTGTATTAGTGACAAATCTATTTCTGAGGAAGTTGCGGGGTTTTCTCCTTTATGGTTTCCCCGAGGAAAATTATTTTCTCTTGTGTTTTGCTATGCTTGTCTATCTTTTAGTTAAAGATCTAATTAAATTGAATTAAAGTGAAAACTCTTACATGGTATCAGAGCCAACCTGAAAAGAAGGCATTGTGTAGCAGTGGGAAACTAGGGCATCCTAGTTCAAGGTCTTCTCTCCACAGATAATCGGAAAAAGAGGGCTAGGCTAACTCGCCCTAGAAGGGAGCATCTTTTGGAGGAAGCAGAATCAAGTTTGAAGAATTTTCATTTTTTGACCCAGACACTGGTGTCAGGAGGAAACTAGGGCATCAAGCTTTTGGGGTTTTCCTCCATCAATCCGGACAAAGGAGTACATTGGACAACTCGCCTTGAGGAGGCGCATCTTCCTGTCCAATCAGAAGTTCAAAATTCCAAGTTTGGAAACTTAGAGTTTCTCTACAAACCTTAGGCCAGCCAACTCTAGAACCAGGTTGGGCATCTCAAATTGGTAAGATCTAAATCTTTGCTATTTCCATTTGAGGTTCTCATTTTAAAATGACTCACCACACTAAGCTTGAGGGAGCTGACAACTTCTGAGCATGGAAGTATAGGATCTCTCTTGTCCTTGAAGAAAATGATTTGGACAAGTATGTTAATGAGGAGGTTCCAGCACCAGAGGGAAATGAGGCAAAGGCAATCCACAAGAAGAACTTGGTCAAGGCCAAGAGGATTATTCCAGACTCCATCAAGGATCATCTCATCCCTCATGTGTCATCCCTGAAGAATCCCAAGGCGATGTTCGATGCCTTGACAAAGATATTCGAAGGGAAGAGCATCAATCAGAAGATGACATTAAGGAACCAACTCAAGAATGTAAAGATCCAACACTCAGAGACTATGCAATCTTACTTCATAAGGGTCTCTCAAAGCAAGGAGCAACTTGAAGTGGTTGAAGGCAAAGTAGAAGAAGGAGAGATTGTTATGACCACCTTGAATGGTCTCCCAAGATCATGGGACTCATTCACTCAAGGAATATGTGCCAGGAAGAAGCTGATCTCCTCCAGCAAAATCAACAAGAATTGGCATCATGCTCACACTGCAGAAGATGATGAACTTGCAAGCAAAAGAACAAAAGAAAATTCTTCAAGTGATGAAGAATATGTATTGTAATAAATGAAGGTAACTAGTTACAAGGGTTCATTCAGTAGGTTCTGTTATCACACCATAGTAGCTGGGCTACTATTCTTGTTGAGCAAATATCTGCACTTTCCAAAGCTTTTCTTTTTCAGAGATCAACTATGATGAGCATGTTTGTTTGGGATCACTTATGGATCAGAGCAGTATATGTATTGGATATTGATTAGACCTTGTGCCAAGGTTGAGCCTTGAGAGCTTAGATTTGATGACCGATGTGACCCTTTGTTCCATACAGTTTCAGTTCAGTTCCCAGTTGTATTATTGCAGTAGTGTTTCAGTTATTTGTGGATGATGATGATTATTATGATATGATGGGACCTATGGACTTGTGATTATTTGCATTGGACTATTATCTTGTTGTTTTAGTCACCTTCATAGCATTGACTTGGTACATGATTCATGATGTGGCAGTACTATTTAAAATATAGAATGAAATATCTTGGATGATGTTATAAATATTAAATTGGATGTATTACTTGCACACTTAGGTTTTCTGACAAATACCCATTGGTTTCATTACCCTCATATGAGCATAAGCATGGCCTTTCTTGGCATTTTTGTTTTCTAGCTTAGGCACCACATTCACTTGACTCCATCCATCCATGACTTTCCTTGTTTGGCTTTCACCCTGACTTGCCTTCTTGACTTTTTGATATGGAGGACTTCCCCATTTCTACCTCTGTGTTGGACCGCATCCATGTTTGTTTTGGGGTCTCGGCTCTGAGTTGGTGACAAAACTTGCCTTTGGTGAGTTGGATTGTATGCCTAAATCATTCTGGTCAGTTGTCCCGATGTTTGGCACTGTGCAGAACTCCCCCTAGTCACTTGAGTTGTTGTTGGCTAAAACTGAAAGCACATGTACTACTTATATTGGAAATGTATTATGAAAGCTTGTGAACTTAAAATTCTAGAATGTGTTTCTTAACACACGTGAATAAAAGGCTATAGCAATGAACTGCTAAAATACCCCGTGAAGGGTATGAAAAGGTCCAAAAAGCAATGGTTACTCTTGTATATGATTTTGCATCTCTTCTTTTAGACATCCTTGCTTGTAACAGGTGAAATCGACTTCTATAGAGGGAGGCCGAATTGATTGAAGCTAGTCATGTGAATTGCTTGATGGGAAGATTGTAGGGGTTGCTCACATCCCCCATGGGCAAGACGTTTTCATCTTGAGGGAGTTTTTCAATTGTACTTTGTCCATTGATTGTTTCTTTGACATGCCATGCTTAGATCTCATTGATTTGTGGATCAAATCTAACTTTTTGTAGTTTGATTTACAGGTTGCATGGGACATCTCTCCTCCTAGGGCTTGGACGATTTGGGTTGAAGACACTTGGATCAAGCTTGGAATTGTAACTAAGGGCAAGAATCATCCATATGCTAAGAGGCCACAAGCTTTTGAGGTAAGATCTACAAGGTACGTATTGATTTCGCTTCTTCTCCATCCTATTGGTCACACAAACTTTTAAAATCAAAACCCTCATTTTTTTTTTACTTTTTCCTAGATCTACTTGGATCTAGCTTGGCTTTGGGGATAATATTTAAAACCCACCTCTATAGCATCCACGGCAATTCGGCTCTATAGTTTGGTGGTGATTGGCCTCCATTTGACCCACTTCCCAAGGCACCTAGCCTTCCTTGAGGCAATTTGCATTCCTTGAGGGAGGCTAGTTGGGCTAGTTCCTTGACATGTGTAGGTGAGATCCCACTTGATTTGGATAGATCCACCTTGATAACCTACTCCTAGTGCTTCACCTTGTTGATTTTCACCTTGTGGGCCCCATTCCTCAATTTGAGGGTTGAGCCCCACTTGGGTTACTTGGTGATGCATTTTCAATCTTAGATCTATGGAGATCTAGCTCATATTGGGGATGCCATTTCAAACCCACCTTGATAATTGCCTTAACTACCCCGATCTACATTTTGGTGAAATTTGGACTCCATTTGGCCCTTGATCTAAGGCACTAGTATCCCTTGGGGCAATTCACATTCCTTGGGGTTAGTGTTCTTTCTCTAGGTCCCATATGTGGGTGTTGCCTATCTCATCTTAGATCCATAGATCTACATCATTGCATACCCCTTAGTGCCATCTCACCCCTAACTTTACCTTGTGGGCCCCATTTGGACCATTTTCCAATTTTTAAGGAGTGGGCCCCACTTGTGTCTTTTCGTGGTACTAGATCTAATTCATTTGAGCTTCATAAGTGGCCTTAATCATTCATTGGTTGAAACACTTGTCACCTCCTAAGCCTCTTCAACCACATTTACACTCTTGGGTCCACTTCATCTAACTGACTCATTGATTTCTGTAACTCAACTTACGCATTTCCCTAGGAACCTTTTGGGTTAGCTAATCTTCATTGATTGGCTAGGGTCTCCCCCTTGGTCTTGATTCATCTTGATCTAAAGTGAAGAGTGCCTCGGTTATCGTGACACCCAACTTGCATTGGGAACCGTTGCACCTCTTGGATCACCTCTTTAGTTGTCCATCTCCTCTACCATCCCGGATGGGATACCTTTACGGACAACTACAAGTTGTGTGATAACAGGTTCCACCTCAGAAGGTGAAGCTAGAGATGACTTTCAGTATTACATGAAAGGAGTAGGAGAAGCTCCTACAGAGCTGGACTCCGGATAACAAATAAAGATTAATGCTCTATAGAAGAACCTCTCATCCATTTCAGCATTGGTTAAAGTGACACACAAAGTCTACTCCAATACAAAGAACAAGTGTAGAAAACTTGCTCAACATTTCTGATCATAAGCAAGAAAGGCACAGGACCTCAGAATCAGATGATGAAGAAGAACACACTGTTGGAGACTCTAGTAGTTCCTGCAAGGAAGCAAAGATCAAGAGGGAGTCCACCCAACAACCAAACAAAGATAAGTATTTAATTTCTTGTATATCTAATAATGATATTGTTTAGTGGTGTACATACTTATGTTCCTAGATTTAGGATGTGTATTACGCATGTTAGAATTTTTACATGATGAACTGTACACTACTAATATGCATATGATGGGTAAGTGGCCTATGGTACTATACACCATTCCATTGCTACTTATCTAGAATGAAACCTCTTTGTTGACATATTGGGAGTAGTGCACACCCTTAACAATGTTCTGGTAGAGATGGAAAGCATCTAGAAAGTTATCGTATGCATACGGGATATGGATGAATGTTGTGTTGAGGCATTCGCTAAGATTGTTGCATGACTGTGTGATCTATGTCTTTATGCATAAGAATTTGTTTTGAAAATCATGAAATGTTTCTAACCACGCAACTGATTTGGCAGCCTTCTTGAGTTGCACAAAACTCTCACCTTGGTGCTTGGGACTTTACACTTTTGTGGGTGTTAGATTTTGTTGTAACACAACAAATTCTAAATCCTAAAAAATTGTTATGCCTGCTGAATTCTGAATGGGATATGAAATTCTAGTTTCTCCATATGAAGTTTGATGAAGTTGGAAGTTGGAACCACTCTCAAACATCCTGAAACAATTAATGGTAATATTAAAAGTTTAAGTAAAATGATAGAAAATGAAAGATAAATGAAATGTCAACTTTTACCTAAGTTACCAGGATATGGATACGGATTCGCCAGATTTTTTAAAACCCAGGATCCGGATACGGCGGGGAAACGACAAGTACAAAAAAATATAAAAATATTTATATAATAAATAAAAATATATAGTGAAGAATCAAAAGTATTTATGGAATACAAGTAGAACTATAAGTTATTGCCAAAAAAGAGTCCTTGTACCATAACTGATAATTTGATGAGTTGTAACCATGATTGATATAGATAATTTTAAAAACCATTTCAGCATGAACTTGAAGCAGGTCATAATAGTGTTTTTGTGAGCCACATCCACATGTCCCTATCGGCAGGGAATAAAGTGGGTTTCTTGAAGGCTATGGCAAGACATTATGACAGTGTAGGTGAAGTGAGCAACAATATAGCACATAAAGATAGATCAGCCTTTGACAGCAGACCTTGACCGTAAAGATAAATCAAATAAAAACATTGAGAGCAGAACTTGATATTGATATATCAGAGTTCAAGAGCAGATCTTGACATAAGGATAGATCAGAGTCTCAGACCTTGAGTAAGAATGGGTTTTACACTTTTAGCCATTAGTTGTTTAGGGTTTTTTAAGTTTTTATTTAAAAACAATTTTTTGGGGGGGATCAATGGGTCATAGAAGCACTGGAAGTTTCAGGATCTGTTTGAAAATTTCAGGAATTGTTTGATTTTTCACAGGACCCATTTCATAGGACCAGGATACGTTTCCTTCTGCAGGGGATCCGTTTTCATGAAGGATCTTAGGCGGATCCTTGGTCCTACACACTGGGGTGACTGATCCGGTAACATAGACTTTTACTTTTAGGATTTAAAATTATTAGTAATTACCAGCATTTTTGGTCAAACCCAGTAAAAAAGAGTAAATAATTGCCTACACCATTTTGGAAATGCACTGTATGGACCCATGATATGACCTTCAAACACATTTCAGGTCGTGTCTGAAAACATGTTTCAGGCTGTATGGACCTGTGGTATTATTAAAATCTGATCTTAACTCAGCCTAAACACTTAGCACAACTCTGATATCAGTTTTCAACATTCATAAAACCCAACAAATATCACATGCATATAAATTTCATGTCTCTGTAAGCTGATATACTGTAACTAAGTAAACTTAGCAGTGGAAATAAACAAAGAACGGCAGTCTGTAATAAACATTTTGACAGAGGAAATTTGGTCAAAGACCTTGGAAAAACACCCTAAGGGGAAAACCAGTCAAGGGAGTATTTATTGGGCTTCTTAAGAAAAATTTACAGAGTATAACAGCAGTTAACTAGCAGCAGAAAGTACACAGTACTTTCTCAGTCACTGTGCATCTATTTCTTGGAAACTGTGCCAAAGAAATTTACAGTCAACAGGTTCAATCTCTTCCATGGAAAAACAGTGCTCAGTTTTCTATAATGAAGCCTGTAGAATACACTTTCTCTAGCAGCAGAACCACATCTCGAAATATGTGCAAAACAGAAGTGTAATGTACAGCAGAATTCACCTTGAAGTTTGTGCCCACTTGGCTGCCTCGATTTCAGAGCTGTACGGCCTCACTGTCACAGCTATAGGGCCTCCCTTTTTTCTGCAATGCAAACTCTCTTTCAGTTGCAGACTTCCTTGGAAAATGTGCCCTTCACCTTGGGAAACATGCTCCACTTCTTTGCTGCTGACATTTGCTGGTCTTCTCTAGGGATGTGTTCCCATCACATTGGGAAATGCACCCTCTCGGTCCAGCCTCCTCTCCCTTTCCCTTTCACAGCCCCTAGCTCTCTTGAAACTTGTGCCCTTTGCCCTTCTCCCCAAACTCCTCTCCCTTGGTATTCGAGCCACCCTCCAAAGACCCTCTCTATTGGAATGCGTGTCTAAATTCTCCTACTTCTCTTTTTATTAATGGTGAGAATGACTTTGCCTCTTCATTTTCCCAAGTGACTTTGTCTCTTGACACCCCCAAGTGACTCTTCACTTTCCATGGGTGAGACAAATTACGCTTTATGAAATAAAAATAATTTTTCACTCACAACTTTAATAAAAGCTCACATTAACTTTGTTACTCTAAAGTTAATGACTAGAAAAGTCACCTAGGTCCTTTCTACATGCCTAAACACCAGCAATGTAGAAAACCTACCTTGCTACAAATCTCAACAGCTATGGCCTTGAAATGCATTTCAGGGCCGTACCAAACAAATTTCCACATCTCTGTTCATTCCCATACGTGGTATACCCCCTGAGGGCGTGCTTCCTGTAAATTAGAAATAAAGATTTTAAAGAGACTTTCCAATTGATTCCTTCTAGACCATGCCTCCTTTGGTGTGACACCCATCACTTCTCCATTGGGATTCCTATTTAACGAATAGACTGTTGTGTGTATTGTTTGAGTTTCTAACTTTCTACCCGTTATTTATCTAGAAGTGAGATTCCCTGCAACATATTTTTTGCCATTTTTATAAATTATAACTATTTCTCTTCTTCTTTCACGTTCAACTGCTTGCCTTGGGATTTATTGCAAATGCCTATTGTTTCCATACATTATTTATCTGGATGTGACTTTTTCTGCAACATATTTTTCACTATTTTTTTAACCTTTTGGCTTCTTTCATCATCAGCAGCTTGTCTTTGGTTTCTTTCTTTCTTGCAAACTATCTTAGGGTGCTATATAATAATGTAACTGAGATGATTAACTTAAGTGAGAGATGTATATGCTGCAGTATCGCTACTTTATTTTATTGTCTATCTACCCTTATAGCTCTCACCTGTATTTGTACATCCTAAAATCGTACACCAAATAAACTAGCTATACTGAGCAGCTTTGACTGAGTTAGTTTATAAAGTGACTTTGACTAATGTTCACTAATAAAAAGGTATGCAATATTGGAAATTAAAAAAAAAAACGTTTTTATTATTTAGTGAAAATGCTGGACCTTCTTTGCTTTATGAGAGATTTAATGCCATAAATAGGAGTGCTTAGAATTATTAACGACTGTTCAATATCAGAATAGAGAGTACTTGAGAATTAGAGATTCGTTTACCACTGCTACTTCTTAATGCCCAAGTAGTTTCCCTTGTAGTCTACAATACCTGCAGGTAGAATTACTGTATGCCATTGACTATCCAAGAACCTCAGTTGGGAACTTGGGAAACGTAAAGAGGCTCTTATGTCAATTATTAGTGTTGGAGGTGATGCAATGCATGTAATGCTGGCGTTAATACGTTATCTGAGAAATATGTTTTTTCTCCCTCTGCACTTAAAGTACCCTCACTTGAACAGGTAAAACATTGACTGTTTTGGTGAAATAAGGTCAGGATGCAGGCATGCATATTTACTAAGAGTTTTCTTTTAATTGACATAGGTAAAGATAAACTTGAGCTTATATCCAAGAATCAATTTATTGCCTAGGGGAATATTTTGAATTTCTGACTTGTCTTTCATGTTGAGATTCTCTTTATTTGTTAGTTATTTTCTGTATTGCAGGTGCAGAATTTGATAGAACGATGCCTGCAGCTGTACATGAATCAAACAGAAGTTGTGAACACTCTTTTAAATCAGGCCAAAATAGAACCTGGCTTCACTGGACTTGGTATGCTTCTGACTGTATTATACTCCAGAGAATGTACTGCTGTTGCATACATTTCATTTTCATATGTATCTATTATGTTTTATGATTTTATCCATGTCAGTCTCTAAATGCTGTTTCAATTGTTATTCAAGAATCAGGTTATATTTTATTGATACTATTGGGGTCCCTTACTTGAAGGCTGAAGCTCTCTTTTCATGTCTACCCTCTCTATGTAATGGTTGCAGATGTGCAGGTTTCTTGTGAGCTGTATGTCCTGTCATCTAGTGTGTTGAAGGCATCTTTCACTCTTTTACTCAACTCAAGTTTGGTGTTGTAATTAATAACTTGATTCTTGTGTTTTAGGAATTTGTCCCTTTAACTTTTAAGCCTTTGCTTAGAGATTGTAAATTGGTTAGCATTCTTCCCACCCCTTGATAATTATTTTTTGGCCTCTTCTTTCTTTCCGGAAATACCATTCTTTTACAACTGTTTAAATGGGCAAGGATCAATTATTAGTGAGATCCTTCTCATTGTACTTTTTGATGTCATTAGTGGCTACAATATTTATTACTTATTTGTGATCTTTTGGCTGCTTGTTATAGTTATTTAAAATTCATGCTCATTTACAGCATAGAATATACAGCCAAATTTCTATATATTGAGGCCATTGACTTGTAATAAATAGTAAGTACCTATATAATAGGCTTGTAGAGTTTGCCCATATTTATGGGTGGTACGTTTTGTCAGAATTAATATTAAGCAAGCAAAATTGCTATTTTTTGGAAGCAATTCCTAGTTAGTGCTTTTGAGGCTATAGAGGTGTTGGTATAATGGATATTCCCCCAAGGATAATGACATTGCAACATGGAATAATGGGAAAATTTTCGGAGTATGTTATAGAAAGTGTTGCCGCCTAATACACACCTGGGGGGGACGCGGCAGGAAACCTTCAAGCCGCTCGGTGTGTCCTTGGGGGCAAGTGAGAGTCAAGTGCTGTCACCTGATTACTCGACTCCTCCGTCTAGGCTTACTCCTAGCGAAGCCAAGGGGGGTGGTCCCTATAAAAATAATCTAAGGCTTTTAATCTATAACAAAAGATAAAGTCTATTCTAGGAGTTAAAGATGACGAGATGATAAAATTATAACAACAAAGCACTGCTTGTGAATTAAATCAAATAGCTAACCCAACATAAGATTAATGAGCATTCACGACATTTATGATTGACTTAAACACAGAAAATTAAAGACCAGTGCCGAGAATGTAAAAATGCTTGTAAATACTGTTGTGTGGGGTTGCTTGTGTAGTCTCAGTGAAAGTATTGCAGTGGCTCGGTTGTTAAATTTTATAGTTATTAGATGAGTAGTTAAGGAGTGGGTTGATTCTTGGTTTGGCCCAAAAGAAAACCTAAACTTCGAACTGAGTGCTCTAGCAACCTTACCAAGTGTCCAACCAGGCGAGGATGAACCCGCTTAAGAACCTGCTGACTCTGTGGATTCAGTCCATGCAACCTCCCGAGTTCTTAGGATTGGATTCTGATGGATTATCCTATTAACACTAATTACCTTGCACCCGTTTCTGATTGAGCCAACTGTTCCGACTAAGCTGCAGTGGTCAAGAGCATACTCCGAGTTTGGGGCGTTGTTCGTTTTATTAAATAGGTATGAGTGGATGATTAATCTACACTAAACCCCAAGCGTAAAGCAAGGGGGGTTAATTTTAGGATTAAATTTTAAGCACAGGATAATAATTCGAAATAAACACAAAAGCATATAAAAAAGATAAACAGGTCCTCGGAGGACGTTGTGTGCTTGAGTGAGTTATCTAATTACTACTGCTTGAAAGAAAACTAATCTAAAACGAAAAAATAAAAAAAATGAACAAGGGTGCGAATCCCCCCTGGGGGGATTGGGTTCAGGCGCTGGAATTGCCTGCTGTGCTCTTTTTATTTTTTTGATTACAACTTGGAAACTTAAGAGAAATACTGCTTGCCCTTTATCATTAGGGAACAAGTCAGTTTACAATGTTAGAATGATGTAAGGGAGGTAAAACTAGCTCCCCGGATGGCTACGGACACCTCTGAATCTCAGACTTTGAGCTTTAAAAAGCTCGGACCTGCTAAAAGACAAAAAAAACCAGCGAACTGAATTAGTCTTAAAAATGCCAAGAAACACTTAAAAAGTGTCTTTGACGTTGCTACAAAAAATTGCAAAAATTTCTAACTTAGCTAGCAACCTAGAACTAAATAAAAATGAAGCTATTAGACTCTTTAGATTGCTACTTGCTTAGATCTATTAATCAAATGAACTTTGAAGCAAGATTTAGATTTAAATAGGACAGTAACCGAGATAGAATAAAAAATGGATCTAGAAAAGTGAACCCATGGGGTTTGAGTGCTTTTGAAGAGAAGGGTTATGGAGTCAAACTCCTTGATGCACCGATAAGATCTACACTTCGATCGACAATGTTGAAATGAAGACAAGATCAAGCAAGTTCTTTGTGCTCTCCAACTTGGGCTACCTGTACATAGCTACCAAGAACTAACAAGGGGATTAAGAGCATTTGTATAACAATAAACCATAAAACAATAGAAAAATGAATTTCAAGCAAGAAACACCATCATTCTTTGCATCATGATATCATTTACATATGTAAGCAGCCTATAAAGAGTTACTTACAGATCTATAAGAAGATAACTTCTTTACCCAAGAAATGCAATCCCAACAATATTAATCAATGGAACATAAGTACAGTTTACCTCATTCATGCATGTAGATCCAATCCAAGACAATCACCAAATCAGATTAGCCTCCAAAGCCTTCTCTTTATTAACTCAAAAATAAAAATATTACAAATAGAAATGTGCAGAGGTTCCACCTTCCAGATCCTTACAATGGAGCCAAGCTCCTCAATATATAGCACAAGGAGAGTGAGCTAGGGCGCAAAACCCTAAGGAGACAAAGCTCCTAGATTGTAGAGCAAGGAAAGCTCTCATCCAATGAGAAACACCACCATACTTGGACAAAAGCTCATGAAAATGGAAGCTGCCCTCTTGTGAAAGCAACTCACGCGTGAGAAAGATGAGGGCGAATTGATGTTTCCATGCCACATTAGAAAGGTGAGTTGGCTGATGTATTTTAAAAATTAGCATCTCATATATGCTTTGTGCCACCTCATAATACCTCTCGCCCATATTTTTTAAAACTTATCCAACAATAAATCTGTACGGCCGTGAGGATGAAGGATGGCCCACGTGAAGAAACCGTATGGATTTGTCTCTTTGCCATATTACTTGACCTTTTAATGCAATCTCTTATCAAAACAAACATAGGCTATGTCATCCAGGGTGGCTCCACCTTCAAACTCACTCTCCAAACAAAATCGTACGGCTGTACGGATGGCCCACGTGAGGAATGGTGGGCGAATTGTATCTTGATACATTCACACTTTGATTTAAAAATAAAACCTTAGTATATGGTTGGTCATTGTTTTAACTTAATACACAACCCAAGCTTCAAACTTTAAACTTTTGCCACGGCTGTGAATGAGAGGTATGGCCCACGTGAACCTCATTTCGTGGAAAGAAAAACTCACTTCAACCTTTACAAATTATAACATAAGGTTTTGAGTATGATATTAAATGCTAACCACACAAGTTACCTCTCCTCCAATCACACTTGCTCACGGCCAAGTGGAGAAGGCCCCACGTCAACTTCATTTCTTACGGTTTAGCAATAATAGAAATACTTCACACTTTGACTTTATGATAAACTTTTAACATATGCTTTGCTTTAGCATAGAGTCGTACACCTTAGTTTGACTTAGTGCCAAGTCATTTGCCATGTGATAATTCCTTTTTTTTTAAATACTTCAACTTTGGCCAAAGTGCATTTTGTAGCAATTTTAGCATTTAAAGTGCCAAAATGTATCTCTGAATGACAAAACTGCTCCACGGGGGTTCTCGGTCGCCCAAAATGTAGGAAAACTGGGTACCGGGGTAAAGAGGATGCTCTGAGCTTGAAAACGAGCATCCCTGCGTCGAAATCCGACTCCGGATAAGACTTTTATCACTTTTTGAAATTTTTTAATTAAACCATTAAAAAATGGCTTAAAAAATGCGAAAAATATTTTTTCTCGGAATCGACTGAAACTTCAGGGGAACCTAGTACATGACAAAACGATAAAATTCTAGCGTCTAGCATGTTCATACATGTTACAAAATGGGCTCTAATAATCCCCTAAGGCCTAACCCCCACTTTGGGCATTCCAGCTTTGGAGGAGCAGGAGAAAACCTCATCGATTATACTCGGCTAAAGGCAAGGCATAATCGACAAGGGAAAAAACTCCTTGGAATACCTTCTTTGGTTGTCAAGTCCTAGGGAACCGAGTCACTCAAAGACCACCATGCTAGTACGCTTATTACAAACCCCGTGGGGCACAGTCATGTACTACAAAAACTGACAAATGGGCCCTGAAAAGGCCAAACTTGGAACTCCTGAACACTGAAAAAGGCACAAGCAAATGTGCAATACTGGCGGCTCACTGAAATCTAACTGTAGTGCAACTCAGTTGGTAACATCTGGCTCCAACTGCGGGACGTGTGATTAATCTTTCCTAGGAAAGGAGATCATTCGAGAACTCCAGATTCTCAGTTTCCTGCATGGAAACGTAAGTGCATCAGTCCCATATATATATGAAAAATAACCAAATGAAACATCTAAGTTACGACATTTATTCATAAAAGGAAACTATTGTGCATAACCAAAATTCAATCTAATGTACAAAACAATAATATACATAAAATAAATTTAACTAGAAAATGAAATGCAGGAGTAGGGTTTAGAAATTTTGATACAAAGATGCCCCCATGGGCATCAGATATTTTCAGTGTAGAATAGTTTGAGAAGGCCTCCGTTGACTGGGAGGGTACACTTCTCTCCGTCCATACTGCTTAGGTAGAAAGCGTTTGTGCCTGCTACTTCATGAATGAGATAAGGGCCTGCCCATAAACTGTCAAATTTTCCATGTTTTCCAGGTTTTTCCCTTCTTTTGTCCCAAAGTAGTACTGTGTCACCAATCTGAAATACCCTTGGCTTTGATGACTTATCAAAATTCTTTTTAACCTTCTCCTGATTCTTTATGCTTTGATCAACCGCCTTTCGTCTGATTTCATCCAACTCAACTAGTTGATCCATTCTATACTGAGATGCATCCAGATCTGTGTTACACTCTTCTAGTAACTGATACACTGGCAGCTTTAGGTGCACAGGTAAAGTAACATCTAATCCATAAACCAGTTCAAAAGGAGATTTTCCCGTTGAACTTTTCTTAGTAATCCTATCTGCCCATAGTGCAAATCTGATCTTACTATCCCAAGCTCTTTTATTATCTCCAACAATTTTCTTGACTATGGTCATTAAGTTTTTATTACTTGATTCTGCCAGACCATTACCTTGGGGATAATAATTTGATGAATGTGATAGGATGATACCATACTTGAAACAAAAGGATGACATTTCTGCTGAGCTAAATGCCTTAGCATTATCCGTGGTGATCCTAGCGGGCACACCGAATCTAGTGATAATCTTATCTTCTAAAAAATCCATGATCACTTTCTCGGTTGCCGCTTTCGTGGGGATTGCTTCCACCCACTTGGTAAAATAATCCGTGGCAGTTAGGATCCAAGAATAACCATTGCTAGAATTATCCTTAAACTGACCAATGAAATCAAGACCCCACTGCTGGAAAGGGGCTTGGACAACTACAGGTTTAAGAGGCAAGGATGCTAACTTTTGTTTTCCTGTGAAGAGTTGACATTGTTGGCAACTTCTGACATGCTTGTGAATATCTGAGAACAAAGTGGGCCAATAATACCCTGCTCTAAGGACTTTATGGGCTGTTGTCTTGGCCGCATAATGTCCTCCACAAAATCCAGAATGGAACTCAGCCATGAGTTTTTTGGACTCTGGCTCATCGATGCATCTAAGAATTAGACCATCTGGATTTTTCCATCCTAGCCCATCCTGGGTGATACAAAACTTTGTGGCTTTTAACCTCAAGGCCCTTCTTTTATGGCCAGTTAGATGATCTGGGCATGTGAGGTTGGTTAGAAAATATATGATGTCTGAATACCAAGGAACCTGTTCAAGACGTTGAAGCTCTTCTGATCTGACCTGTACTGATTCATTGTTCTGACATATCATCCCTAAGGCTTGCTCGTTCCCTTCAGCCATCATGCGGGCTAAACCCTGACCTTTAACTAACTTGGTGGGTTTGATTTCTAAGTCATATTCTTGGATTTTAGAGACCCATTTACCCCTTATACCAAGACAGTCTTGTTGTGCTAAAATGTCCTTAACCGCAGCATGAGGCACATACCCTATAACTTTCGAGTATCCGATATACATTCTGAAATGCTTAAGTGATTTAACTAAGGCATATGCTTGTTTTTCCATGATAGTGTACTTAAGCTCAGAATTCTGTAAGGCTCTACTCATAAAGGCTATGGGTTGCTCCTGGCCATCCTTATTCTTTTGCAACAAAACTCCGGCTATGGTGTCTGGTGATGCAAATGAAAAGATTTGAAAATCTTTGGAATAATCAGGACTGATCAAGACAGGTGATCTACAGATAGCATCCTTTATTCCACTAAAAGCTTCTTTACCCTCTTTATTCCATTCAAACTTAGCGTCCTTTTTAAGCAATCTCTGCATGGGTTTCATTAACTCTGCTAGGTTGGGAATAAAACGTCTGATAAAGTTGATTTGCCCGTTGAATGACTGTAAAGCTGTTTTATTACAAGGCAAAGGAACTTTCTTTATGGCTTCTACCCTCTCTGGGTCAATTTTGACCCCATCTTTGGAGATGATGTGACCAAGTAACTTCCCCTCATCAACACCTAAGACAGACTTAGCTGGGTTTAAAGATATGCCGAATTTTCGACATCGTTCAAAGATTTGTCTTAGGTGGCCAACATGATCACTTCTTTCTTTAGAAAAAACTGTGAGATCATCCTGATATATTTCTATGATCTTACCGATTAGCTCATTGAAAGCATAATCCATGGATCTCTGGAAAGTTGCCCCAGCATTGAGCAATCCAAAAGGCATTCTAAGATACTCGAAAGTACCCCATGGGGTGGTAAAAGTTGTCTTATGCCTGTCTTCTTCGCTGACCACTACCTGGTTATACCCCGAAAAACCATCCAACATTGACATCATTCCAGAACCAGTTACTCTTTGAAGCAGTGTTTCCATGTTGGGGAGAGGGTAGTTATCTTTTAAACATGCCCAATTCAGGTTTCTAAAGTCAATGCACAGTCTTAGGTTTCCATTTTTCTTTCTTACAACAACCAAATTTGAACACCATGAGGAATGTCTAGTTGGGGCTATGATTCCTGCTGCTAGCATCTTCTGAAGCTCTTTCAAAACTATGGGGGCCACCTTGGGATTTATTTGTCTCAACTTCTGGCGAAAAGGTTTGGCATCCCCTTTCAAAGGGATTGTATGTTTGAAAACATCTTCCCGATATGACTTGAGCTCATCATATGAAAAGGCAAAAACATCCCGATATTCCCGAATTAGGGCTATAAGGTCATTTCTTTCCTTTTCACTTGTACCCTTACCAATTTTGATTAGCTTAGGTTCAGTTTTAGTCCCAATATTGATCTCTATGTAATTTCCAGCCTTTAATATTTCCTTTTCTGGCTTATGCCTGTCCTGTCTGTCAAAGATGTGCTCCCATTCAACTATACTTTTAGGTATGGCATTCCTAGGTTGATCCTCATCTTCCTTGTAGTCATACTTTTCTTCCTTATAACCTATCTTACAATCAGTGAACTCTTGGACATTATGTATAAATCTAAGGATTTGCTTGTCATCTTTGAATACCTGCCAATGATCTACATTATCAGGGATGGAGGGTCTGAAATTGATCTCAAATTTTCCTTCACCATTGATTATCTCTTCAGTTGGTTGGAGGGTTGAGGCTGCTACTGCTAGTTGGTCTGCTTCCTGATTTTCTTCCCTAGGTACTGATGTGATGTTTAGGGCATCAAATAATTCCATTGTATCCCAACAAGCATTCCTATACTTCCTTAACCTTTGATTCTTGCATGCAAAGGTATTCTTGATTTGACATATAACTAAGTCTGAATCTCCTTTTATACTTAGAATTTTTATACCCATATCTTTAGCTATTTCAAGGCCTTGCAAGAGTGCTTCATACTCCGCAACATTGTTTGAAGCATCAAACTCAAGTCTGAAAGCAAACTTGAAAGTCTGTTGAGATGGAGAAGTAATCACAATTCCAGCACCCTTTCCTGATCTGGAAAATGCACCATCAAAACTCATCCTCCACAACCCATTTACTCTATCATCTTTAATCGTTTCTTTAATAGGAGCTAATGTGTTTGCAAAAATGGAATAGTTCCCAGAACCATCTGACTCGTGAACATACTCATTATCTAGCACATTAGGGTCTTCAACATGAAATTTTCTTTCCTTTTCCCTATATAACCTGACATGAGCATCTTCATTAGCTGGGATCATGGCATAGGTCCAGTCCATCTGTATGCAACCACCAAGGGAAGCAGCCCATTTTCTAGATAGCAACATGCCCCAAATGTTAGGGACATCGATCACAACTACATCCATAGTCAAATTCACATCAGGATATGCAGCTAACTTGACAGGTAAGTTCATGATAATGCCTATGGTGTCGATTTCTCTAGAATCCATTGCACACACATTCTGATAAGGTCTTGTGACTTTCAGGTTCAATTGTTCCATGACTTTTTTAGTTATGACGTTGGATGTGGCACCTGAATCTAGCATGCAGTTATGGAGCAACATGTTGTTGACGACTAAGGAAACATAGAAAGGAGGATGCTCTTCCTTACGAGGATCTATACTATGTAGTATAATAGGAAGATCTTCATTGATTTTCTTAGGAACATCAGGAATGACTTGTTTAGGTTTTTCAGGAATGACTTCTTTTGGTTTTTCCTGAACTTTATCCTTAGTTTTTTCTAGGACCTTTTCCTTAGGTTTTTCATAGATAACTTCCATAGGTGCTTCATCAATATTTCCACTAGCTTCTAAAGACTTTATCAATCTATCCTTTTGACCTGGCATTTTAATTACTTCAGTTACAGGAACAAGCATTTTAGCACCAGCTAGCCAGCTAACTACATCAACATTTAGTTCTGGGGAAGGAAGATGAGTTACCTTAGGAATATGCAGATCTGATTTGATGGGGATGGCAGTCTTCCTTCTCTGATAGGTGAATCCTTTGAACTTTGCTAATTCTTTGATCTCTTCAGGTGTAGGTTTCTCTCCATAAATTTTTGTAACATTGTCCTTTTCCTGTGCCATTTCCTTAGCTTGTTTCCAAACATCCTTTGGCAAAGTGTGAGTTTTACCAACATGATTGATATACTCAGGTTGATTTGAATACCCTACAAAGTTGTTGACTTCAGGAGGACCTTGTTCATTTAAGTAGTTAAACTTGGGACAAGTTGACTCATCATGAAATTCATTACAAGCCCTACAGAAAGGGGGCACCTCTTCCATAACCATGTTGGCTGAATCAAGTTGACTAGGGATCCTCTGATTGTTGGATGGATACTTTTGCTTCCATTCATTGTTCTGTCTAGGAGGAAACCTATTGGAAGGCATGTGAGATTTTTCTCTTTCCATAGCAATGAGTCTGTTTTGCATGGAATTCATTTGTGCAGCATGATTGGCTTCCATAGCTTTGATTACATCTGTCAATTCTCTCAAAGGATCTTTTGCTAGGTCCTTGCTATCTGTTGATGCTGACTTGTCTTTGTTGTCTGATTGTTTTGATGTAGTACCTCTAGTGAAACCTGGAAGATTGGACTTTCCGGATGACTGCATGTTCTTATCAATCTTTTCAGCTATAACTTGGGCTTTCTTAAGATCAACAGGTTCTTTATCCCTAAGTTGATATCTCATCTCTCCATTGAAAGATTCAATATAATGTATGAGGATTGAGCCATCAGGAGGCTTAATCTCGGCATGCAAGCTTGAGATGAGATTGTTGAATCTTTTGTTGAATTCTTCCATAGTCTCATTCTCATTCTTCTTCATGTTGTTTAGGGATGCTAACAGGTACCTATCTTCTTTCTTGTCTCCCCACTTGGCTAGGAAACCCTTCTCAAATTCTTTGAATGTTTTGAAACTGCCAGCATCTAGGTCTGAGAACCAATCAAAGGCATCTTCTTCTAAGGATAATGCAAACAGCTTCATCTGCACATCTTCATGTTTAGCGTTAAGACACCATTTATTATAACATTGTGAAAAAGACTTTAAATGTGCCTTAGCACTTATGGCGTTGTTACCCTGAAATGAAGGCAACTTTTCAATTGCCTTCTCAGTTACGACATGAGGGTACCCTATGATTGCAGTAAAGTCTAGAGGGCTAAAAAAATCTCCCATGTCTTCTGGTGGATTAGACTCTTCAAACAGATGGTGAATATCTAAGATTGACTCAAGTCTAAGATTTTCGAGTATTCTCCGAGAGTTTTGTTTATTCAATCTTCTTCTATATACCTTTTCAGGTTCAGGAATAAAATTGAATAATCCTTTCGAATTTCTTCTTGTTGAATACTTCGTTGAATTGTTTAAAAGTGGAGTCGCCAGATGGACCGAGTAAAAATTTAAATATTCACAGGATACATCAAACAAAGTAAAAAAAGCAAAAAGAAACAAAGGTCGTGACCCGGGAATAGAAAGGTTTATCCCCGGCAACGGCGCCAAAATGTTGCCGCCTAATACACACCTGGGGGGGACGCGGCAGGAAACCTTCAAGCCGCTCGGTGTGTCCTTGGGGGCAAGTGAGAGTCAAGTGCTGTCACCTGATTACTCGACTCCTCCGTCTAGGCTTACTCCTAGCGAAGCCAAGGGGGGTGGTCCCTATAAAAATAATCTAAGGCTTTTAATCTATAACAAAAGATAAAGTCTATTCTAGGAGTTAAAGATGACGAGATGATAAAATTATAACAACAAAGCACTGCTTGTGAATTAAATCAAATAGCTAACCCAACATAAGATTAATGAGCATTCACGACATTTATGATTGACTTAAACACAGAAAATTAAAGACCAGTGCCGAGAATGTAAAAATGCTTGTAAATACTGTTGTGTGGGGTTGCTTGTGTAGTCTCAGTGAAAGTATTGCAGTGGCTCGGTTGTTAAATTTTATAGTTATTAGATGAGTAGTTAAGGAGTGGGTTGATTCTTGGTTTGGCCCAAAAGAAAACCTAAACTTCGAACTGAGTGCTCTAGCAACCTTACCAAGTGTCCAACCAGGCGAGGATGAACCCGCTTAAGAACCTGCTGACTCTGTGGATTCAGTCCATGCAACCTCCCGAGTTCTTAGGATTGGATTCTGATGGATTATCCTATTAACACTAATTACCTTGCACCCGTTTCTGATTGAGCCAACTGTTCCGACTAAGCTGCAGTGGTCAAGAGCATACTCCGAGTTTGGGGCGTTGTTCGTTTTATTAAATAGGTATGAGTGGATGATTAATCTACACTAAACCCCAAGCGTAAAGCAAGGGGGGTTAATTTTAGGATTAAATTTTAAGCACAGGATAATAATTCGAAATAAACACAAAAGCATATAAAAAAGATAAACAGGTCCTCGGAGGACGTTGTGTGCTTGAGTGAGTTATCTAATTACTACTGCTTGAAAGAAAACTAATCTAAAACGAAAAAATAAAAAAAATGAACAAGGGTGCGAATCCCCCCTGGGGGGATTGGGTTCAGGCGCTGGAATTGCCTGCTGTGCTCTTTTTATTTTTTTGATTACAACTTGGAAACTTAAGAGAAATACTGCTTGCCCTTTATCATTAGGGAACAAGTCAGTTTACAATGTTAGAATGATGTAAGGGAGGTAAAACTAGCTCCCCGGATGGCTACGGACACCTCTGAATCTCAGACTTTGAGCTTTAAAAAGCTCGGACCTGCTAAAAGACAAAAAAAACCAGCGAACTGAATTAGTCTTAAAAATGCCAAGAAACACTTAAAAAGTGTCTTTGACGTTGCTACAAAAAATTGCAAAAATTTCTAACTTAGCTAGCAACCTAGAACTAAATAAAAATGAAGCTATTAGACTCTTTAGATTGCTACTTGCTTAGATCTATTAATCAAATGAACTTTGAAGCAAGATTTAGATTTAAATAGGACAGTAACCGAGATAGAATAAAAAATGGATCTAGAAAAGTGAACCCATGGGGTTTGAGTGCTTTTGAAGAGAAGGGTTATGGAGTCAAACTCCTTGATGCACCGATAAGATCTACACTTCGATCGACAATGTTGAAATGAAGACAAGATCAAGCAAGTTCTTTGTGCTCTCCAACTTGGGCTACCTGTACATAGCTACCAAGAACTAACAAGGGGATTAAGAGCATTTGTATAACAATAAACCATAAAACAATAGAAAAATGAATTTCAAGCAAGAAACACCATCATTCTTTGCATCATGATATCATTTACATATGTAAGCAGCCTATAAAGAGTTACTTACAGATCTATAAGAAGATAACTTCTTTACCCAAGAAATGCAATCCCAACAATATTAATCAATGGAACATAAGTACAGTTTACCTCATTCATGCATGTAGATCCAATCCAAGACAATCACCAAATCAGATTAGCCTCCAAAGCCTTCTCTTTATTAACTCAAAAATAAAAATATTACAAATAGAAATGTGCAGAGGTTCCACCTTCCAGATCCTTACAATGGAGCCAAGCTCCTCAATATATAGCACAAGGAGAGTGAGCTAGGGCGCAAAACCCTAAGGAGACAAAGCTCCTAGATTGTAGAGCAAGGAAAGCTCTCATCCAATGAGAAACACCACCATACTTGGACAAAAGCTCATGAAAATGGAAGCTGCCCTCTTGTGAAAGCAACTCACGCGTGAGAAAGATGAGGGCGAATTGATGTTTCCATGCCACATTAGAAAGGTGAGTTGGCTGATGTATTTTAAAAATTAGCATCTCATATATGCTTTGTGCCACCTCATAATACCTCTCGCCCATATTTTTTAAAACTTATCCAACAATAAATCTGTACGGCCGTGAGGATGAAGGATGGCCCACGTGAAGAATCCGTATGGATTTGTCTCTTTGCCATATTACTTGACCTTTTAATGCAATCTCTTATCAAAACAAACATAGGCTATGTCATCCAGGGTGGCTCCACCTTCAAACTCACTCTCCAAACAAAATCGTACGGCTGTACGGATGGCCCACGTGAGGAATGGTGGGCGAATTGTATCTTGATACATTCACACTTTGATTTAAAAATAAAACCTTAGTATATGGTTGGTCATTGTTTTAACTTAATACACAACCCAAGCTTCAAACTTTAAACTTTTGCCACGGCTGTGAATGAGAGGTATGGCCCACGTGAACCTCATTTCGTGGAAAGAAAAACTCACTTCAACCTTTACAAATTATAACATAAGGTTTTGAGTATGATATTAAATGCTAACCACACAAGTTACCTCTCCTCCAATCACACTTGCTCACGGCCAAGTGGAGAAGGCCCCACGTCAACTTCATTTCTTACGGTTTAGCAATAATAGAAATACTTCACACTTTGACTTTATGATAAACTTTTAACATATGCTTTGCTTTAGCATAGAGTCGTACACCTTAGTTTGACTTAGTGCCAAGTCATTTGCCATGTGATAATTCCTTTTTTTTTAAATACTTCAACTTTGGCCAAAGTGCATTTTGTAGCAATTTTAGCATTTAAAGTGCCAAAATGTATCTCTGAATGACAAAACTGCTCCACGGGGGTTCTCGGTCGCCCAAAATGTAGGAAAACTGGGTACCGGGGTAAAGAGGATGCTCTGAGCTTGAAAACGAGCATCCCTGCGTCGAAATCCGACTCCGGATAAGACTTTTATCACTTTTTGAAATTTTTTAATTAAACCATTAAAAAATGGCTTAAAAAATGCGAAAAATATTTTTTCTCGGAATCGACTGAAACTTCAGGGGAACCTAGTACATGACAAAACGATAAAATTCTAGCGTCTAGCATGTTCATACATGTTACAAAATGGGCTCTAATAATCCCCTAAGGCCTAACCCCCACTTTGGGCATTCCAGCTTTGGAGGAGCAGGAGAAAACCTCATCGATTATACTCGGCTAAAGGCAAGGCATAATCGACAAGGGAAAAAACTCCTTGGAATACCTTCTTTGGTTGTCAAGTCCTAGGGAACCGAGTCACTCAAAGACCACCATGCTAGTACGCTTATTACAAACCCCGTGGGGCACAGTCATGTACTACAAAAACTGACAAATGGGCCCTGAAAAGGCCAAACTTGGAACTCCTGAACACTGAAAAAGGCACAAGCAAATGTGCAATACTGGCGGCTCACTGAAATCTAACTGTAGTGCAACTCAGTTGGTAACAGAAAGATTAGGAGAAAGGAGATTTGGATGTACATAGAAATTAGAATGTGAGGATAGCTTATTCAGTAAGCTCTGGTGCGTTACAATTTGATGAGAAAATTCTGAATGGTTGAATCACTTTTCATCCCGACTTAAAAACAGATAAGGCCATGGTCATACTTTTGGTAGCATGATTAACATTTCATTTGGCTTAATAATAAAATCAATCTTATAATCTTGATAGATGGAAAGAGAAAGCATTAGTTAACCAAAATTTACATTGAGGCTTTGAGCGCTTTCAGACCTCTTGATGGATAAAATATATTATATACAGGAATCTAAAATATGGAAGGGCTTGTATGTATTTATAACGAGAAGGTAAGTTTTGATAGTGTGTAACTTTTAAAGAGAAGTTCTTCCCATGATTACAGGGGCAAACAATATTTATACCTATGTAGATTTGAACTTCTAGGGTGTTGACACATTGGGAACATAAAACATAGAAACTATGTTGTTGCACTGATACATGTAGCAGAAATATTGCTTTGGTTCCTTTTATAGTGGCTTTGTCTTGATTTACGTGACTGCAATTTAGGTCCTTTTGTTGGTTGACACAGTTAGCATCTCTTGTAAAATACTGTAACATCATACCTACTTCATTTGAGACTCGAGAGTAGGTCAAGAGCCAAGTAAGCTGAAATGTATTTATTTTAGCATTTTTGCTAGCTCTTATTTCAGCACAAATGTGTCTTCTTGTTTGCTTAGCATATTTATGGATGTTTAAATTAAATGGATTTTTTGAATGCTTCAGTTTACAATGCAAATCTCTTAATATTGTTTATGCACTACACATAATCTGATATTTGCTTACTGTGTTATCATTTATTGTTGTGGATTTGGTCATGACTAGTAGAAGTTAGTGAACCCTAGCACTATTTGAGCGCCACTAACACTAGTTCCGTTGCCAAATAAACTACTGTTTTCTACATTGTCATACAGTCTTTGCTTTTCCACATGACCGGCAGTTGTGGTAGAAGTTTGAAATTTGAATAGCAGTAAAAGTTTAAAGTGATTCAGTAAATCATTGGCAAGCATTGAAGGCAAAGTGATAAAAACCTTGAAGACTCTGCTTAGGTTTCAAATTGTGCTCTGACAGACACCAACATTGGTTTAAAAAAGAAAATATTTGTGGCAAGCATTGAAGGCAAAGTGATAAAAACCTTGAAGACTCTGCTTAGGTTTCAAATTGTGTTCTGACAGACACCAACATTGGATTAAAAAAGAAAATATTTGTGGCAAGCATTCTTACAGTGACAAACTTCAAACACCAGATCATAGGGTGAAGATAGGGAAACTTTGGAGTAATCTGACGCTAAACTAACACAACTGCAGAGGTAGACGAGGCAGTTAATACAAATCCCGAGTTGGAAGAATGAGAGAAGTTGTATGAAATTGTGGCCGGTACTCCAATCACTTCATACCCCATAAAGGCAAATTTGAATGTCTTGCAACCAGTCAGAACCACAACTATTGTTGTTGTTGTGCAGATCAGACTGTTGGTGCAAAAATTGGCCTTGTAGCAATGTCTAAGTTTTCAACTTACGATGGAAAAATTAATGGTAAGTTACATATTTTGGCTTGTCAACGAGCTTTTCAGTAGGTGTAAATGCATGATGAGGCACAAAAGATCACAACTTTTAACACCTAATTTAAGTGCCAGATGAATGCAACCATCTTTGCTAGGATACCAGTTGAGCTTGTTAGTGATTTTGACTGCAGATTTTATGATTGCTGTGAGAAATGTACAACACCTTTGCGAAAAGTGTAGAAAATTGAGTGGTGGTATTCTGCCCACTGTCTGGCTACAAGTAGTCAATGCAAATCCACCAACTTACAAAGAGGCATTAACACTAGTTTCTAGGTACCTGGATCTTGCTGCATACGTAGAACACTCGATTTCTATCTAGAATTTAACAGCGGAGAAAAAATGGTAAACTTAACGAGCAAGACAAGCAATTGTTGAAAAATAAAGATAGAGATATATTGCTAAAGATGTAGTAGAATCATTTGTGCAATGAATGACCTCTGTATCAAGAATCTTGATGCTCTTCCTCTATGTCAGATGTAGGATAACAAAGCAGGGCGAAGACTAATGATACTTATTGTTTCGTTTGTTGGACATTCGATCATTATGCCAAGGAGCATCACATCATCGAGTGTATTTTTGCACACTACGTGAGCTCAAGTAAGGTAGCTGTCTAAACCTGCTCAAGCTATTCCAAACCCAACACATGTTGTGATGCTGCTAGCTTAATCATCGTTGTTGACACAAGTGTCCCCTCACATGCAGATACCATGATATCAATACAACAGGCCTATAGGGAACTGTCTATGCAAGTTGCATCCCCACCACTAAAAATGTTACCACAGTGTTACATATGCAAGACTTGGGGTCATATAGCATGCAACTACTAGTTCAACGTCCCTAATGACAATGTTTTCCTCCTTTATGGATTGGGTGATCATAACATCTCTACTTGTCGTAAGAAGTAAATGGACAACATTAACTACATTAAAGTGATCTTGCTTGATGCAACAAATATGCATAACATCCAAGTGTAGATAGTGTCATAGGTAACTACTATAGCAACTCAAGACAGGGCTACAACAAATGTTTATGTTCACACCAGAGCGAATCTGAAGTAAATTATGAGCCTGACATAACATCACCTATGTAAAATGCAGACACTGTAGAGTGTTTGAAGGATGCAAAAACATGCCAAGGCAGAGTAGCATAATAGACTATTGTATCCACAAACAATCAATGAGAGAACATAATTCATTTGGGAGATTTAAATTGAGAGTCAATTGGGGGACACCTCGAGTGCAACAAACAAAGATAAACGAAAATACCTACACAAGAAGGTACAATTAACTAAAATGAAAATGCACAAGTCCCACATGTAGACTCCATAACCCATCAGACAGCTAGCCCATGCATTGTCAACCATGAAGCCTGATCGTGTTGCACTCAAGATGATTATACCTTTTAACAGCCCTTTATGAATTGGACAAGGATTCCTTGGAAAATGAACTTGCTTTCGTGCACTCCAGTGCATTGCGATGTTGGATTCTAAAGTCTTGTTCATGTTTAATGGAGTTACAACAATGAAGCTCTGGAGTCCAAGTAGCACAAGCGAACACTTTTTCCACAAGTTTGTGGACCAAGATTGCTTTTTGTATTGTTCAAAAGAAAATGTACCTTTTAGGTAACGAACTTAGAGTTTTCTAATGGTTAGTCAATTATATTAGCAAAATTTTGTTTGCTAGATAAGGAGAGGTAGTGTCAGCATGGAAAGGTGAAAAGTTAAAGTCAAGAAAGGGCACAAAAGGCTCTACATTCTAATCGACCAAACCCAAAAAACGTATGATACTATGAAGCACCATGTGATTCCACAAATACAAAGTTTGAGGATGAATGAACAAATCACTCATAAGTCTATAATATGCAAGCCTTAAAATATCATGAGCAACCCTCCATTACATAAGGAGGAAAATGCAAATGAAGGAAAATTATAGTTGAATGTAGACGAGATTTTGGGTGTTAATCTCTTTCATTTTGACATAGATTTAGAGTAAATATTAAGAGATTGAAAAGATGGACTACATATTATAGATATCAGATGCCACAACTCTCAAAGATATAAGAAGCTGTTCGGGTACACAGGGTACTACCAAAGGACCGAACACCAAGAGCAACCACTTCACACAAATAGATCACAGATCAACACACTGATGTTTTGACGTGGTTTAAACCCTCTTGAGGGAAACACTCCACAGCCCCGACCAAATAGCTTCTACGGAACAATTTATTATGCAAAGAAAGAAAGTTAGAAATGAGCTTCTCATAATCGATCAACTAAACCTCCATGCTCTTTAAATAGAGATCATGGACCAATCGGGTGTTAAGCCACGGATCAAGGTTAGGTATGATCTAAGAGAAGTTGAGCCGTCGGATCACTCTATGTTGGGAACATATCGTGACCGTCGGATTAAGTATTTACAAATGCATACTAATGCATACTAAAGAAACACACTTTCCCTAACGGATATATTACACAAGTTGATCTTAATTAACTCCTAAGTGTCTAAATATCCTAACATCCCCCCTTAAGAACAACTTGGGATAGGATTGAAGGATTTACAAAAGTGACACTATTAGGAGAAGGAAGGAGGCATTAGAGCCTATCCTCCCTTAATGACAAGTTCCTGAACTCCTAACATAGATCGAAGTTTAGAAAACTTCGCTTCTGTAAGAGACTTGGTGAAGATGTCTGCAACTTGATCATTTGTAGGGCAAAAGAGCACTTCAAGAACATGATCATGAACAAGATTTCTGATGAAGTGCATATGTAGCTCAATGTGTTTGCTGTGTTGATGTAGAACTGGATCTTTGGCAAGCTTGATGGCACTTTGATTGTCGCACCAAAGTGGAGTAGGCTGCTGCTGCTCGAATCCAAACTCTGAAAGGATCTGTCGAAGCCATAAAGCTTCCTGACTGGCATTAACTGCGGCTCGATATTCTGTTTCTGTTGAAGAAAGAGCAAGAGCTTGTTGTTTCTTACAAGCCCAAGTGATAGGTCCAGATCCCAGACTGAAAACATAACCTGCAGTAGACTTTCGATCATTAGGATCGCCGGCCTAATCTGAATCAGTGAAACCAACCAACAAAGGCTTCCCCCCTGTACTGTAATGAATCCCAAACTGAACTGTACCTCGAATATATCGAAGTATTCTTTTAGTTGCTTTCCAGTGACTTTCATGAGGTGTTTGCATATAACGGGCAACACGACCAACGACAAAGGAAAGGTCAGGACGGGAATGAATAAAGTATAAGAGACTACCAATAAGCTGACGATACAAGGTGGCATCGACTTCAGGTGAAGTACAAGTGGCAGAAAGTTTGGCTCCAAACTGGAAGGGAGAAGGGGCTGGTGTACAATCTTCCATGTGAAAGCGACGAAGGTCACAAGCATACTTAGACTGAGAAAGAAAGATTCCTTCTTTGGTTTGCAGGACTTAGAGACCAAGAAAATAATGCAAATGTCTTAAGTCTGACATTTCAAAATTTTGTTTAAGACTGGATTTCACATGGGTTATAAGCTTAGGGTCACTACCAGTAAGATTAAGGTCATCAACATATAGAACAAGTATGATGAGATGGTTTCCTACTTTCTTGGTATAGACATTGGGGTCAGAATGGCATCTAGAAAAACCAGTGTCAAGGAGAAAGTTATCCATTTTAGCATACCAATCTCTAGGAGCTTGCTTAAGGCCATCTAAGGATTTCTTAAGGCGGCAGACAAGGCTAGAGTTATTCTGAACATATCCAGGAGGTTGTTCCATGTAAATTTCCTCCTGTAAATCACCATGTAAGAAGGCAGACTTGACATCCATTTGATGGACTTCCCAGTTGTGTAAGGCTGCAAGGGAAAGAACATGGGGGATGGAGTTCATTTTTGCTACAGGAGCAAAGGTTTCATTGTAGTCAATCCCTTCAACTTGGGAAAAACCTTTGGCAACTAACCTTGCCTTAAGTCTTTCAACACTTCCATTTGATGCATACTTAGTTCTGTAGACCCATTTACATCTGACAAGTTTTCTTCCTTTTGGAAGAGGTACAAGATCCCAAGTATCGTTCGCCATTAAGGAACGATATTCTTCATCCATAGCTGCATCCCAATCTGGATTTCTTGAAGCTTCTGCAAAGGTTTCTGGATCATGATTCTCGGAAACTTGAGCCAAAAGAGAAGAGGCTTGCTGAAACTGAGAACGTGTTCGACGTTGATCTCTAGGATCACTGACAAGATCACTAGCTACTTCACATGTTGAACGGACCCATCGAGGAAGCACTTGTGCTGGTGCAACTGGAGGAACATGAGCAAGCGGAGGTGGATTTTCATCCTCATTGTCATCATCAGAAACTCGAGTTGGAAACCTGTCAAGGAAGTTGGAAGAAGAAGAAGAAGGCACAAACGCCGAATCAGGCTCGCAGGCCAAAGATGGCACAATCGCCGAGTTAGGCTCGCAGGCCAGGAGATTTTCATCAAATTTAACATCTCTTCTAATGATTATATCATGAGAATGTGGTTGAAGAAGTCTATAACCTTTTACATCTTCAGAATATCCAACAAATATGCACTTTTCACTTTTAGGCTGCAATGCTTTTCGTTTTTTATCCAGAATGTGAGCCCATGCTTCACTACCAAACACACGGAACTGACTTACATCAGGTTTAGTTTTACTCCATGCTTCTTCCGGTGTGATACCTTGTAATGCTTTAGTGGGGGTGCGATTAACTATGTAATTTGCACAATTAATGGCTTCAGCCCAAAATTGAAGACTTAGTCCCTTAGATTGGATCATACAATTAGCCATTTCTTTTAAAGTGCGGTTCTTCCGTTCAGCTACACCATTTTGTTGTGGTGTATATGGAACAGTGTGCTGTTGTTGGATGCCTTGTTCAGTGCAGAAAGTAGTGAAATTTTTGTTAACATATTCTCCTCCATTGTCAGATCTTAACTTAATAATTTGATGACCAGATTGTTTTTCAACAAGGGCCTTGTAGGTCAAAAACATGTTAAATACTTCGCTCTTAAGTTTTAGGAAATAAACCCAAGTGCGTCTGGTGTAATCATCAATGAAAGTTAAGAAATATTTGAAACTAGAAAAGGAAGCAGATGGAAGAGGACCACACAAGTCACTATGCACAAGCTCCAAGGGAACCGAGGCGTGCCAAGAGGCATGTTTGTCAAAACTGTCCCGATGATGTTTTCCGAGTACACAACCGAAACAAACACCATCCTTGCAAGATACCATCGGAAGACCTGTCACCATATTGTCTTTACATAGTTGTTGCAATGAGCGATAATTTAAGTGACCGAATCGCTCATGCCAAAGTTTGCTCAAGTTATCACTATGAGCAACAAAAACTGAAGGAAAAGGTGATGACCCAAAGTTGTTAAACTTGTACAACCTGGTAACATCATCAACAATTCCAGTAGTTAGGACCTGTTGAGGATCTTTAAAATCCTTGATTACAACTTGGTGAGGTGTAAAGGTCACAGTTTTACCTTCACCAGAGTGAGTGATCTGATAGACTGATAACAAATTGTAGAAAATTCTTGGAACACAGAGTACATCACTAAAATGACCATTATTTACTGGAACTGTTCCAGCTCGTACAACACTTAAAGATCTATCATCACCAACAAATATTTGTTTGGTGTTACATTCATGCATAGTAGAAAAGATGGCTTGATCCTTAGCCATAGAATAAGATGCTCCAGACTCAATGAGCCATTCATTTGAAGTAGAAGAAGAAGATGCATTATAAGAATAACTAGAAGCACAAAGTGCATGTCCATGAGAGGTAGATTCTGAAGGCGAATCTAGGCTGATGTGGTGCTTCTTCATTGCTGCTTCCAAGGCTGCCATCTTCTTGAAACACTTAGATTCATCATGATTATCTTTCCCGCAATAGTTGCAATGATGCTCAGTCTTCTTGCCTTTTGGCTTGGATCCTTTGTCATTTTTCAAAGAAGGAGCCGACTGAGAGGGTTTGGGACCCTTGTTTGACTTATTATTGCGAAAATTTTGTTTCTTGGGAGGCTTGGACTTTTCTTTCTGTTGGGACAATAAGGCTTTCCCAGATGTATCTGCATTGTTGATTATTCCAAGATGGATGAGTTTATCTTGCTCTCTAATCAAGGAATCACAAAATGATTCAAGACTAGGTTCTTGATAGCTAGCTGCATTGAAGGATTCTTTCATGGAGTAAAATGTAGATACAAAAACAGAATATGCAGGTCCAAGTTTTGAAATAATTTGATAGATGCATTGTTTGTCTTCCCTCTTAATCTTACATTCTGCACATAAGAGTTTAAGAGTTTTGTACTTGGATAAATAATCTTGAATGCATGAAAAATCACTTGGGTTGAAAGAAATCAACTCATTTTCGAGTTGATGACCTCGAATTTCATTGTGTTTACCAAACACAGATGCCAACTTGTCCCAAGCAGCATCAGGTTCATCAATTCCAGATATGTGGAATCGCAAATCAGTAGAGATTGACATCTCAATCAATCCACGAGCTTCGTCACATCTATTTGTCCATTTTATTTTCTTATCATCATCAGTGGGTTTTGTTTCTTTCCCTGAGGTAATTCTGAAAAGTCCCGTACTTCGTAGAACATCCTCCATATGAGATTTCCATGAGAAATAGTTGGAACTGTTAAGTAGAATATCACAAGGGGCAGCCATTTTTGTAAATTAATGACAGTAAAAGCAGAAACCAATAGTCTGGATGCGAAGAGCTCGAAAAAATAGGCGGTTTAAAAAAAAACGGCACTGAAAACTGACTTCGGATGATGAAGTTATGCTTGAACAAAGAAACTGTTGAAGATGTCCCCAATAGTGACGTGGCACATAGAGAATGACCAACTAAAAAAAAGGAGCCCCCTCTTCCCAAGATGAACCTTTTACAATCACTTTACAAGAAAGTTGCTTTAAGTGAATCACTTTTGTAAAATAAGTGATTTCATTTTTACAATGATATTACTTTTAAATAGTGCAACAATAAAAAAGAACTTAAGTGACTCACTTGTATTTGTATTTTTTATTATTTAAGTGAGATGCACTTTTACAATAAAGTAACTTGAAAATAGAAATTGCATGCACTTTGCCATTTAAAAGTATCTTCCTAAGACTTGAACTCAAGACCTATTAAGGAATAAAACAACTTTGAACCAAGTGAGCTAGATTAAAAGGTATGTAAAATATGGGAATGAGGAAGGTTTTTATTTTATTTTTTTTACTCTTCTTGCTCGGTTTCCGTGCTTGCCTTTTTTCCTGCAAATCACACCACAAACCGAAACAAAAAAAAACTTTTTCACATTTGTGGACTTAGATCTCGTTAGCTTGCTCGGAAAGTCTACGTTTTCTCTCTGTTTCTGATTTGCCGAGATCGCGCAAGGTGCATGGCAAAGAGCATACGCAGCCGAGAAAAACCCTTTCCCTTTCTGTTTTTGATTTGCCGAGATCACTCAAGGTGCACGACAAAGAGCATATGCAGACAAGGAAAGCAACAATCCGAAACCAAAAAAAAATCTAATAGTAAAAAATGATAAAATATGATATTTTTTTCTTTTAAAACAGAAATAAAAAAATGTGTCATTGAAACATTATACCTTCAGATCTGATGAAATACGCGTTTCTGGAGCAACCGGGAACTGTTTTCGATCAAACAAAAACTATTTCCCAATGGAAACGGCGCTCTGGACGCAATGGAACACCTCCCACAACCCAGAAATGCACAGAAATACCAGAACTAGAAACCCTTACGAGTTTCAGCAACAACAGTTCAAGATCTAGATCATAATCGGAAACGGCTCTTCATAAAAGCTCTGATACGATGTTCGGGTACACAGACTACTACCAAAGGACCGAACACCAAGAGCAACCACTTCACACAAACATATCACAGATCGACACACCGATGTTTTGACGTGGTTTAAACCTTCTTGAGGGAAACACTTCACGGCCTCGGCCAAATAGCTTCTACGGGACAATTTATTATGCGAAGAAAAAAAGTTACAAATGAGTTTCTCATAATCGATCAACTAAACAATGACCTTCCATGCTCTTTAAATAGAGATCATGGACCAATCGGGTGTTAAGCCACGGATCAAGGTTAGGTATGATCTAAAGAGAAGTTGAGCCGTCAGATCACTCTATGTCGGGAACATATTGTGACTGTCGGATTAAGCATTTACAAATGCATACTAAAGAAACACACTTTCCCTAACGGATATATTACACAAGTTGATCTTAACTAACTCCTAAGTGTCTAAATATCCTAACAGAAGCCTCTAGGAGATTGGAACATTTCAACAAAAGATACGAGTCACTTGTTGTGCACAACATTACGATTGAGTCGAGCAAGGTAAATAAACCTTTTCTTGAAAGCTACACAAAGCACCAGTTCCCAGATCACAAATTACACTCCTCATTTATGCTAGAGCATTTTTTTTTGTAACTAGGGGAATCAACAATTGGGATGGGGCTGGTACTTGCGTGACACGAGGTCCAGGGATGCAATCCCATCTGCTACCCCTATACCCCTAGGTGCACCCACACAGCCCGCAAGCATGGGGCACGGGTAAGCCGGGGTGATTTGAATTCGTGACCTCCATTTACAACATTTCCTTCATATCAAGCGAATCGCCGGTTGAGCTACACCCCTGCAGGCCATTTATGCTAAAGCATTAGGAGTTAGAGATAGTTGAATTGGATCTTGATGATGGCCACAAATTGAAGCTTGGAGATTATTAGGACAAGGTGACATTGGGCCGGGCTAAGGCATTATTTATTGAATATTCGGATTTTTTTGCATGGCCCTATATGGATTTTAATTGGATTTCTAAAAGAGTTAGGCATTATGCATATTGATCTGCAAGTTTCAACCAAATGCAAAGCCTGCCAAACGACGACCTTGTAGAAACCTACACCATCTCAAGGTAAAGGTCAAGCGTAAGATTGACAAAGTGTTCAAAGCAAGTTAAATGCAAGTTTGCAACCAATCGATGAAAGTGTGTGAGTAAGCCACATAGTTCTGCTTAAGCACAAAGATGGCAGACTCGAATTGTATGTTGACTTTTGTGCACTTAATTAGGTTATTCATTATTGTTAGAAACCCCTTTCCTATTCCTTTTACGAAAGAAGTATTAGAGAAAATTAGGGTAGAGAAGTTTATTCATTCAAAGATGGTTTCTCCAAATATCACTTTGTTAAGATTTTGGAAGAAACCAAGAAACAGTTACATTCATTCATTACTGAATGGGGATGATTTTGCTATATTATTATGCCCTTTGGCCTAAAAAATGCTCCCACAGTTTTCAATTGAGTCAGTTTGAACATTTTTAAGGATTTTATTGATAAGTTTTTGGAGTTCTACTTAGATGATAGGTGTCAAGTATAAATTGTTGGAAGATCAAATCGATCATTTGAGGATTACATTACAGATACATAAAGTTTATGGTGTATCATTGAATTTAGATAAGTGTCAGTCGCTTTCACCATTTGCCAAGTTTCTAGGACATATTATCAGGAATAATGGATTGATTGATCATGGGAGGTTTAATGATTAGAATATGACACTGCTCACAAGCGTCGCATACACATCAAAATCTGAGATAATCCCTGCAAACAATAGAGATTAGATATAATAAATCAATAGCATGGTTATAGTGGACAAGAAGATAAATTTGGCGCAGTAGTTACTAACCTCTCATTCACACAATAGGAAAGTTACAGTATTTTCCTCAAGGGACTACAATGGCTTTTAACAAGCCTTAGGCACTCTTTGGTAGAAGAGAGGGAAGAGCGGTTCCAAAAGTAGTGGCTAATAATATCCTTCATGAAAGGAATCATCTGCTACATGTAATAACGATTCTCTCCTCAAGGGATGTGCCCTACTTAACATGTGTAACTCCTGCCATAAATGCATCATAATGTGTAAGAGGAATCCGTCCTTACTGTCATAGAATCTGTCATAACCTTACACTGACCAAAAGTAGGAAATGCCAAGCATCATAAGTGTAAGGAATAGGTCATAGGGGTGTAAGGGAATCTTTCCCACCTGGCACACCCATCCTGCAAAGAATCCCCTTCAACACTTATGCACCCTCTTTCTAGGAGGACAACTCAGAGCAGCCAAATACTAGTATAAAGCATTCACTAAATCCAGCTACATATGCACAGAGTAAAGCAACAAATTGGAATACATAATAGAAAGGTTTCCCAAGATCTAGTCTAAAAAAAAATGGTTTCAGGGTAACTCCATACATGGACATGAAGGGAGTGAAGTAGATTTTAGGCTATTTTTATATATAGATCAAGGGTGAAAAACAATTAGCAGATGATGCCTTCTATGTACTACAATATTTGTGTTTGGGATTCATTTTTCATTTATTGACATTCAGTATGTAAAGACACTACAGTTGATTTCAGTGACATTAGAGGGGCCAAGCTGCCTAAGGTGAAATATTTGTGTTAGTTTGGGCATGCTTGATTATATTACTGATGAATAATCTAGATATGCTAAAGACTTAACAGAAGGAATCATTAGTGTTATGCGTTTTTCTAGCATTAGGGCCTTTGATTTTTGGGGGCTGCATGCTGCATGATCAGAATTAATTGTAATTAAACTGTTTTCTGTTTATGGGAGAGAATGTTATTCTGTTGTCCTTTCAGCCCTTGATATTATTTATTCGTTTTGCAGTCTGGCAAAAGCTGGAAGAGCAAAATCCAGACTTCTTTAAGGCATACTACACCAGATTGACAGTGAAACAACAGATCACAAAGTTCAATCAGCTGCTTCAACAACACGTTGAACTTATCCAAAAGATGTCCGCAGCTAATGTACCTTCTCCCATTTCAAATGGATTGCATTCTGCACCAAGTGAGTTGCTTTTTTTTCTCAAGTTTGGTCACCGATATTTGTACCTGTTTACTTCTATTGGACATGGTATGGGGTAGCTGTTCAAATTTGTTCCAGTGGTGTGCAAGCAGTCCCTCTTTATTGCATAGCTTATGAAAATGATAAAGACTCGGCTTCCGTAATTTGTGTGTAAATTTGTTTGGAGGTGTCTATTTCATTTTTTATCAAGTACATCTGAGTATACTAAACATTGCTCTCATGTCATTTAAACATTATTTTTTGAGGGCCTGAAAAAGGATTATTTAATTATTTTTAGAACATTTATTAGGAAGGGGTCCCTCAACATGTATGTTCTACTTCTCCTTGGCAGTTATTTGAATAAATAGTAAATACTACTCAAACCAGACCATCTTTTCTGATTGATCAGGACCAACTGCAGTTTACTAGTTATTCAAATGTTGCATAGAGAGATTTATGAAATTTTGCATTTATGCCCTAGAATATGATGAATGGTAGCAAATAATGATTTTATACTAGGATTTTTGAAAGCCTGTGGTTTGCATTACAAGTTATAATATAAGAGTAGTAACCAGTGTTGCCAAAGACTCGCCGAGTCTGGTGAGTCTGCACGAGTCTGCTGCAAAACGAGTACTCGGCAGAGACTCACCTGGCAGACTTGCCACTTGCCAGACTCAGCCGAGACTGGCCATACTCACCAGATTCGCCAAAGACTCGCAAAATAGAATGGATAAGGCTACAAGTGATGACATTTATGCAATTGAAAGGAGCCAAACATTGGATTTGATAGAGCTACCAAAGGGAAAGAGAGCAATTAGATACAACATAGACCCATGGCTTGTTGAGTATGTTGAGTATGTCGAGGTGCAAAAGGAATCTTTATTTGAATCTGCAATTGCATGTCCTTATGAGTGATACTCAACAAAAAGTGGGCAAGTATTAATTATCCTGTCCAGTTCTCGGCAAGCCCGAGTGAAAAATTGTTGGGTGCTGATATAGATAAGAATTACAAACGCTCATTTCACTTTTTATTTTGCAGCCATTTTGAAACAGCAAGTTAATCCATTTCTTGCAATACTTGCAATACAATTTCCCTTCAATGACATTAGCATGGATCCATGCCGAGTCTTTTCCTTTTGGGGCCAATCTAGAATCTAAATGCAAAGCAGATCTGAACATGCAAAGAAAAAAGATTTTTTTTATATTATTTTGGCAGCAAACAATAGAAAACAAGACTGATAGTTGTACATTTAATGAGAAAAAAAACAATGGCTAGCTGGCAGTTGACATACATCTAGGCAACAGAAAACCGGTCTCCTCAAGCCTGTTGACTGTTCTTCACTGTTGCAGCACTGCTCTGAGCCTCCAAGAATCCAAACAACAATAATGTCAAATGCTCACAAACATCTCACAGCAGAAGTGTGAGGCAAATAGAGGGGGGGGGGGTCATCTTATGGCTTTAGGTCAGGGTTAGAATAGGGAAAATCTAAAAAAAATCAAATAAAATGTTTTTTTTGGAGTTCACGGGCATGTGGGTGTTGGCCACATTTGACTTGGCTGGCTCGGCTTGCAACTTGGTCGACTCAGCCGACTCGGACCCCAACATGGCCGACTTGGTATTGAACCGGCCACCCGAGCTGAGTTGCAGGCTGAGTCGGTTCAGTTGGGGGTCAACTCAGCCAACTCGGACTTGGACTCGGCCGATTTTTAAAACATTGGTCATAATACTGGTACCAAATGGATGCCCCCATATGTCTTTGTCATATGGCAAGGTAGGCTGAGTAGCCGAAAGTGTCTCTAAGCCAGCTGAAAGCATAGTTTTAAAAATCGGCCAAACCAGTTTCAGAATCAGCCGATCTACCGATTTGACAAGGAACCGAATCAATTCGGTCGATCGGTTTGGTACCGAACCAGCTGATTTGGACACTGAATCGGCCGGTTCGGTACCGAACCGGTTTGGTAGGCCGAGTTATGTAAAAAATCGGCCGATTTGTCTGGCAGTTTGCATGGGTTCCTACGAACTCAAAAAAACAACGCAATATCCCCATGGTGCAGTAGTATTTGGTGATATTAATGGTAATGTTAAATTCTTAAGTAAAAGGTTGGAAAATAAAAGATACGGAGAATAAAGTGACATTCTCCTTATCTTTTATTTTCCATCCTTTTACTTAAATTTTAATTGTTTCAGGATGTTTGAGAGTGGTTCCAACCTCATCAGACTTCATATGCAAAAAGTAGAATTTTAGATCCCATCCAAAATTCAACAGACTTAATAGTTTTCAGGATTTCAGGATTGCAAGGTTTCCACCAGATTCTATCATGTATGAGGGTATGGAATTGGCATTTAATCAAGCACATCAACCCCTATATGTACCTTTATGTTGGTGGTGTTGATTGTTGAACTCCTCTGTCATGACCTTAATAAAAATGTATTCTTCACTCATGCAAAATCACATATTAAGCATGGGAAGCTTTTTCTACCTTATTTCAACGATTGGATTAGGAAGTTTCATCAAAATTGTAGGGTGTTGAGCCGTTGACTAATGTCCTTGGAAGATCAACTTTGAACTTCGAGTTAGAGGCAAGGGCTAGAGCTTAGAGGAGGGAGGCGTAGGGTGCTATTGATGAATAGGATCCCAACAGAGGCAATGATTCGTTGACATGTATGATTGATGATTTATATTTCACATTCATTTTCTTAAATGTCCTTGCTCATTTTTTAATTTAATATCTATATATATATATATATTGTATTTCCTCGTTTCCAAAATTTTGGGGCGTCACGTTTCCCCTATTTCGAAGTTTTCCCGTTTCGTGCAACTTAGGTTGAAGTTGTTCAAAAACTTGTACAACAATTTTGAAGCAAACTTGTGCCTGTTGTGACCTTTGCAACAGTAAAAAGTCATGAAAATCACCTTAAAGGCTTAAAATAAATCGTGGGCAGTACTGTGGATGAAAGTAGCCCTAAACAGCAAGTCTAGGTGCTCATTGGCCTTCAAACAACAGGTTTGGGTCATAACAACAACCCTAAAATCTTGAAAATGTTGTTTTTCTTTAAAATTTAAATATTTTATGTATTTTTTAGTAAACCGATTCATTAAATTCAAATCGGCCGATTTATGACCGATTCATTACTGATTCCGATTCCGATTCCGAGTTGACCCTCGATCGATTCCGAGTCCAATTTCGATTTTTCAAACATTGGCTGAAAGTGCCTCTGTCAAGTGTCTGGGAAAACCATAGATCTCATCCGTGGAACTGCTCGATGTGATGGAAGATCACATAAGAAATGATGATCAAGTCACCCTACCCATGTTAGGGGGTAACATGCAACACCAACTCTAGAACAAGAGCCTTGAGATGGTTTATGTTAAAATTTACTTTTGGATTTTTTGTGCACAATCCATTTTAAATTAAGAATTAACTTATGGTAATCAAATTTTAACTTCTCACATATGGTTTAAGCTTATTTTTTGCTGTGTCCATTCATTGCAAATACATCACAACAATATAACATGTCTTTTGAGTTGTATTACATGAATTTCATTTCATTACTTAACAATCTGAGACTTAATTTGCTTAATGTTTTGATTACAACCTCATGCATGTATTGTTAAACATTGTTAAATAGTCATTGGATTTAAGCAATTTTCCCATAATCAACTTTTCTTATAATCTCATGTCCATTCAAATACATTTTCAAGGATTGAGAAGCAAATCAATGGTAAAATCAGATCTAGTTTATTGCTAATTACTTCATGGTTAAATATGATTTCATAATCTTCATACTTGCTTTTACATGCAATAATAACATGGATCTCTACTTGATTGGTGAAATCCTAAGTCACCTAACACGAGGACGTGGGACATGAAAATATGAGTGTCCGACACGGACACGGTGCTGTGAATATTTAATTAATATTATTATTTATAAATTAATAGATTATTAGGTTACTAGTGAAAGGGCGTAACTCTTCACTATGCTTGCTCAAGCCCTATAAAAGGCGATCTTATTGTAATTTATCAACATCATCTATCATATATATTATTCTTTTATCTTCAATCATGGAAGGCGGACTCGCTTCTTAACTCCACAACCGGACACGGTTGCTGCATTTGGTATCAGAGCGGATTCGCTCCTTCGGCCTGAGCTCCGATTCGGCTCTTCCACCACCCTTCTCACCTTCCACTTCTCACTCCCCTTCACGCCTAGCTCTCTAAATCCCTGCGTCTGTACTGCGCCTTCGCTGCCGTCACCCTCCACGCTCATTCTGTAGCTCCCTGTTGCCTCCTCTTCCCTCACGCTTTCCGTTACCTCCATTCACGCCCCCCTTCTCTGCACTTGCACACTCCTTCCCCTCCTCGGTCACGTCCCCCCTCCCTCTCCTGCACGCTGCCCCCACTTCCACGCTTCCTTCTTCGCGCCTGCACACGCCATCAGCCCTTCCCTCCATCTCCCATCACCCCTGCGTCCATCACCTCCACCCTCCATCTCCCATCACCCTCGCGTAATCTCCGCTCAGCTCCCTCTCCGCCATCACTCAGCCTCCCCTCGGTTGCTCGTCTCTTCACTTCCCACACTCCACCCATCTACCGTTGCGCCATTCCACAACTCCACACCTCGTCCCTGCGCGCTGCACACTCCAAAGTCCGCCCCCGCTTGCTCTCCTCCGCCATAGCACCACGTCACCTCCGCCACAGCACCACTCTTCCATCTGCGCTGCTTCCACGCGCCGTCGTTTCCACCATGACCTGCAAAAAAAAAAAACAAAAAAAAAAATATTATAATATAATATAATATTTATTTCAAATGTATTATAATATAATATATTAATATTTCAAATTTGTTTTATTATATTAAAACAAATAATAAAATAAAGATTTTATTATATAATAATTAATTATTATCCTTGAAATCTCACCATCCTTAGTAAAAAAGATTTTTCCACCCCTCAGAAGCCAAAATAGTGTCGAAATACACACCTCCACCTACAAGGTCCAAGACCATGGCGGAACTACAAGAGCAAATCGAAAAACTGGAGAAGGACATCAAATCCCTCGTCGCTACCCAAAAAAACTTGAAGGAAGAGATGAAAAATAACAATACAATGCTTAAAAAAGAAATCAAAGACGAAGTTGTTCTGGTACTAGAAAGAAGGATGGATGAAAAATTTGACATCTTGAACGAAAAACAAAAAGACTTGGATGACAAAATGAGTACTATGACTCAAAACATAAACACCATAACCCAGAACTTGAGCACCATGACGTAGAACCATAATACATTAATGGAGGTGTTACAAAGACTAATGCCTAAGACATACCAAGTCAGCAGTCCAGACATGCTAGATGCCTCATTTCATATTTTCACACAGGAAGCACTTGCCAAGAATCAAGAAGAATTGCAAAAAGAAATAAAGATTAACAATGCGACGCTTAAGCAAGAGATAGAAACAAAAGTACTACCAGATATGAAGGCACAATTAAATAGCAAAATAGAAGCTATCAGTAAGATAGTAGAGAATAAAAAAGCTAAAAGTCACCGCCAACAACGAAGCATTTCAAATATGTCACTTACATTGTCCAGTAGTTCCGATCCACCATCAAACCATAAAGCAAAAGGCAATCAATATCACTCTTACATAGTGTACCCACCTAAGGTAAAAATAGAGTTGTCGAAATACAATGGAAGTGAAGACCAATGCGTTGCTTGGCTAAACAAAGCGGAAGAATACTTCGACATTTACAATATTCAATCTGACGAGGAGAAGGTGAAATATGCGTCAATGCATATGGAAGGGTACGCCTATAATTGGTACTTATGGTGGAAGAGAGACAATTTTGCCTACACTTGGAACTTGTTCAAAAATGATTTTTTTAATAGGTTTCAAGGAATCAAAGAAGATGAATTTTTCAGTAAACTTACCAGATTACAATAGGTTGGAAGTGTGGAGGAATTCACACATAAGTGGGAATCCTTATCGACTCGAATATTTGGGTTGTCTGACAAGCAAAGACTCGAAACCTATTTAGGAGGTCTTAAACCATACCTCCAAAAAGAGTTAAAGTTACATGACATACCTAACGTAGAAGTAGCAAGACATAAAGCAAAAGCCGCAGATCGCAAATTGGAAGGAATAAAAACAAGAGGCGATAACCATTATCGACAAGAAAAAGAGACACAATGTAGGTACTGTGCAGATACTTGGTCACCCGACATCAATGCCACAAACCTTAATCATATGCCTATGAAATGGAAAATAGATCAAAGTCATCTAACAGTTACTCTGATAATAGAAAAAAGAAGAAAAACATATGTCGTTGATGCAGTGATGACTGGACCCTAGGCCATAAATATAGTAACAACCAGACAATATAGTGCAGAATCACCAATGGAGAGGAAGTGCAAGTCTCTGCACAAGAAATCTCGTTTGATTCTAATATCAACACCGAATTTAAATGAAGGACGACATTAGAAAAATACTCAAGCTTTGAGGACAAAGCTTTCCTAAGGGGAAGGCAATGCTGTGAATATTTAATTAATATTATTATTTATAAATTAATAGATTATTAGGTTACTAGTGAAAGGGCGTAACCCTTCACTATGCTTGCTCAAGCCCTATAAAGGCGATCTTATTGTAATTTATCAACATCATCTATCATATATATTATTCTTTTATCTTCAATCACGGAAGGCGGACTTGCTTCTTAACTCCACAACCGGACACGGTTGCTGGACATAGTGACCCCCAGAATCAGGACACGAAGGACACGCTTTATATACAAAATATAGACATATAGAAACTAGAACATTTACAAATATTCAATAGAAATTAGAATCAAAACACATTAATGATTATGCATTTGTCATTCACAAATCACAATGAGACACATAGATGCATTGAAATTTGATAGGCATTGGGCAATAGCTCAAGATGTCGGAACCATATTGCTCATTAAGTCATCAAAATCAAAATGTATAACATAGATGTTGGAATGCCACTAGGCACTGGCAAATGCGAAATAGACTAAAGTAAATACAAAAGGGGTGGATCAAGATGGAAGAATCTCATATGGAAATAGTTCTCCTCCATGCCTGAATCAACAAACTCATCACTGGCACTGCCTTGATCCTCATCCTCGTCCTCCTCCTCCTCCTCTCTACCCATCTGACGATCTGCATCTGCTGCTGTGGAGGATGACCCCTCCATATGATTACCATCATCAAAAGTGACCGGCTCTAGCACCAGATCGTTAAGATCCATGTTGGCTAATGCCAACTCAGTACTGCTGTCCAAACCGATATCATCAGGAAATACATCCCACATCTTTGTCTTTCTTTTCACCCACTCCTCCCTCTTCCTGTAAATAAGACGAAGGTTGGAGTGCACATACACCATCGTCTTTGCCCTGGACTGCTCAAGCCTGCTCTTCTTCACACTGTACAAGTTCCCATATGTGTTCCAATTCCTCTCACAACAAGAGGATGATGTAACTTGAGAGATGACCCCCAAGGCTAAATTCTGTAGAATAGGGCATGTTGCCCCATGAGTTTCCCACCAAACATAGGGTTTCTTAACCCCCATGTCTCTAAGCACCTCCTAGCCTCCAAATCTCATAATGCCAGTGGAAAAATCTACAAAGCCCTCCCCCACCTCCTCAAGTAGGTCTCTATCCTGAAATAGCTGTCTAAGTGCTATCTTCCTCCCATGTGCAATCTCTCCATCCATGTGAGGAGGGACTCTGTGTGAGGGACCCGGTCCACCAGTGAGCCGATCCTGAGTGTAGAACTTGGGGTTCAAGGAGTGGGCAAAGGTGTGCAATTCTTATCCCACCTGGAGATAAGAATATCCTGAATCATGGACCATAAGTTCTTTGCCGATGTCCCATACTCGGGACACTCATTCTCCATGACAATGGACCTCATGGACTCAATCATGGAATCCTAGCCCTCATAAACATCTTGCTAGGATGGGCTGGTCCGTGTCTGCAAACCGCAACAAAGAAATGATTGGCTCCATGATCTTAATGCTAAGATCTACCCTATCCCACCAACCATCATCTAACACCGTTTCCTTCACCTTTTGTGAAGCAATCTGATCCGTCTTTCTCCAAAAAGACCAAAACTCTGAAATCACCATGGACCCAAGAGCAGTTTTGACCTCCCTCAACCTCTTGAGCATGATGAATGAGGAAGCAAATCAAGTATCTGCAATCTTCAACAATGCAAGTTGTTTGTACTCGTTGTAGATGGTGAGGGCATTTGTGTGGTTTTGTACAAAGTTACGGATATGGTGTGCATTCTCAATAAGGTTTCCAATCCATGTCACATCTGAAGCAATGGATTTCAGTGCTAAATTCAAGGAATGGACAATGCAAGATGTCCAAAAAACCTGTAAGAGTAATAAAAGCATGTATAAATGACTCTACAACACTATCAACTCAAATGAGTCAAAGACACTTAGATGAATCATGAAACTTGTGATAAATTCAAACAATGAGCAAATTAGAAATGAAAGGTGTCCAAAATGAACATACCTGTGGATATTTAGTTTCCACAATCATGCCAGCAACCTTGCAAACAGGTGCATTGTCAGTGATGATTTGTACACAAGAATCAACACCTGCTTCTTCAATGGTTTTGATGAATAACTCACCCATATACTGTGCATCCTTGTATTTCCCAAGAGCATCCACCGCTTTCAAGAACACTGGTCCATTTTGGGAAGATACCATGAAATTGATGAGTGGATGGCGTGTTGGATCCGTCCATCTATCAGAAACAATACTCACGTCGGATGAGGGCCATGTTGATCTAATTGGCTCAAGAATTTTATCTACCTCCTTCTTTGCTTTAACCAACAATGTGGTTCTAAGCTTCTCTGAACCAGGAGGCACATAATCACTTGGAGCTCGTTCCATGAGACTTCGACACATCTCAATAAACAATGGTGACCGTGCAACATTGAATGAGATGAAGTTGAGGTAGAAATAGAATGCAATGGTAAGGTCCACCTCTTTCTCGTGTCTCTTGTTGGAAAATCCTATCCATTGGACCACTTGGAGATTGCCTCTTTCTTGTTTGATAAGTATCCCCACTCCCATGAATGCTAGGTGGAAATGGAGGCTTGGTGCTAGAGGATTTCCTCAAGAATGGAAGAGGATCCTCATCTTTTTTCTTGCTTGTTGCTGCCACCTTCCCTAAGCCAACATGATCCTCTCTTTCCATATCCCTCCTTTGGGTAAACTCACCACTTTGCATGAAGAAATCCCTCCCACAAGAAGGAAGGGCCAACAAATGGCCCTTAACCCAATAATATGTGCTCTTGAACTCATTCTTGCAAAAATTGCATCTCCAAGACACATTGCCTCCCGCACCAAGCTTTGCCCCAGGCGCATCTTTTCTTGTCACATACTTCCACAAAGGGTATTTTTTTCTTGGGCTTGTTGTCTTGCTAAAACAGGGTTAAATGGAGCATGAGCTCCACTACCAGAAGATGGAGCACTTGAAGGAGGAGGAGAACCGCTTGTGCTTGGAGGAATAGGAGGGGAGGCACTAGGTGGTGCATTTCTCCCTTTCCTTTGCCCCTTAGCTCCTGCTCTAGCTGATTGAGACATTCCCTTTCTTGTTTGATGGTTAAGCTTGCAATCCTCTCCACAAATACACCCCCAATGCACTTGGATTCCTTGGAAAGCCTTCAAATCTTCTTCACCTGCTAAAAAAACCCACTCTCAAGCTTCTCCACACTTGCAAATGACAAAAAAGAAATGAAACATCGGTTTTAAACCCACCCCGGGCGACCTTTTCCGCGGAAATCGTGTCCTAGAATTGAGACACGAATCGCACAGTCGGGGACACGATGGGAAATCATGTCCAACTAAAAGTCAAATCAAGTAGAGATCCATGTTATTATTGCATGTAAAAGTCAAATCAACTAGAGATCCGATTTGACTTTTGGATCTCTACTTTGTTGGTTGAGAAATGAAATGAAATTTATATTAATTTTTAGAAACAAATAATAGGCCAGAGGGAAAATACAAGAAGCATTTCTAGCCAAGCGAGTAGTTGGTGGGTGGCATACACTATAGAGTTCCCCAAGGTGCAAATCCTCTGAAGGAAAAAGAGAAGTCTAAAATTGCTCTCAAGGTGTAGAACAATGGACTATGGAATAGCCTATTTGCGATGGATCATACAGAAGAGCATGATACATTGATTGGAGTCTCTCCAAACATCCCCAATCCCCTGAAATTATGGTGTCAATGAGATGCATATTTGTTGGAATGTGTTGAAATGCAAATGGAAATACTAGCACTGAAGCGTGAAAAGGATATGCATACCCCTAGCTAAGTCTAGGTTGGGATGTGGGTGTCAAATTGAATCTAGGGCCCATGCATTGGTACATTAGAGTATGTTGTTGTGCTCTCCAATCCACCCCCTTCGAAAGAGAATTTGGAATCCAATTGAGTGTTCTTAGAGGTATTGAAGCTCATAATATTAGTTTAAGGTTCACCATCTTCTCTTTATGGTTACAAAAACTAGCAAGGGCATCACACTACCTTTAAATGCCCTCAATGGAAGAGTTGAAGAGGACCATATCATCTGCAAATAGGAGTGGTGCAATAGAGATGTGCTATAAAAGGAAACCATCATTAGCATGAGTGCTCTCCCTGAGGTGTACTTCTAGCTCGTGAATCTAAACACTAATTAATGTTGGTAATAGGGAACAACTTTGCTTGATCTCAATGTTGCTCTTGATGAATTCCTAAAGTCTCCTTGAGATTTATGAAGTCATCCTATCACTATGACTGTCTCATTGAGCTTCATGATAATAACGAGAGACTAAAAAATACCAATTCTCCGAAATATTTGGAACATTGATTCCCTTTATCACTGAATCAAAAACCTTCTAGAAGTCCACAAAGCAATAAAACACGTTAGATGACTATTATCTAGCCTCCTCAGTAATAGTCTGAAGTGTAAAAATGTGGTTAATAGTTTGGTAGCCATTCTTGAAACTTACATGTCCTTTTGTTGTTTGTTCCTTTTCAAGTACCCCAAAAGCACACATAAAAAGTTGTGGCATAAAGTTTGGCAAAGCTATGCCCAATCACAATATTTATGTAGTTGTTTGGATCACAACAATTACCTGATTTAAAAATAAGTGTTGTGACAATGAATAGGGGAGACTCGAGAAAACGACATCAGTGAAAAGCTTTGCAATATGGAATTCAACAGAATCTATACCATACTTAATGAATTCAGCTTGGAGGCCTTCCCCATCAGTTGTTGTATGTGAGTTCAAGGCCCTATCTCTTAAGAACTCTTAGGAAAAAAGGTGGTATAAGATGGGGGCAGGGGAAGGGAACAATAATAAAGGGTTGAGATGGTATGAGATCAATGGATGTAACATGTGAAACTCAAGAATGGTAATCAATGTTATATGAAAGAGATACTTTCTTACAGAGAAGGGTACACCAAAATGTTTTTTGGGGAAGTGTTGAGGACCAAGAGAAGTCTGTGTCTCCTTGAAGCAAGAAAGCTACATTTCTCACATTGAAGAAGACATCGATACATGTGAATTGAATAGAGGCTGGGTCATGAGTGAGGAAAAAACATAGAAATATATGCATGTCCATGCGTTCTTCATGATACCAACAATGTATTGTGGTGGTAGATGGTAAGAGTGTGGGAGTCTAGGGCGACTTCCCAAAGGGATTTTGATAATAATTCATACTTGACCATAGCCATATTTAGAGGAGAAAGTTGGGTGAAATTGGGGATAAGTTGGGAGAGGCAAAATGTATAGGCATTTACATACATGATATTAAAGTGAAACATAGAATGTGGGTTGTTAAATGAATTGTGGGGATGGGGATGGTGGTATAAGGGGGTTTCTAATAGGGTGAAGGTTAGGTAATCATGCTCGACAATGGAGAGTGGGGAAGAAACAAGGAGATTATTGATATGGGAGATTGAGGCATGATTAGCCATGACATAATCACAATACTAGCACGACCACTGTGATGGAAACAAGTGTAGCTATTGGACTTTGGGTAGCAAGAGATTTGCTTTTGCACTCTCACATTGTATTCACACTGGATGTATTCTCACATTGTAGTATAGGATTTTATGATAGGTGATGGGAGGATAAAGGACCCACTCCAAGGACTAGTGCCAATTCAACTAGGGGAAAATGGAGTCAAAGGATAAACAATCTTAGAGGGCCTTGCTTCAAAGATCATCCAGGAACTAAGGATGCTCTTGGATACCCTTACTTCAATGGATGTACAGGAGGATTCAGTTGCAATCACATAGGGAGAGAGAGAAAGACTCACTCCTTTACTTCTTTCCTTGGGTGTACCCTACACCAAGGTGGTTAGAACTTGTACCATCTGAATGAAGAACAATGTAAAGAGGAAACTCCCTTAAATGCAAGATGACAAAGAGATCTAAGATGAAATGAACTTACCCTAGATCTAATCCAATGCAAAAATAATATCCTTTCAATGGCCCAAGAAAAAATAACATGGACAATGCTAGATATATGATCTCCAATAGATAAGCACAATAGAAAGAGAGAATGCCACTCTTTTGCAAGAAAGAAACACTTAGACAAAATATTCCCCAAAAAGATGCATCAATTAAGCTCCAAAAGAGAGAGAAATCCAACATTAGAGAAAATTTGGGGTCTAAAATGGCCCTTATAAGAAAATAAGCCACCTTGTAAGAAAACGAGCCATTGAATTCAAGAACCAATAGAATATCAAGAAAAGAGTCAACCATAATGGCTGAGTTGGTATATTTGACATTAAAAAAACTACTTTTTTTCTTCGTATTTTCAACATACCTCCTTGTCATTTTACTCAAATTTCGAGCGGGAGAACTTGTTGGATGCGGTTGAGTTGGCATATTTGACATTAAAAAAACTACTTTTTTTCTTCGTATTTTCAACATACCTCCTTGTCATTTTACTCAAATTTCGAGCGGGAGAACTTGTTGGATGCGGAATTTAATTCCGCATCCAACAAGTTCTCCCGCTCGAAATTTGAGTAAAATGACAAGGAGGTATGTTGAAAATACGAAGAAAAAAAGTATTTTTTTCTCTTTTCCTCCAAAATTCATAAATATTATTTTATTATTTTCTTTATGAGACCCATTTTAGACCTCAAATTTGCTCTAATGAAGATCCAACCATGAGTTCAAATATACAAAAATCTAACTAACTCCCAACAAAATATATTAGAAAATGGTGGTCAATGTCACTTGTACAATACAAGAGATACCCAAGGCCCCAAGATAACGGGGTGCCTCCATCAAGCAAGGGAACAAAGCCAAGATATGTTGCCCACTCAGCATCCAAAGGCTTTCTCTAAGGGGCGTTCCACTAAGAATGTGTTGGAAATAATGTAAATTTGGAAGTTATTCTTAATGTACTTTATTATATTATTGTTGTACCTACTTTGGTAGAAGATATTGATGTAATTGATCATGGAAAGACCTTGAAAGAATCAATGTCAACCTTGGGTTGGAATCACTCAAAGAAAACATTTATTAAATGTAATTTTTGTATTCCCCCAAGACAAGTCAGTCCAGTGGGTAAACTACCCCAAACAGTGGGCAGTCTGCCCCAAACAATGGGCAGAACTGCCCCAGTCAGGGCGGCCCAATTAGGGAAAGTCTGGTCGGCCCAGTTAAGTAAAAAAAGTCATTTTTTGACTAGTATAAATAGAGAGGTTGCACCTCTCATTTGTTCACTCACTCAACTCAAGCAAGTTCGCTCAAGGAGAAAGAAAGGTTCACTACTGCAATTGGAGAAGGGTTTCTTGGGGCTACTACACTTGGAGAAGTTTCTCTTTCTTCTCTCTCTTATTCTTGATATCTGGATGTACCTTGATCTCTGATTTAATCTCTATACGAAGGTTGTTGGGTTTTCTCCCTGTTGGGTTTCCCAGGATAAAATTCTTGTGTCTATTGTTTCTGTGCTTGGTTATTCCTTTAGTGATTTCGTTGTTTTATCTGCAATTAAATTATGCTGCTAGAATTGTATAGAATCTAACATGGTATCAGAGCAGTACTAAAAGAAGCCATTGTTGGAAACTAGGGTTTCATATTCTGAAGCCTTCCCACCTCAGTTTGGGTTGAAAAGAGCACTAGGAATTTCGCCCTAGGGAAGGCGCATCTTTCCGTGAAGGAAAATTCCAGTTCTGAGAATTTTCAAATTTTGACCTAATTCTGCAGAAACTGTAGCAACTGCAAAAATTAGGGTTTCCAATTTTTGGCCCTTCTACCCACCATTTTGGCTCGTTCTTATTTTTCTCCAACTTGCCTTGGTAGGGCGCAACTATCTGTGGAAGCATATTTCAGATCTAGAAATTTTCATTTTTGACCTATTCTCTACTGGAGTCGGGAAAATAGGGTTTCCAATTTTGAGTTGTTTTGTCCACCGATCTGGGAGAAAAGGAGGTCTTTTCAACTCGCCCTAGAAGGGTGCATTTACCTATGGAATTAGTTTTGCAAAAGTCCAAACTTCAATTTTGACCTAGTTCCTGATAGGGTTTCTGGTCCAACACTACAGTCAGGATGATTAGAATGAAGGTTGACGATAGGTTGGATGGGGCTTCCAACTTCAGCTCTTGGAAGTCTAGAGTTCTTCTAATTCTTGAAGAAAATGACCTATTGAAGTTTGTAAATGAGAAGGTTCCAGATCCAGAAGAAGAAACAAGAAAGAACTAGTGGAGAAAGAATGATGCCAAAGCAAGAAGAATCTTGGTAGATTCAATAAAAGATCATTTGGTTCCTTAGATATCACAGAAGAAGACAACTAGGAAGATGTTCAAAACCTTGAAGAAGCTATTTGAGCATAGTAGCATCAACGTCACTCTTACATTGAGGAATCAACTATCAAATCTGAAGATGTCAATGTCAGAATCAATTGCTTCTTACTTCATGAGGATCTCTAAACTAAGGGACAAACTAAGCACTAGTGGAGAATCCCTTGAAGATAGAGAACTTGTTATAACAACTCTTAATGGTCTCCCTCCCTCTTGGGAACCATTCATCCAAAGTCTAAGTGGATGAACCAAGTTGCCCAAATTTGATAGATCATGGACAAATTGCATCCAAGAGGAAACAAGAATTGCAACACAAAATAAACTACATGGTACTCAACCCGAAAGAGAATCAAGCATTTACACCTCATGCAAGGAGAGGCAAAGGAAAAGGAAGAAAGTTTCATAATAATGGAAATGAAGATAGAAGATCAAGCTCGCCACCAGATTAGAAGAAGAAGAAAGATCTCTCTCATATTCAGTGCTTCAAATGCAATAAGTATGGCCACTATGCCAGATATTGTCAAAGTTCAAATAAAAGGAAGCATGAAGCCTCAACTGCAGATATTGATGAGAATACTTCTCACAAGAAGTCAAGGAATGGTGATCGTACGGAGTTCTTCTTCTAGTGCTCCCCATGTTGAAGTGATGATATGAAGATCTAGAATGTGATGGAATCCCAACAAGACAAATGAAGAACAAAGGACTCTCATTCCCACAAGGAGGCAGTGGGAGCCCACACACAAAACAATAGAAGATAAGTATTTGGATTTATTGCTCACATAGATTTGTTTTGTCTTATATGTTTTCATAACAAATTGTATGCAGATCTATTAGGAAGTTTGTTGAGCATTTGATATAGTTTACTTATTGATGTACCATAGGCACTTGTTGTACCTATTATGCATATGAGCTGCACAACACCTAATGGAGCTAGTCTCGATAATATCTCCTTCTTACATGCTTAGAGTAGTGCACACTCTTGATGGCATGTTCTAGTGGAGATAGAAGACATCTAGATAGTTACCATATGTGTTTGGGATACATGTTTATGATTGTTGTGCTGAAGCTTTAGCTAAGATGCCTACATACCCGTGTACACTGTAAACTATTGCCATTGCATTGGAATATAAATTTGTTAAATTTGATTATGCAATGTCGCTAATCATCTAACGGGATTTGAATTGTAGGGAAAAGACCATATGATATGGCCTACAAGAGAAGGATGATGAGACTTGTTCCGATGAACAAGTGATGGACACATGAATCCTGTTGATGTTCAGATTAATCAGAAGGCAGGAAGCTTCTAGGAGCATGACTCTCAGCCTAGAAGGATGACTCCTAGACAAAGCAGTTAGATGGAAGTCATGACTATACAGCAGCGGACAGACGAGGACCTAATACATCTAGCTAAATTTGATACATGACCCATAGGCCCAAAGAAGGCTCCGACAGATGTCAGTCTCTCTCTACTACAGATGTTCGGTTCTTCAATGATTATGGAAAGCAATGGCTTTCCAGTTAGAGTCATAAAAAAAGGATTAGAGTATAGGGAAATTAGCCCTTGAGATGAGGACCTTGGCCTATTAATGTTGTGATAGAAACCTGATGAGATCTTCCTAAGTTAAGGAAGAACACAACTGAGATCCTAAGCAGATCTAGCATGATGGCTATGAGTCCCTAGCTACACTGATGGCGTTGTTGGCTAATTTAGACAAACAATTGAGAGGATCCTTGATGTACCGGGTCGTGACCAGGATGGATACTTACAGTTTAGTAAAGAACGTTTCCCTATGAAAGATGGTGCTCAGATTGGCACCCGAAGTGATAGGTTGATGGACCTACCCGTGGATGGCACCAGAGAGGAAGTAGGATGCTCAGATACAAAGGAGCAAGATGCTCAGATGTAGAGGGAGCAGGATGCTCCAACACAAAGGGAGATGTTTTGAGTGTTACGTCCTAATTTGTACATTAGGTGGATTTCTTGCGAGCCACCAATGTTGTGAACATGTTCGATGCTCATTATCAGTGTTCAGAAGTTCATAAGTCTTTTTCAGGGCCTTTTCTGCCCCTTTGTAATAATTGCATGTTCATACCCCTTGGGGATATTGTAAAAGTGTGCTAGCAAGATGTCCTTATGTAAAGAACTTGGCCTCCTAGGACTTTTTTATCAACGGTGATCATTCCATGGTGTTTTTTTCCTCGTCAATTATGCAATGTTGAATAAGCGTTGTATAATCGACGAGTTTTTCACCCGCTCCTCCAACGCTGGAATGGTTATCCTGATTTTTGAGCCTTAGGATGTTATTAAAGTTCATGTGTCAATGTTTATGAGCTTGCTAGACATATAATTGAGTCATTATGAACATGTACTAGGTCCCCTAGGAGTTTGAGTTAGTTTGGACAGTTTTATTTTGACCCGTTTTGCGGAGTTTTTTAATGATTTTAATTAAAAAATAAAAAATATGATAAAAGTGTGGTCTAGGGGTTGTTTTTGCCATGGGGGTGCTCATTTTCTAACTCAGAGCACCCATAAAATCCCAAAACCCACTTTTCCTTAGTTTTAAGTGATTATTTATCACTTTAATAAAAATTCTCTCAAAATATTAAAAGAGAATTATTTAATTAAAATAATAAAGAATGAAGAAAAATCAAATTCTCTAAAGAAGAGGGATTTAAGTCAAATAAAGGGCAGTTGACATGGCAATCATCATCGAAGTGCAAATCAATCAAATCTCGTGGAGTTCAGTTAAGGGTTACATCACTGCAAGTGATCTCCCATCAGAGAATTCGCCCTCCTTCATTAACTTGGGCGACTTTCCTATTTGGCAATTGGTTATTGGTTGGGAGATGTCTCCAATGCTATGAGGGATGCCCCTCTCATGAGGTGGCAGCCACCTCACCCTAAGGCGCCAACCAAGACTTAGTTGATGTATAGTTCAAGTGTTACTTGCTCCTTTGAATGAGGATTACGCCCCCCAAGCCCTAGATTGCTCTCTCATGCACCCTCTCTTCTCTCTTCTCCTATAAAAGCAAGTGCTTGCTCCATTGTTGAGGATGGATGCAAGGAACCTCTGCCTATATTGTAAATGCTATTGGCTTATCTTTCATATGAATAAAGTTGAGACTTTGGAGGTCAGAATGATTGTGCAAGAACTTTTGTGGTGAATGTTTTGCTCATAAACCGAGGTGATATCTATTTAGTTATTCTTCCTTTCATGCAAGTGTTTATTATTTAGCTAAAGAAGATTATATGCTAATCCTTACAATAAACATTTAAATTTTCAAGTTGTTTGTTTATGTGAAGTTATCTAAGATCTAAAAGTTGCATTTTGTAGTCAGTTATACTTGTGCACTTTTTATTTTATTTAACCTATCATGCTAGATCTAATCACTTGTTTGAAGGTTGTCTTAGCTTTGCAGATCATCAAGCGTGGAGTAGAGAACAGAGCTCAGTTGCATCTTATCTTTCTCCACCACTTTATAAATCTAATGCTCTCCTGTACTGCAGGTTCTCCATTTTTCAAATTTATTCAAGCTTGGGCTTGAGCATATCCTTCCTCCTTCATTAGAAATTTCAATCAACCTCTTCTTTCCCTTTTTTGTTTAAGAAAAAGCATTTAGAGTTGATTTCAAAAGTTTTATTTTTAAAATCTATTTGCAGAAAGGAAGGATGACTTTACTCCCTCTGTAAGAGGGAAGGATGACTTTACTCCCTGACACTCTGTGATGGAGTGGGGAGATTGGTTCCATGATTATATCCCTTGCAAAGAGGGAGGGACGATGATACAGAGACTAAGCATTCTCTCGATCACTCCGAAAGGAGTGAGGAGATCTCTCAGACATCCTGAGATAGGATGGAGAGGCCACTGCATTCTCCTGATCACTTTGAGATGGAGTGAGGAGATCTCTCAGACATCCTGAGATGGGATGGAGAGGCCACAACATTCTCCTGATCACTTCGAGATGGAGTCAGGAGATCTCTCAGACATCTTGAAAAGGATGAAGAGGCTAGTGCACACTCCCGATCACTCCGAAAGGAGTGAGAAGATCTCTCATGGAGAGATTTAGTGCATTCTCCCGATCACTCTGAAAAGAGTGAGGGGATCTTTTAGAAATCCTGAGATGGGATGGAGAGGTTGGCGCACAATGGTAGTCTTGTATGGACTCACTGATGGACTGGTTGAGTTGGTGCATGTTCTCGGATGGACTGGGTTGAGTTGATGCATGATGGACTCTCCGATGGATTGTGCAGAGTTGTTGAGTTGATGCATAATGGACTCTCCGATAGACTGTGCAGAGTTGTTGAGCTGATGCATAATGGACTCTCCGATGGACTGTGCAGAGTTGTTGAGTTAATGTATGGACTCATCGATGGATTGGTTGAGTTGGTGCATGTTCCCCGATGAACTGGGTTGAGTTGAAGCATGAGAACACTTCTCGACGGACTGAGACTGTGTTGAAGACGTTTCGTATGTATAGAGATGTTCGAGACAGATGTAATGTACAATTGAGATCCAGATGATCGTATCCAGTGATGTTGATGATGACCGTGTCCGAAGAATACCTTGTTAAGAGGAGTGTTGGAAATAATGCAACTTCGGAAGTTATTCTTAATGGGTTGGAATCACTCAAAGAAAACATTTATTAAATATAATTTTTGTATTCCCCCAAGAAAAGTCGGCCCAGTAGGTAAATTGCCCCAAACAGTGGGAAGTTTGCCCCAAACAATGGGAAGAACTGCCCCAGTTAGGAAAAGTCTAGTTGACCTAGTTAAGTAAAAAAAGTCATTTTTTGACTAGTATAAATAGAGAGGTCACACCTCATTTGTTCACTCACTCAACTTAAGCAAGTTCGCTCATGGAGAAAGAAAAGTTCCCTACTGCAGCTAGAGAAGGGTTTCTTGGGGCTACTACACTTGGAGAAGTTTCTCTTTCTTCTCTCTCTTATTCTTGATATCTGGATGTACTCTAATCTCTGAATTAATCTCTATACGAAGGTTGCTAGGTTTTCTCCCTGTTGGGTTTCCCAAGATAAAATTCTTGTGTCTATTGTTTCTGTGCTTGGTTATTCTTTTAGTGATCCTGTTGTTTTATCTGTAATTAAATTATACTGCTAGAATTGTATAAAATCTAACAAAATGCTCACAAAGCAATCCATGAAGCTACTAAGTGATGTCCACTAGACAACAAACTTCAACCTTCAAGAGCTTCAAAGAGGGGTTTCTCCAATCAAGGATGTCCACGTATCAACTAACACTCAACCTTCAAAGGAAGATAAGGCCCAAGGGAATGGGGCGCCTCCATGAATGAGGGATCAAATGGTAAGTTAAATCCAACAAAGAAGACCCCAAAGCTTTCCCAAAGCAATGCTTCAATATGTCCACATATCAACCAACACTCAACCTTCAAAGGAGGATAAGGCAGAAAGGAAGGGGTTGCCTCCATGAATGAGGGATCAAATGGTAAGTTAAATCCAACAAAGAAGACCCCAAAGCAATGCTCCAATATGACAACCTCTACAAGGCATGGAGGTGGAAAAACTAGGAACGACCTCGATAGAAGATGCATAGAACATCCTCCAAAAGGAAACGTGAGCTCTAATGTTATGAACATAAATAACACATATATATATTAAAATAAAAATTAATTAATAAAAAGACATAATGAAAAGATGTGTCTTATCGAAAAGACACTATGCTACTGGATCCGCCACCCCAATGTGTAGGATCCGTGGATTCGATACATATCCTAATCGGATCCGCCTAGGATCCGTCATGGAAACGGATCCCCTGCAGAAGGAAACGTATCCTAGTCCTATGAAACAGATCATGTGAAAAATCAAACAATTCCTGAAATTTTCAAACGGATCCTGAAACTTCTAGTGCTTCTATGATCCATTGACCCCCCCCAAAAAATTGTTTTTTAATGAAAAAATTAAAAACCCCTAAACAACTAATAGCCAACAGTGTAAAACCCATTCCAGCTCAAGGTTTGATCTATTCTAATGTCAAGATCTACTCTTGAACTCCGATATATCAATATCAAGTTCTGCTCTCAATGTTTTTATTTGATTTATCTTTATGGTCAAGGTCTACTGTCAAAGGCTGATCTATCTTTATGTGCTATGTTGTTGCTCACTTCACCTACACTGTTATGTAGTCTTCCCATAGCCTTCAAGAAAACCACTTTATTCCCTGTTGATAGGGATATGTGGATGTGTCTCACAAAAACACTATTATGACCTGCTTCAAGTTCATGCTGAAATGGTTTTTAAAATTATCAATATCAATCATGGTTACAACTCATCAAATTATTGGTTATGGTACATGAACTCTCTTTTTTAGCAATAACTTATAGTTCTACTCGTGTTTCATAAATAGTTTTGATTCTTCACTCTATATTTTTATTTATTATATAAATAATTTTATATTTTTATATGTTTTTCCGTTGTATCCGGATCTTGGGTTTAAAAAAATCTGGCGAATCCATATTCGGATCTGGATCCGTATCCGAATCCGTATCTGTATCCTGGTAACTTAGAAAAGACATGACTATTAATGGGGCACTCCAGATATATATAACGAGCCCTTAGTTGTAATCTCTCATCTCATTCATTCTTATACATTTTACTCTCTATATTATTATTTTTAAATGGCTTACTTTATATTCTAGATTGAGCAAATACCATGGTTTTATGAAACCATGGGAGAGGGGATGACATAATAATTAATTAATTAAGCATCTAAATAAAGAGTAAAAGGACGTGTCTTTTACATTTGAAAAGGCACGATTTGATCTATTTAATGGTCCATGTATTGTATTGTATTCATTCATTTTTTTTATCAATCATTCATCTTTTATATAAAACATTTAAGGCGTAACATATGGTTGAATCTTTCGGTGTATAATTATTTTATGAAGAATCTGCTCCATAAAATTCATAAGGGAAATAATTATTTGATCTAAGAGTGGTAAAATCAACAGATATGTATCTATAAATGTGTATTGTTATGAAATTGACTATGCATCATACAAGAAATAGAAATGAAAGATATGAAAATGAGAAATTTATTAATGGTGGATTCATCAAGTACATTGGCATTGATTCTCTTTTTTTTTGGCTCATATGTAGTTGCTTCTACAACGTGGCTTTATTATATTTCACTACATTGGGTCATATTTGAGCGCTATACTCCAACAAGTCAGATGGATAGATTAAAGGATGGTGTTATACCATACTTAATTTCCTTGTTTCTTTCCCAGAAGACACAATGTTTCTAAAATCAATAGATGCATTTTATTGGGTGAAGGATTCGTAGTTATTATTTCAGCTTATGGACGAGGTGCTTGTGGAGGTGCGGGTGCAAAATGTTGTACATGTCATCATGATGATGTCTTTAAGTATGTTGTTATTGCTGGGTTGTTGGAGGAAAAACTCCAACCATCTTTTGAACCCCATGTGCTACACACTACTTAGACCTCGTACTAGAGGATACATGCAAGTTTGATCTTGTAGATCATGCCAAGTGCATTATCAAATATGTATACAAACACACGTGGGTACTGAACTTGATGAATAAAACATTGGAGGGGGGGGGAGCTTGTTAGGCCTTCCATCACTAGATTTGTAATGAATTTGCTCACGTTGCAATCTCTCATTTCCTAGACAAACATCTTGAGGACTATGTTTTCTTATGATGAGTGGAGTAGATCTTAGTGGAATAACAATGCTGATGGGAAAAAGATTTTTAAGAAAGTTTTTGAAAACAATTTTTGATCCAGAGTATGAGAGATTCTCAAAGTTGTCGATCCCCTTTCTAAGGTGTCATAGACTATGGATTGGGATAAACTGGCCATGGGTTATATATGAGGTCATTGATCAGGCTAAAAAGTAAGTAAGGGAAACATACAATGATAAAAAACAAAGTATCTACCTATTTGGAAGATCATTTATAATAGATGGAACAACCAATTCCAATTTTTGATCCAGAGTATGAGAGATTCTCAAAGTTGTCGATCCCCTTTCTAAGGTGTCATAGACTATGGATTGGGATAAACTGGCCATGGGTTATATATATATATATATATATATATATATATATATATATATATGAGGTCATTGATCAGGCTAAAAAGTAAATAAGGGAAACATACAATGATAAAAAACAAAGTATCTACCTATTTGGAAGATCATTTATAATAGATGGAACAACCAATTCCATTACCCTATACATGCAATTGGATATTTTCTGGAATCTGAACCCAACGTACCATTACAAAAGCATTGTTGGACAAGATGAACTTGGGCAGGTCAAAAATGGATTGTAGACTAGCCTAAAGCTCAAGGTCCCCAATAAGAAAGTCTAGTTGGAAATACATATTTTTAGTAAAAGTGCAAGCACCTTTGGCAAAGAAATCCTTGCAAGAGATAAGGACCAATCAAGCAAGTGGTTCCAAAGTTTTTAAGTTCAAGTATTCATTGTTCCCCACATAAAAAATTTCTTGCCGAAGTTACAAACTAATTTTTTGAATTTTCTGTCTTTGACTCATGATTTATAGAAAAACTTGTTGGGATTCATTTGGGAACTAATGCCACCAACAAAAAAAGTTTGAATTCAGATTTTAAGTAAAATTTGCAACACTTTTGAGCATAAGCACAATTGGGCTATCTTTGAGCACATACACATGAAGAAGAGAAACTGTTTGGAACAACAATGATTGAGTGATCTTTTCATTGTGTAGTACAACCTTTGACTAAGGTGCAACCCATTATCAAATAAAACACATGATGTAGGTCCCATTGTCCTCGAGGATATTGATCCCTTGGAATGGGTTGTGGAAACTCGGATGATGACTTGGGGTAGATTTCCTTGCTTCCAGAAGTAGCGTGTTACAAACACAATAATACATATAAATAAATAATAGAAGTAAATAATAATTAATTAATATAATTAGCATTAATAAAGAGTCAAAGGACACACCTGTTCACTCTCTTGGCCAATCATGTTAAACTTACTGTAGCTGCGAGACCCATTCTTAGAGAGGATGATACCCTAGTCAGTTAACTAGGGTTCCTGGTCAAGTTAACCAGGAAGAGTGAAGAGTAAGACCCTAGAAGGTACCCTAGGGCCCCCAGCTGTCTCCTGGGGTTCTCGGTCGGGGAACAAGCAGGTTGATGCCATGGCTAAAGTCCCTATCATGTGGCTAGGGCCCCTACTTGTCTCTAGGGTATTCTGGTCTGGGACCAGACAGTTTTTTGGTCACGAGGACCAAGTAGGTCCTGCAAGTTGAGATAGAGACCTCCTGGTCTAGGACTAGCTGGATTCTTGGTCACGAGGACCAAGTAGTTCCTACAGTGACATACCTGGTCAGTTAACCAAGTGGATCTTGGTCAGTGGACCGAGATGATGATTTGTGATGTCCTCTTCTCCCAGGCCTTCGAGATGGTTGAGCTAGATGGTCTTCTCTAGGGACTGGCCACCCCTTGATGGAGCCACCAACATTTGACCTGAGGAGTAGTCTAGAGGACCACATGATCACATCATCCAGTGTGGATCCTTCCGTATACAGTGATGATGAACTTTCAGGTTGTGTATGGAACACTTGTACATTTGAGAGAGAGATGATTGGTTGTACCCCACCTTGGTTGCTCATCCTTGGTCTTTACACCTTGTTGATTATTGGTCTTGTGGTACCTTGTCTTTGACTTGTGGTTAGTGGGGGTCATCTACCCACCTTGAGTTGTTTTGATTTATACCACCTTGATGTTTATGGTCTTATGGGTACTATGGTTGTTTTCCCACCTTATGGTACACCCCTTGGTCCTAGGGGTTATGGGTCATGTACCCGTTCTTGTTTTATGGTTTTGACTTGTCTCATATTGATTGGTCATAGTACCTTCACCTATTTAAGTGTATGACCCTAGCACCCACCTAAGACACTACTTTATTTTATGTTATTAAATGTGACTTTGTTTTAACCATAATGTGTTGGTATCCACCTAAGTCACTTATATTTTATATTTATATATCTTGTGACTTTTATTTTGCCTAACTAAATGGTACCCTCCTAATTATGTGGAAGCCTAACTTAATTACAAGATTAATTAATAATCTTTCTAGAAGATCTAATTTCCTATATATAGAGATCTATTGTTTCTCATTTGAGATCATCAAATCATCTTCATTTTCAGATCTGATTTCCCATTGCTTGACGTCAAGGGTTTCTCAGGATCTTATTGCTGGTTACTCACCTGTGTAGGCCGTCCACCTGTTGATTACTTCAAATCTGATTGGGTTGATCATTGCAAGGGTTCGTTGCTGATTATTGACTATAGTTGACCTAGTTAAGGTCTTTTTCAGCGTGCCTGCTATCCAATTTGATATTTATTTGCTGGTTAAGAAGGTTGTGATCTTGGCTATCCCGATCTGCCTGTTGGGAGTTACGATCTACCTTTTGTCTACCTGATTGAAGTCTGATACACATCTGATCTATTGTTGAGAGGCCCGATCCAACTTTGATCTGCCTGTTGAGCTATTGATGAGGTCCAATTTGCTATATGCATGCTTGTTGGGAAGCCGTGACATCTGTTCTAGTCCACAATTTGCCTTCTAGTTGTTTGCGTGTGGAGACCATGAGGCCCTAGGGTCTGCTATATTCTTCTATGTGTACAACAGAGGAGATCATGAGTTTTTTAGACTACTTGCGATCATATCGGTATTGCTGAGACTTACCTCTAACCAGATATTTATTATTAAGACCTGAACTATATGTTGAGACTTGTTTTTGTTAATGTAATTGTAACTTCGGAAGATATTCACTTGTATATTCTATATTGTATTTGTATTTTATTATTGTACCTCCGACAGAGATGTTTATTCCTCCGGTCGGAGAAGTCATTATTGTATTTGGGTCATGCAAAGTCAATGAGGTTAACCCTCCATTGTATGACAGGGCATTGACCCCAGAGTTAAGTCTTTCATGGGTTGTTAGACTCTCCTAGAGAAGTCGGCCCAGTCAGTTACACTTAGGGGCCGACCTGTTTGGGGTTAAGGCCAAGTGAAAGGTAAAGTATAAATAGAGAGGGTGCTCCTCTCTATTTGCTCATTCATTCACTCATCAAGTTCACATAAGTGAGTAGGAGGACAAGTTCGCACAAGTGAAGAAGAGAGAAGATGCTGGAGACCATTTCTACTTTTGGGGTTTATTGTATTGTTGCTCATTCTATCTCTGAGGAAGTTGCGGGGTTTTCTCCTTTATGGTTTCCCCAATGAAATTCTTTGTGTCTCTTGTCTCTTGTGTTTGAATTGCTGTGCATGTTATTCTCTCAGATAAGATCCTAGATAATCTTGAATTAAATTGTGAAAATCTAATAGTTTTTTTTATCAAACCTATTTGCTGAGACATTGTTTAGGATCAGATCCTTGTACTGAGATTCATCTGTGACTTAAACCCTGTGCTTTGAATTTGATTGTGGTCAAACCTATGTGATGAATCTTGTTTGAGACTATTACTGTTTCTTGACTGTCATTGACCATTCTTGTTTGACTGTACCACACCTATCATCTCTCTCTCTCTCTGGTTTGTACTTACCCTTTAGTAGGGTCAACTAGTTCCTAGTGTTGTCTGGCTTCTGAGAGGCACAACTTTGTCTGAAAGTAATATTTTTGAGTATAAAACAGGAAGGGTTCCACACCCAAGGTAAGTACTCTAACTTGTTATTAATTGTGCTTGTTACCGTTAATCTTATATTGTTGATTACATGTTACTGAAGATTATGTTGAAATTGTACCTAGGAAGTGTTCTCCTAGTTATTTTATGCCTAAGTAATTAATGAGGGAAAAGGGGACATGACCCTTGTATTAATTGCTTGAGATGAGCAATTAATTCACTTTATTGTTATAAAGTGACTTTTGATTTATTTAAGTGGTAGTTGAATAAAAGTAATTTATGGAGAGAATTATGAGCATCTAATCTCATCCATAGATCTAAGTCAATGTGGGCCTTTGGATTAGATGACCATTTAGCTACCCTTGAGAGGCAAACCAAAAGACATGGAATTTGAATTTAAAGGCATTCCCTCTACCATTGTTAGATATCCAAGAAGAGAATTTTTGGTGAGAGGCACATCCCAAGAGAGTTGGAGAAGTGGAGATATTCCAAGAGAGTTGGAAAGCAAGTTCCAGTTGGAGTTTGAGAGAGAGAAAGTGGTTGTCTGAGATAGCAGCTAGGTACAACACAGATTCCAAGACAATACATAAATTCTGGGCACATTTTTCGAGAAGAAAAATAGTGGCACACATTTCCAGGAAGAGGCACGAATTTCGAGGTAGGTGTAGAAAATTAATTATATACAGTCCGTACAATTCTGTACATTCCATACACTGGTACAAAAATCGAGGTCTGAGATAGGCATGATTTTCGAGGCAGCAAATTAATTTATGGGCGCGAATTTCGAGGCCCGTACAGTTAGTTTGTATAGTCCGTACACTACTGGTTTGGCACAAATTCCAAGACATAATTTCTGGGTTTTGCTGTTGAGATAAGTTGTAATTCTGCTATTGCAAATTTTTTTATTTTGCTGAAGAAATAAAATTAAAGACCTCTCTCTCACAGGTTTTCCCTTCAGGGTTTTGCCTGGGCCATTTTGGCTAAAAATTTAAAATATCTGAGTCTGAAATATTTATGTGCATGGCTGTTATGTTCTCTCTGTTCTCAGTATTTTTGTACTACTTCTCTTGTGCTTCCAGTTCAGATGTGTTTATGAGTGAAATTTCATTTTCAGCTGTCTATGGTTGAATGAGATGGGTTATTAAACATTGTTACTCTGAGTTAACTTGGCAACCTGTTAGAGAAGTGATATTTCTACAGATTACTTTAACACAGTGACCAAATTGGTAGTGTTAAAGATGAAAAGTTGAAAGAGATGAAAGTTATGTTTGAGTTCTATTTACTGCTATACTATTTCGTTTCTGTATTAGTTTGTTAAAAGTGATTTTTCATTAAAGTACATTGATTGTTTATTTTTTGAATTAAACCCTAACCCGTACCAAAATTTAACAAATCAATGCCTTTAAAGGTATATCGTCATGAGAACATTGTAATAATCATATTTATTCAATACATATACATTTACTTGATATAAGTATTCAACTATATGTTGCCGCTACATTGGTATCAGAGCCAAACATGGCCAATTCCATGGGTTAAATTGTTAAATTTTCAGAATTTACTTCAATCTGATCTAGGATCTTAACTAAGAGAACAACAAGTACAGCAAATCTACAGCATATCATTCATGGACACAATAATGCAAGCACAGAAGAGACATCGAGTTTACTTGGGGAAAACCATAAAGGTGAAAATCCCCAATAACTTCCTCAGAGATAGATAGAGCAATGATACAACCAGACTACAAGAGATAGTCTTCTCCTAGTAGCAGAGCCTCCTCCACCACAAGTGCGCCACTCTCCACAGTGTGAGTGAGAGAATAGAATGTGTAAAATGAGAGAGACACACTCTCTATTTATGCACTAACTTGACTTGACCTTTACTCAACTAGGTCGGCCTCAACTTAACCACTTAACATAATGCTGATTGGGCCGACCCCCACTAGGGTGGTCTAATAACCCTTTGACCCACATGGCCGACCCCCAATAGGGTGGTCTAATAACCCTCTGACCCACATGACTTATACAGGGCCGACCCCAACAAGGTGGTCTAATAACCCATCAAGTATAAGTTACGACACTTACAATATAAATGACGACTCTTCTGTATAGAGGAATAATAACATCTCTATAGGAATACAACCACTTCCGTATAGAGGAATAATAACATCTCTATAGGAATACAATATACATATATGTGAAATACATTCCGAAGTTACATATACATCAACACTCCCTCTTAACTAGGAAGGTATTTCTCGACACAAGTCTTCTAGCACAAGTCATCTTCTCTGGATCATCGTCACTGGATAATCGTCATCGAGTCATCATCATCGTCACTGTTGCTGCTATCTCAATCAATCTCTGAATCTACTCGTCATAGGAAGTTCTACAGAGCCAGTCCTTTTTCATACTGGATGTAGGCCCACCACCTGTAGGTCTTTGTCATCACTGGCCATACTGTGGAAATCTCAGGACTTATTACGTGCGTCACAAAACTTTAAAAGAGTCTCTTGACTAGGAAGAACCCTAAAGAGCATGTGAGGCCTTTTTCATCCTGTCCAGATCTCCAGGACTTATTACATGTGACCCCACCACAAAACCTCGAAAGAGAATCCCAGGACTGATTACGAGTACAAGGCTCAACCTATCGGATCTCCCAGGGCACAAATTACATGTGGTCACCACAAAACCTCGCAAGAGCATCCCAGGCTGTTACGAGCACACAGCTCTACCTATAGGATCTCCGAGGGACATATTATATGTGGTCATGGCAAAACCTCGCAAGAGCATTCCAGGACTTATTACGGGCACACAACCCAACCTATCGGATCTCCCAGGGACAGATTATATGTCATAGGACAAAACCTCGAAAGAGCATCTACCAGATATCCCAGGGCACGAATTACATGCCATAGGCAAAACCTCGAAAGACTATCTGCAGATCTCCCAGGGCCAAATTATATGTCCTCCCAGAGCAAAACGTCGAAAGAGCATTTGCCAGATATCCCAGGGCATGAATTACATGCCATAGGAAAAACCTCGAAAGACTATCTGCAAATCTCCCAGGGCCAAATTATATGCTCATCTGCACAACCTGATCCACGGCCATAAAGTATCAACTTGATACTCACCATACATCATCGTGATGTACACATGATCATCCTGATCATCATCACTGCAACATCCTGCTGCATGTCATCTGGAGCAACATCCTGAAGCTCGTCATCCACGATCATCCTGATCATATAATGCATCTACCTGATACATATCATTTACACGATCCACCTGATCATACAATGTATCCACTTGATACAAATACAAATACATGATACATATCACCATACATGATCCACCTGATCATACAATGTATCCACCTGATACATATACAGATACATGGTCCAAGCATCCAACATGATGCATACAAAATACATACAAATGATCCTACTAATCATATCCAACATCCAACATGATGCGTACATACATATACATATAAATGATCCAACTGATCATATCCAGCATCCAACATGATGCATACATACATATACATATAAATGATCCATCTGATCATATCCAGCATCCAACATGATGCGTACATACATATACATATAAATGATCGAATTGATCATACAAAGCAGAAACCAGAACATCATCCTGATGTTCATCATCCAGCGCTTACATCCACAGCCATGTGAAGGATCCTCCTTCCAACATGCTTGGAATGGCTTCAACAAATGTGTCCATCACTTCTTCCTCGAAGTGTCCTCGATCTGAAGAACACCAAGCCTCTCTCTGAAGTACTCGAACTTCACCCTGGCTAGTGGCTTCGTCAGCACATCTGCAATCTGCTCGTCCGTCGCAACATACAGGAGCTTCACAGCTCCTCTCTGCACCATATCCCTGATATAGTGATATTTGATCTCTATGTGTTTTGACCTGTCATGAAACACTGATTCTCAGACAGCTTCACACAACTCTGGTTATCACAGAAGATACCAGTAGCATCCAACGGGAGATCAAATAACTCAGACAGTAGCTTCCATAGCCATACTGCCTCACAACTAGCTAAACAGGCTGCAACATACTCTGCCTCAGCTGTACTCAGTGCTACGCAGGACTGCTTCCTGTTAAACCAAGAGATCACACCTGATCCCATACTGAAGCAGCACCCAGATGTGCTCTTCCTATCTGCAGCACTCCCAGCCCAATCTGAATCAACATAACCCTGCAGGTTAAACTTTTGATTCGCTTCATACTTGAGCCCATAATCCACTGTACCCTTCAGGTACCTCAGAACATGCTTTACAGCAATCAGGTGAACACTCCTCGGATCTGTCAGGAACTGACTCAATGTGTTCACAGCAAGGAAAATGTCTGGTCTCGTGTTCGTCAGGTACATCAAGGACCTAATCATCTGACGATGCATAGAGACATCAACCGGCTCAGATGAAGCATCACAAAAAAGCTTCAGATTCGATGTCATAGGTGTGGCCATGGCCTTGCAATCCATCATCCCGAACCTCTTCAGGATCTCTACTGCATACTTCCCTTGTCCAAGGAAGATTCCATCTGCACTCTGCCACACTTCCATACCAAAAACAAATAGTGCATCATCCCCAAGTTCTTCATCTCGAACTCGGCAGCAAGCTTCCGCTGCGTGTCGGCAATCAATCTATCTTCACTTGTAACAAATAGGTTATCCGCATACAAAAGTAGTATCATTGGATTGCCTTCCTCAACCATGTAGAAAAGGTTGGAATCCGCTTCATTCTTGGTAAAGCCCAAACTGGATAGAAAGCTGTCTATCCTACCATACCAAGTTCTGCACACATATATGACTACACCATGTTGTCTTGAAATCCATCTGGTACATCTTCTATTTCATCACTTTTATATTTCTCAATGCTGCCATCTGCAACATGCTTGATCTGATAGTTCCATTTGGAAGTCACAACAGACTTCCCTTCAACTCTTGGGACCGCATCCCAAACATCGTTCTTCATGATCGACGGATCATGGCATTCTTCCCGTATCCTGGGAACTTCAATATCTTCAATAGATAATTTTGTTGCTGAACAAATGTTGTAGTTCTTCTTTTGTAGGTGATGGCATACGATCTTTCCTACACAACAAGTTAAATTGCATGATTAGAAAACATCTCATAGTTTTTAGAACAAATTCTTGCACATAAAGAAATATGTCATACAGTCATGCAATTATCTTAGCCAATGCTTCAATACAACATTTATCCATATCCCATAACTTTCTAGATGCCTTCCAATCTCTACCAGAACATTGTTAAGAGTGTGCACAACTCCCAACATGTTAGCAAAGAGGTTTCATTTTAGATAAGTAGCAATGGAATGTTGTACAGTGCGATAGGCTACTTACCCATGCATATTAGTAGTATATTGTTCATCAATGTAACTATGCTAATATGCATAATACACAACCTAATTCTAGGAACATCAGTATATACATTATTGAACATTATTATTTAAACAATAAAATATGCAAGTAATGACAATTCAAATACTTATCTTTGTTTGTTTGTTGGGTGGACTCCCTCTGAATCTTTGCAACTCCATTATGATGTGGATTGTGAGAAGTGGTCAACTCCCTCTGAATATCTGCATCCTTGTAGAAACTACTGGAGTGTGCTCCCTCTTCATCTTTGCTTCCTAGATTACTTGTCCTTGAACTTATATACATTCTCAATCCCTATGCATGCTTGTTAGTATCATCATTGTGTTATCCTCTAGGTCTCATACATAATCAACATTCATTAGTATAATCTTAATATTATCAAAACACAATAATCTCAAGCATGTATATTCATGATCATTCACAGATAATAAACATTAGTATTCAAGGTTTCCGAGAAGTCTTCTTTTACTCATACATTTTCTTATTTGATCATAGGACTCTTCTGGGTTGGTTGAATCATCAATCAAGATAAGAGATATAATATGCATAAAACCTGTGATTATTCAAACCTATACCTTCATGATTCTTCTGGTTAGTCATATCATCAATTATGGTAAGAAACATAATATGCATACAACCATGATTAGTCAAACCTATAACTTCATGAATAATCATTATCAACAACACAACAGTATAAGATCCTAACACAAGGTAGGATTCTAGCTTGATATAGGAAAAACATACCTGGATTAGCATGTTAGCTAGTTATGTCTAACATACCCGCATAATGTCTTCTGGTTCTCTTCAGTGACTTGTGCTAGTAACCTGCATGTTTCATAAGTTAACCATTGTATGACCAAGTTATACATATCTCGAAAGTAGATCTTCTATGTGATCCATGACAATGGATGAATCTTTGTCTTCATGTCACCATGAGCATATGTTCTTGAAGTAGAACATGATTTGACTTTCTTGGTGTACCTTTTGTGTTAGCAAACAACATAAACCTCATACAACATCACAATGCATTAGTACAATCATAAGTGTCAAAACCTTAATCAATGAATATCTTCTATAAGGTAATACGACAAGTCCAGTAATTAATCAAGATTGTACTGTAATGATATGAAGACAAACATATCATAAACTTAATCATGAACAGAATTCGAAACATACCTGTAAGCCATACCTATCAAGATTGCTTGTAATCTTCTTATGGAAGGCCTTAGCCTCATCTACCTCTAAAACAGGAACTTCTTCACTTATGCAGGTGACTAATCCATCCTCTTCTAGGATTAACCCAATCCACTTGATTTGCAGGAACTGGAACTTGAGCTGTAATAGGGTTTGTCAGAGAAACCCCAAAAATTCAAACTTTCGAAAGGATAGAAATATGCGCCTTGATGAGCTGATCAAGCTGGTATATTCAGAATTTGAAAACTGCAAAGTTTCACTCCTCAATTTTGCCTTTGAAACTTTCGGATTCGCTGGACGTGACCTCGAACTAGGGTTTGATGAAGCCCACTCTTCTTCCCAATCAAAAGGTCTGATCCAAAGCTCTAAGCTTCTATTTTTATGAGGAGCTTCCAGCCGTGGTCACAGATTTCAAAAATTCCCATTTTTGCAGAAGCCCTAATTTTCCACTTTTCTGATCAAAGTCCCGAACTAGGGTCTGATCAAGCCCGGCCTTCTGCCCAACCAAAAATTCTGATCTTGGTCTCTAAATTTCGATTTTGATTAGTAGCATCCAGCCGTGGTCTTCGATTACAAAAATTCCAAACTTTCTCCGAAGCCCTAAATTCCGGAAGCCATGAATGAAGGTACTCAAAAATAATTATGTTTTGACAGAAATATGTACCTGATTGTTTCTGGTGTAACTCTGAACCTTTTGATCCATAGGGTCTGAAAAAACTTCCTAAGATAGCCCGACCTGTTATCTTTCCATCTCGGCAGGTCTGACCTCAATTGGATTTTCTGAGAGAGAGTTATGCCAAGTGTCGCAACGTGACCTGTTTATGGGATCATGCAGGAGAGCAAACTTGTACGGCGTGCCACGTGTCACTGTTTCAACTTCGGCCTCTGAAATTTTTTCTTGAGATAGCCCAACCTGTTATCTTTCCATCTTGATAGGTTTGACCTCAATTGGATTCTCTGAGAGAGAGTTATGCCAAGTGTCATAACATGACCTGTTTATGAGATACAGGAGAGCGAACTTGTATGGCGTGCCACGTGTCACTGGTTCAACTTCGGCCTCTGAAACATTTTCCTGAGATAGTTCAGTCTGTGTACTACTGTCACTTTTTACGAAATTTCATTTGGAGCTTCCTAGCCCAAGTTATGACCTTTTTCCCAAGGTCATCTGATTTTGACTCAGATCTGGAAGAGGCAGAAACCCTATATTGTACAGATCATAAATCACAAAGTACAACGAATTAGAGGTTGTCCTTTGGACACAAGGTACATGGGGATTTAATCTTCGAACTGTAAAGGTTTCAGATCCGAAAACTTTGCCAAAACGGATTTATAGCGAAAGTGCTACGATGACTGGTTTTTGCTATATCAAGCCCTAGCATCGTAAGTGCAACAATTGTCATACATGCCATATCATGCCTTCTTTCAGGCTAGCTCTGATACCATGTTAAATTTTCAGAATTTACTTCAATCTGATCTAGGATCTTAACTGAGAGAACAACATGTACAGCAAATCTACAGCATATCATTCATGGACACAATAATGCAAGCACAGAAGAGACATCGAGTTTATTTGGGGAAAACCATAAAGGTGAAAAACCCCAATAACTTCCTCAGAGATAGATAGAGCAATGATACAACCAGAATACAAGAGATAGTCTTCTCTTAGCAGCAGAGCCTCCTCCTCCACAAGTGCGCCACTCTCCACAGTGTGAGTTAGAGAATAGAATGTGTAAAATGAGAGAGACACACTCTCTATTTATACACTAACTTGACTTGACCTTTACTCAACTAGGTCGGCCTCAACTTAACCACTTAACATAATGCTGACTGGGCCGACCCCCACTAGGGTGGTCTAATAACCCTTTGACTCACATGGCCGACCCCCAATAGGGTGGTCTAATAACCCTCTGACTCACATGACTTATACAGGGCCGACCCCAACAAGGTGGTCTAATAACCCATCAAGTATAAGTTACGACACTTACAATATAAATGACGACTTTTCGTATAGAGGAATAATAATATCTCTATAGGAATACAACCACTTCCGTATAGAGGAATAATAACATCTCTATAGGAATACAATATACATATATGTGAAATACATTCCGAAGTTACAAATACATCAACATAAATCACTCACAAACTCGTACAACCTGTACACAACTACTAATTTACTCTTCTGTACAACCAACAAATCCATAAAAGAATTGTACAAACCTGCCATTGTTCCATATTGCTGTCATACTACACAATCAACCTTTAAAATCTGTACTTTGTATTTCGTTGTGATGTTTTGTACTGTTCGTTTCATGCTCTGTACTCATCTCTGTACACTCTGATCTGTTTTGTCCGTTGTTGATTCACAGTTTTTCCATATAGCTGCCTTTTTCTATTCTGCATGTGCAAGTAATTATTGTTGTCATTTGTACACTTGTTATCTGAATTCACTGCCAGATTCGTACTTTGCTCCGTACAGTCGTTTCCTGTGTCCATACTGTAGATACGCTGTAAAATTCACAGCTTCCATTTACCATATGCCCCATCTTCTTAATCGCACATGCCCCCTTCTGTAAAGTCGTGTCCGTACAATCGCTTCTCAATTTTTTCAATTTGTTTTTTCACAAAGTTGGCTTGGTTTATAAAGTCACTTTATTTTAGAAAAAAATTAGTTTATAAGTTCCCTTTTTAAAAAAAAATTATAACGTTGATTTAAAAGAATAACTTTATATACCTATATATAAAGTAAAATAAAATATAAAAATTAAATGTGGACCTCACAAGAAGCCACCCTTAAAATGGGATTTTATAATGAAGTGCGAACATATGTCCACCGTTATGAAGATGAAGCCAATAACACCTCGCTAATTATGGATAACATTGTGAAGTCGTAGCAAGAGTTAGCGGAAGGCCAAAAAGAGTTAGGCAACAAAATCTATAGATTGATAGCTAACACACATAAATTATTCATAGACAAAGTTAAGAAGGTAGTCGAAGATTCGCAAGAACGTTGGTTAGAGGAGATAAAAATGAGAAACGAGGACAAAAACAAAGTCATGATGTCATACAACTCAAATGTTGATTATGACGACACACCGGAGAAAGTATAACTAGCATCAATTTTATACTCATTACCAATACCAAATAAGAGTGAAGATGTTGTATTGCAAAGAGAAACTATTATTCAAAAAAACCAAACACAAGAAGTAACCACAAAGTATGACTGTATGTCTCACCTCGTCGTAGGAAGAGTGAGAAGATCAAGGTTCTAAGAAGACAAGAAGCCAAATTTACAGCTCCACCTATACCCATGAAAGATAAGTTACAACATTATAAATTGTATGATGTTTGTACTATCAAGAATGGGGAATTACAACTAAAGAACAAAGCATCGAAAAGCCGAAGGATCATGCATCAACAAAGGAAAAGAAAGTTTGCATCCAAAACATGTCGAGGCTTTACGTTTCCTGATCAAATTAAGAGAGTTTAGGGTCTGATGCACAACCTACAAAAGAATCTTGCAGATACCCTAATTAGAAACCAAGTTAAGTCACGATGGCATATAACTCAGATGTTGATTATGATGACACACCAGAGAAAGTATCACTAGCATCAATTTTATACTCATTACGAATACCAAATAAGAGTGAAGATGTTGTATTCCAAAGAGAAACTATTACTCAAAAAAACCAAACACAAGAAGTAACCACAGAGTATGTTCCACCTCATCGTAGAAAGAGTGAGAAGATCAAGGTTCTAAGAAAACAAGAAGCCAAATTTACAGCTCCACCTATACCCACGAAAGATAAGTTACAACATTATAAATTGTATGGTGTTTGTGTTATCAAGAATGGGGAATTACAACTAAAGAACAAAGCATCGAAAGACCGAAGGATCGTGCATCAACAAAGGCAAAGCAAGTTTGCATCCAAAACGTGTCGAGGCTTTACGTTACCTGAGCAAATTAAGAGACTTTAGGGTATGATGCACAACCTACAAAAGAATCTTGTAGATACCCTAATTAGAAACCAAGTTAAGTTCTTACAATTAGACAAGGACAAAGATGATGTCGCTAGATAAACATGCTTAGCCAGAGAAAATCCAATTTATTATGCTTTGAGGGAAAAGCATTCCTTAAGGGGGTGGCAATGTTACAAACATAATGATACATATAAATAAATAATAGAAGTAGCTAACAATTAATTAATAAAAATAGCATTAATAAAGAGTCAAATGACACATGTTAACTCTCGTGGCCAGTCAATGCCTATAAAGGTATATCATCACGAGAACATTGTAATCATCATATATATAGTGATGATGATAATAATGATTAATGATTAATGAAAGGCCACATCCTATCTTAGAGACATGACTTATTAAAAGGACATGACTTACCATTGCGACCAGTCAATGCTATAAGTACACCGTCACATGGTCATTGTATAAGCATCTGATATTTTATGCATTTATTATATACTTGTCCTTTATGGATTATAAATTTATAACCGATTGTCCTACTTAGATTGGATATTCAGTTATTGAATTACTGTTCGTATTTGGGAAATGAATTCTGTTCGTTTCATTGGTATCAAAGCTTCATTATCTGATCCGTCTTTTGGCCACAATCCACAGTTTCATAGTTTCTCTGTTTACCAGGTCTTTGACCACCACCGTTAGCTTTTGGCCATTAAAGTTAAGAATTCCATTGCAATTTTGGAAGAAGACCAAAACTCAAAGCAAAGAATTACCACTAAGAACTATTCCAGTGCAAGTTGAAGGACATTTAAATTTTAAAAAAAAATCATGCGAAATGTAGATTATTAAAGATCAAATGCCTACTATCAAAAGTTAGTCCAATAGATGTATCCACAACTGTTATACTCTGCTACCATACGACTTCTATTTGTCGCCGTATTTTTGCAGCCACATACAATTCACTATTTTTCGTACGCCGTCCAAATTGAACATATTTAGGGGAGTCACCAATAACACATAGGCAACCAAGGAGATCTTGGTGCAAGAACACAATTCTGTGGCCTATCTTGTCATCGCTGTTCAGAGAGAGTATTAATTTCCTCAAATGAAAATCAAAATGGGGTGTCGATATAAGAGTTTTGGACAATAAATTAGCATAGCAATGCGACCATTCACTTACGGAATCACCGTGAGTGGCGACAAATCCTTCATCCACCATCAAAACAAACGATTTTCACTTTCATCCGCCACCAAAACAACTCTTATCTTTAGATACAGGGGATTGAAACAATACGCTAAGGTTTTCATGACCATCACTACATTCCAAAAAATCCATTAATCAATTAGATGACGAGAAATTAAGATTGATGTGTTACACAAACGAAACCATAAAATATAGTGCATATCTGTTCTACAAAGTAAAAGAAGGGTATTTTCAATCGCCCAATCATTGGTCGCAACCATTCATTCGAGTCGTAATAGATTTAGTCAAATTTTCAAAAAAAGAAAATAATAATAATAATACATTCCAAAGATTGTTGAAGTTTAAAAAAATTGAAGTATATAAAGTGAAGAGTGACATACATAGAGTGATTGTTGATATAAGTTATTATATACATCAGTCCCACCTAAAAAAAGAAAAAAATTATATCTATATTATAGTGAAAAAGTGAAGAGGTATAAAGGAGTTATATAAATTTAGTAAAACCCTAGTACTAAGTGAAGGGAAAGAAGAAGTTATACCAAGGAAGATATAAGTTCTTAATCAAGGTATTTCTGGACGAAGACTTCAATGAAAAAAAGTGGAGCTTAACAGTGAAAATAAAGGAAGATTTTTTTAAACTTATGAAAAATACGTTTCTACGTTATTAAATCTTAAAGGATCTATTCAAGGAAAGAATATTAGCATCTCTATTTCTTTGAATGATGACAACAATTACATTAGTGTCAACTTGGCCAATCAATTAGTAATACCAGAGTCCAGTATATTCGAACAAAATATTTGGGCTAATCGTAAAGAATATGGAATCAACAATCTTCAATTGTCAATTAAAGATTATACCTACATATCCCATTTCATGGTTACAACTATGTATAGAGAAGAAGTCGACATAATTCTTTGCTCTTTGTGGATGGAATCGTTAGGAACCTCCATCGTAAACATGAAGAATACATTTTTGTCCTTCTACTATAAAAGGAAAATGATAACGTTGCAAGATGTTGGCATGAAGTCAGACTCCAGATCTCCTTCATCATAGGACCTTAAAGACATCTAAAAAATGATCCTACAAGACAATTAGAAGTTAGTGCAAAAGATGGAAAAAGAAGTTGAAAAGTCATCACGGATAAAGGTGAAAAAATTTCTCGTCTTAAGAATCATGGTGAAAACTTGATCGCATAGATTAAGAAGTTAAAAAATGACAAAAAGTTGCTACATAACAAGTTAGAGAAACTCACTAGAAAGGAAACATTGATTAATAAAGAAACATTAACCGAACCTATGGAACTAGAGGAGTCGTTGAACATAAAAACGCAAGTCGTGGACAAAGTAACTGTTGATGTTCTAGCAGCATAACCGGGATCACTAAAAGAATGGCAAAGCACAGAAACAAAAAATGTGTGGAGCTCGTTTAACCATGATGATAAGAACAATCATATCCCAACCATAGACAAATCTATTTGTCTCCCCTGAGCTCACACCTTCCAATAGAGAACGATGTACATCCAGATAGTAGTAACGCAAACCCAAGAAAACAGGAGAGAAACTTCTCCAATAGTGGAGAACCCCAAAAATCAGTCTCCTAGCTGCAGTAGTGAACCTCTTTTAGCTAGAGCGAACTTGCTTGAGTTAATTGACCAAATGAGAGGTCGAACTCTCTATTTATACACTTCAAAAAGTGACTTTTTCCCTTATTGGGCCGACCTGACTTTCCCTAACTGGGGCAGTTTTGCCCATTGTTTGGGCCAGACTACCCACTGTTTTGGGGCAGTTTACCCACTGAGCTGACTTGTCTTGGGGAATACAAGATTTATATTTAATAAATCTTTTCTTTGTGTGATTTCACCCCAAGGTTTACATTGATTCTTTCAAGGGTTTTACATGATCAAAATCAATAAGAATAGCTTCCGGAGTTGCACTATTTCCAACACTCCCTCTCAACAAGGAAGGTATTCTTTGGACACGGTATTCTAATTTTATTCTTTCTTGGGTTGTCCTATGAGGTGATGCCTCACGCAGCTACTACTCCAACACTCCCTCTTAGCTAGGGAGGCATCATCAGTATTATCATATTGGAACACATCTAGATATCATCTGTACATCACGGTTATCTCTAACCTCTCTATATCATAAGGAAGGTCTTCCAACACAATCTCAGTTCGTCGAGAAGTGTTAGCAAATCAATATTCATGCATCAGCTCAATCCAGTCAATCGGAGAACATGCACTAGCTCCACGACTTTGCCCTATCCATAGGTGAGTCACTCGTGCCTCAACTCAACAAATCTGCACTGTCTATCGGAGAGTCCAATACAATGTGCCTCAGCTCAACCCAATCCATCAGGGAACATGCACAAGAACAACGTGCCTATGTGCACTAACCTCTCCATCCCGTCCCAGGATGTCTGAGAGATCTCCTCACTCTATCCTAGAGTGATCTGGAGAATGCAGTGGTCTCTCCATCCTATCTGGATGTCCAAGAGATCTCCTTATAAGATTCACACAAAATTCTACTACTTGTTCGTCTCTACTGCTGATGGGATCCTCCCATACATGGCTGAGAACCTAGATGAGTAGAGGTACCAACTTCATCACAAGAAAGGGTCAACATCGTTTGTATAGGTCGAAATCCCACACAGGGATCCAAGTGTACTCTATACAAGAGTCCTCTCCACACAGGAGAAAGTTCCTCACAAGAACAACAGTCCTAACTGGACTAAGCTCATCATGGTCTACATGGACCACCTGTCCTAACTGGACTGAACTCCTTGGTGGTCTACGGGGACTGCCTGTTCTAACTGGACTGAACTCATTATCGGTCTACAAGGACCGCCTGTCCTAACTGGATTGAGTTCATTTTCAGTCTACAAAGGACTTCCTGTCCTAAACAGAGTTCACCTGTCCTACCTGGACTGAACTCCTTGTTGGTCTACGAGGACCGCCTATTCTAACTGGACTGAACTCATTATCGGTCTACAAGGACCGCCTATCCTAAGTGGACTGAGTTCATTTTCGGTCTACAAAGGACCGCCTATCCTGAACAGAGTTCACCTGTCCTACCTGGACTATGAGCACTCCCTCTCACTGAGGGAATCATTCTCCAATACTCCAAGTCTTTCACGGAAGTACGCAAACTTCACTCTGGAAAGAGGCTTGGTAAGAATGTCCGCAATCTGTTCATCTATCGGAATATACTGGAGCTGAATTGCTCCTCTCTGTACCATATCTCTGATATAGTGGTACTTGATTTCCACATGTTTCGATTTGTCATGAGATACAGGATTCACTGAAAGCTTTACACAAATTTGATTGTCACAATGAATCACTGTAGGTCAAGCGTCTGCTCGGACAATCCTGCAAAGAGCTTCTGAAGTCATACTGCTTCTCGTGCCACCACACTTGTTGCAATATACTCTGCTTCCGCAATGCTCAATGCTATTGAGGGCTGCTTCCTGCTGCACCAGGAAATCACTGCAGAACCCAAACTGAAGCAACACCCTGAGGTGCTCTTTCTGTCCACGACACTTCTTGCCCAATCTGAATCTGTATATCCATACAATCTCATGTCACTCCTAGAAGCATATCTCAGTCCATATTTTACAGTGCCATGTAACAATCTTAGCACATGCTTCGCAGCAACCCAATGTACTTGTCTTGGTTCACACATAAACTAACTGAGAGCACTCACTGCAAAGCAAATATTTGGTCTAGTGTTAACTAGATACATCAGTGAACCGATCAGTTGTCTGTACATGGTAGGATCTATCAATTTTGACTCGGAAGCCGAGTCACTCAACTTCTTAAGGTTTATCTCCATGGGTGTGTTCATGGACTTACAGTCCATCATACCAAATCTCTTCAAGATATCAATAGTATATTTTCCTTGGCTCAGGAAAATCTCATCCTGTCTTTGTTACACCTCCAAACCTAAGAAGTAATGCATCGGACCAAGATCCTTCATCTTGAACTCAGAGGCTAGTATCTTCTTGCACCATTCGGTAAGTTTCTCATCTCCTGTGAGAAACAAATCATCAACATACAGTACTAGTATCACTGGTCTTCCATCCTCAACCTTGTAGTAAAGGTTGGAGTCTGCCTCACTCTTGGTGAATCCCAAGCTCACCAAATATCCATCAATCCTGGCATACCATGCTCGTGGTGCCTGCTTGAGGCCATACAGGGCTTTCTTCAGTCTGCACACATGGGATTCCTTCCCATGAATCTTGAAACCCTCTAGTTGTTCAATGTAGAATTCTTCCTCAATTACTCCATTGAGGAAAGCAATTTTAACATCTATCTAATGTAACTTCCATCCCATAGCTGAAGCTAGAGCTATGATTGATTTGATGGTCATGTATCGTGCAACTGGAGCAAATGTCTCGTCATAGTCGACTCCCTCTTTTTGAGAGAATCCTCTAGCCAAAGATCTCGCTTTGTGCTTCTCAATGCTCCCATCTGCTGCATGATTAATCTTATAGATCCACTTGGAAGTCACGACTGACTTCCCTTCAGGTCTTGGCACAACTTCCCATACGTCATTCTTGAGATGGATTGATATTCTTCCATCATAGCATCTTTCCAAACTTGTTGGTTGGTAGCCCCCTCGTAACTGGAGGGATCGGAGTCAATAATGTGGGACATCAGTGCTACGTATCCTTAATATATTCGAGGTTTCTTGCTCTCCCTTAATGTACCTAGGGGAGCAGCATGCTTTTCTACATCCTCTAAAGTCTGTCGAGCCCAAATAGGCCTCCTCCTGCCGATAGCAAAATCTCTAGGAACATATGTGGGCTCTATTGGATTAACTAGATCCATCGGATCTATAGAACCTATTGGATCTGTCGGCTCCCTCTGAAAGCCATTCCGCCATCTGTTTTTGAGAGTCAATTTTGAGCATTCTGCTCCCTCTCAAATATTGAGTATCAACGAGATCTTAATCTGGCTGACTATACATCCATCACTTGCTCTTCAGAACAAGTCCCATCATCCTTCTCTTGTAGGTCATAGTCATAGGGTCTTTCCCTACAAGTCAGATTTCGTCAAATAGTCAACAACATTGCATAATCACGAGAAATTAAATCATATTTCAATGACAATAGTTCATACAGTCATGTAAGCATCTTAGACAATGCTTCAGCACAACATCCATCCATATACCGAATATACTTGGTGACTATCTGGATGCCTTCCATCTCTACCAAAACATATTGTCAGGAGCGTGCACTACTCCAGTATGTTAGCAAAGAGGTTTCATCCTAGACTAGTTCCATCTAGGGTTCATGGAATGTTGTACAACACTACAGGATGCTTACTCAACACATGCACAATACGAGTCTATTGCTAGTCAATCTCAATAATGACATTTAGATTGATCTACAAGAGCAATACTGAGCAAATGATAATGAAAATACTTATCTTTTATTGTTTGTGGGTGGGCTCCCACTGCCTCCTTGTGGGAACCATGAGAGTCCTTTGTTCTTTATTTTCTTCTAAATGGGAAGAACTCTAGACTTCCATGAAATGAAATTGGAAGCCCCATCAAGTCGATCTTCAACCTTCATTCCAATCATCTTGACTGCAGAACTGAATCATAAACCCTAGCAGGAGCTAGGTCAAAAATGAAGTTTGGAATCTTGCAAAATTGACTCCACAGATAGATGCGCCCTATCAAGGCGAGTAGAGAGAAGGTAGGGTCGAGCCAAATCTGTGGAGGGAACAACATAAAACTTGAAACCCTAATTTCTGTAGTAATTGCAGCAGCTACAGAATTAGGTCAAAATTGAAAATTCTCGAAACTGAAATTTTCTTCCACCAAAAGATGGGCCTTCCCTAGGGCAAAATTTCCAATGCACTTTTCAAGCCAAACTGAGAAGGGAAGGCCCTGGAATATGAAACCCTAGTTTCCGGCAATGGCTTCTTTTAGAATAGCTCTGAAACCATGTTGATGTTCTAGCAGCATAACCGGTATCACTAAAAGAATGGTGAAGCACAGAAACAAAAAATGTGTGGAGCTTGTTTAACCATGATGATAAGAACAATCATCCCCAACCATAGACAAATCTATTTGTCTCCCCCGAGCTCACACCTTCCAATAGAGAACGATGTACATCCAGATAGTAGTAGCGCAAACCCAAGAAAACAAGAGAGAAACTTCTCCAATAGTGGAGAACCCCAAAAATCAGTCTCCTAGCTGCAATAGCGAACCTCTCTTAGCTAGAGCGAACTTGCTTGAGTGAATTGACTAAATGAGAGGTCGAACTCTCTATTTATACACTTCAAAAAGTGAATTTTTCCCTTACTGGGCCGACCTGACTTTCCCTAACTGGGTCGACCTAACTGGGGCAGTTCTGCCCATTGTTTGGGGCAGACTGTCCACTGTTTTGGGGCAGTTTACCCACTGAACCGACTTGTCTTGGGGAATACAAGATTCATATTTAATAAATCTTTTTTTTGTGTGATTTCACCCCAAGGTTTACATTGATTCTTTCAAGGGTTTTACATGATCAAAATCAATAAGAATAGCTTCCGAAGTTGCACTATTTCCAACAGGAACCAATACGGATCCAATCAACATCACAACTCCTAGAGATGCAAATCTAGTTGAAGTAAGGATGTCTTCAGATGTCAAAGTACAAATGATGGAAAATCCAAGTGCACTCACCAATAGATGTTCAATGATCAACAAGGCGACTCAGGCATATGAAGAGGTCTTAATACCAAAGGTGAATTGGGAAAACACTGCAAGTATGAGGAATAATCGTGCTACAAAGACACCCTATCGACATCCCTATCAAAAAAGTCGATGCTTTAACCAATCAATGTATCAACATCATTCTGAACAGGAAAAAATGACGTATATTCAAAAGGATTTAAATACCAATACAGTTAAGTCTCAAATTACAAGTCATCTTCGGAATCATAATACATCAGGTTCTTTCCCAGGAGCTTAATGTTGCACATTACCATAGAATATCAAATTGGGGTGGTCTAATCCAATTATAGTTAAACAATTATGTTTTACACTTTGCAAATCATATCTTCTTGTATCATCAATTGTTACAGCTACAAGGGCAAAGGATCATGCAAAGACAGTATGAGTCAAACAAGTGTTATGGTCTTTCCATACATATACTCTTTGGGGACAAAGCATTTTTAAAGGGGAAGGTAATGTAACATAGATAATAATAATAATAATAATTAATGATTAATGAAAGGACACATCTTAAAGACATGACATATTGAAAGGACATGACTTACCATTGTGACCAGTGAATGCTATTAGTACACCGTCACATGGTCATTGTATAATCATCTCATATTTTATACATTTATTATATACTTGTCCTTTATGGATTATAACCTGTTGTCCTACTTGGATTGGATAATCAACTATTGGATTACTGTTCGCATTAGGGAAACGGATTCTGTTCAAATTTGCAACACTTTTGAGCATGAGCACAATTGGGCTATCTTTGAGCACATACACATGAAGAGGAGAAACCATTTGGAACAACGATGATTTTCGTGTAGTACAACCTTTGACTAAGGTGCAACCCATTGTCAATAAAAACACATGATGTAGGTCCCATTGTCTTTGGGGATACCGATCCCTTGGAATAGGTTCTGGAAACTCGGTTGATAGAATTTGAGCCTGTATGTGCTCTGCTACCCTATTCCTTCTAATCATTCCTTTAAAATCTTTCATATTGACCTTTGTTGACCCCATTGCCCAGTGGATAAGACACTAATCTCCAATCCGTTCATCCTTATTTCTTAATTAACTATCATAAACCATTTTGCTAAAGCTATCTCTTCATTTTAACTTGAACCTAATGGCAAGCTTTAATAATCTTACCCCAGGGAAGCCTCCCTTGAGTTGGAGAAGTGCCAACCTAAAGGGAAGAAGAGGGATTGGTCTGGTGATGTTGGCCTCCCTCTTAGTTTCATTAAGCCCATACCTAGAGATTTAGGACTTTATTGTGAAGGGTGTCATTTTGTGTGGGAACATTGACAAGATCCAATAAAAAGTCAGGTGAAAATTTGTTTCCAACATGAAAATGTAAATTTATAGAGATGACATACACAGATTTTAAAATTTTTTAAAGTGCATGGTTCAAGAATCAAGATTTTATCTGCCGAGTGAAGCTTTTTTGGCAACCAACAATCCACCTGTGTTTGTTGTAATAGCAAACTGTTAGATTATCTTTGGATCATGGAAGGGTTGTTCTCTCCTGTACTTGAGATCTAGCCATAGACACTGACAACTGTTGCTAGGGAATGTGCTTGATTATGCTTTCAATCTGATGTGAGAGAAAAATTAAAAACTTCTAGACATTTGAAATGTTACAATTATTGTTTCAATTTGCTTGCTTATTTCATGAACGGTTAAAATGTACAGGCTCCTTTTCTTTCCCTAATTCATGGCAATGCAATTAAAGTCTCTTCCTAATTAGGATCCTTGATTTACATGGGCTGTTTCTTCTTGGGATGAATAATGGATGCGATTGAGTTTTCATATGTTGTTTTGTAGCCTGTAATCTTGGTTCTGGAGTAGATGATTACAGATTGACTTTTTTAGTAATGTTTCAAAGTAATGACAAATTGCATATTAATTTATGCCACAGTGAAACATATGCCCACTGTCTATCCTGTACAGCAGCCAGCAATACCAAGGATCCACACTGCGGGAGATAATTTAGGAACTACCAATGCATGCTTGATTAATGGAGGAGCCTGCTTTTCTGAGACTGTTCACACTTCTGAAGGCAATTCCATTTCAAGGTATAGAGTTTTTTTTCTTGCTTTTTGGGGCATTCATTGATTCATGAGGTTATCCAATTTAAAATGTTTCATAACATATGCAGAATGTTGAATCTCTAGTATTTGAAGTACTTTTCTCAAATCACTTTTGTTTCTTTGGATACTTGTAATTATAATTGTAGCATGGAGATTAAACCTAGTCAAATTGTTATCTGATAGCAGCGGAAGGATGGATATTACATCAGGCATGCCAACAGTTTTACATTCCCATTCTGGAATATCACCAAAACGTGAGTTACCCATCCAGGGAGCTTCAGGATTCTCAAACAATTCAAGATTTTCTTTTAGTGCTATTGGCAACCCCACAGACATGCCTAGTACAGCCTTGGATGTTTCTGTCCCTTCTTTTAACTCCAATGAAGCACAAATACAAAGTGAAGAACGACCCCTTCAGGAATCTAGCGCATATGCTCTCTTGGGACAGATTCCTCGTAATTTTAGTCTTTCTGATTTGACGGCTGATTTTTCACATGCTTCAGGTGAGCTAATTGAGGATTCAAATATATGTTTGCTGTAGGACTAATCATTTGAAGGGAAAAAAGGTGGATGCTGGATAGTCTATTTTTATCTGAATATACTATTCATATGTGAAGTCAAGGGATAATTTCAGTATTTCATGTTTGTTATTTGCCATGGAATATAAAGAGACAACCCATCCGACGTGCTAGTTGTAATTCAAATAAGATTGGTTGAATTTGATGTATGCCTCTTCAGAAATTAGTATCAACAATCTTCTTTATGTTGATAATCTGATGTGATATAAAATCGTTGATATCAGATATACTGGGAAGCTATTCTGGATCTCCATTTTTAACACCAGATGTTAGCTTTCTCCATTCCCCAGAGAATGAAGGCTTAGGTGAGTCATTTACAATATTTCCCATAACCTATCCATACTAATCTTTTATGATGCGTGTATTGTTTGGCATGCCCTAAAAAGTAAAATATGCATGATACTTACCAGTAACCATTGGGACTTTTTAAACTGTATTTTTTACTTATGTTCTTGGGTTTCTCAGATGATGACGGGATGCTGGACACCATATCAGAACAATTAAGTTACGAGGAATTTGCCAGTGATGGATGAATTTGTTCACATCGGTCTGTTTCTTCCTCTTCTTTGCCAAAATTGTGAATACAGCTGGTTGCTTTTTTCAAAGCAGAGAATGGCTTACCATAGATGCAAATAAATGTAGTAAATAACAGGGATTCAATTTGCTTCTTTAAAAAGATAAGGCGATTTTGCTGATCTTTACCCTCTTAATAGAGGTTTATGCCATTCATGGATTTAATTCATGCTTCAGCGACAGCCAGTGTGTGCTGGAAGGTTTACTACCATGTTGAATTTTCGACAACGGGTTACCATTTTTCCCTGAGAAGAAGATTTCATGATTACATTCAAGCCTCAATGTGAGTGGATCACTCCTATTAGATATCAATAGCTGCTAGAGATTACTTATAGTTAACAAGAATGCCTATTCATCATTTTAGTAGAGGGAAACACCCATACTTGATTTAAGAGATGCATCTTTTGTAACTTCTCTTGCAATGAGTGTAATAGGGTATTGTTTTTAGGCAGAGCAATGAATCTGAGTGTTTCCTTTTTGAGAATTGCTATATTCTGATGGGGATAAGTTAAAATGGAAATATCAAACCCTGTCTTACAGGCATCAAGACTTTGTAAAGATTGCATTGTTTGTGCACACTTTCAAATTCATTTCAATCTCTTGTTATATTGTCACATAAATAAGCATGGGAATTGATGCTGTATAGAATGAGGTTGATGATGTAAAAATCTTGAGAATTTTTCATACCTGATGAATGTAGATAGTGAGATATGATTCTAGGTCACGTGATATGATTTTATCTGATACCCCATTGTTCCCAAATGTAGGAGACCCTTGATAAACACTATAAGGCACTGCTAGTCCAATTATCTTTCAGTTCAGTTATTCAATACCATTGCTATTTAGCACTTCAGATTGTCTCGAATTTCACTTTGTTGCTATTAGGTAAAAGATCTAATAACACTTTTCATGATCTATTCACAACTTGATAACAAGATTTAACAAATGCCTACACAGACGTATTTGTTGCACTGGCAGAATAAAATGTAAGTTTATGACTTACAATTTCTGCTTATGTGCATTCATGTATAGTCCTCATTCTGCCGTGGTATTAAGAACTTGTCATGAGTTGCAAAGCCAACTTGTTTTGAATCTACTTTATGTTGGTCAACTTCCTTTTGCTGGTAATAGAACAATTGCTACAAGCTACCTGGGACCAATCTAGGTTTCCCTGTGTGGGAAAGACAATTTATGGAGCTCTCTCTCTTTCTGGCTGGCAAGTTTCAGATTTGTACCATGTTATGCTAAATTCTTGGTTGTGGCTCTTTTTGGTAGGGCATATATAAATACTCAATGCTCATATATGTGGAGTAACATATCATCATATATGTGGAGTAACATATCATCATATGGACTAACATCACCACCATTTTTTGGTGCTTACAAAATGGCGATAGGCACTATTAGTATTTCCATTAGGTTCCATTTAGTTGGAATTAAAAGTCTGAATCGAGGAGAGCCTGTTTAGAGAATAAAATTACCAAATTTATTTTTACAGAGGATATCATTAAATACTTTCTATATTAGATTTCTTGGTGCCTACTTGAGCACAAGATTGTATCTGACCATCTCAAACAGAAGATATATTTGGAGTCAGTTGACCATATATTTGATTCTATATTTAATTATTTGTGAGTGTTGCATTGGTTTTACTTATTAGGTTGAAATTAACTTCTGAATGAAACTATTTATTGCCAATGTTTGTTAACCAGAGGATATATTTGGAATCAATTGTCTTAGGTTTATTTTTTAATTATTTCTACGCGAGGCGTTGAATTGGTTTTACTTTTTATGCTCAACTAAACTTCTGATTGAAATATTATATATTGCCTATGTTTTGTTTTGAAAACAGAGCATCATGCTATTTCTGGATGATGGCACATTGTGATTTCTGTGCGATTCTCGTACATTGTAGGTTGGAGCAAATTTATATGGAATTTGTGGCTCACAGTTCAGCTTTTCTATGATTACTTTGTTATATCCTTGGTGGGCTCTCAATCTAGATCTTTCTTCGTGTGGAACATTTTTTATTAAAAGGTGACTTCAAAGCGCGTGTCCATTTGTTGATATTATTCTTCATGCTTTTTGAGTCATATGTACAATATGCATCTCTAATTATCAATTAATATATAAAATAAATACGTCAAGTTAATAGTAAGAGAGAAATTATTGGTTCCGTATATTGACACGAACAACAATGGAGACACCTGCATAAGAAAACAAATGTGAGAGATTTTACAAATAGACACGCTACACTCCATTCCATTCATTAGATCTAATAGTGCATGGAATAACAAATAAATAAAATTATTTAGTAATCAATGGAGTGATTAGTGGAATGCTAGGTGATATGGTGGAGTGATTAGTGAAATATGTTTGCAAATTCATTGTTTAATTTGGGGGTTACAAATGGAAAAGTATATTTATGTAATGAGGTCACTTATCACTACTAAAGCTCACCATTTTCTCTTTGCTAAGAAGAAATTCTCCTCAATTTCTAACATAGTTGAAACAAATTTTGCTAAAAGGGGATAGCCACATAGGCTGCAATGATAAAGGGTCTATTCTACCAAGTGGTTATTTCTGCGTGATAAGTGGTTGGGTGTAAACATTGATAAAGGGTCTATTCTACCAAGTGGTTATTTCTGCGTGACAAGTTGTTGGGTGTAAACATCTAACAAAATATTCTAGTTAATTGAGTTTGAATATCTAGAATATTTGTGGCGTTTGGATGGGTGATTGGAACTTTTCCTTCAATTAGAGAAAATTCGAGGTTTAAAATGGGCCTCCTAAGGAAAATACTAAAATAATAGTTACAATAATAAAAAAATATTTTTGAATTTTGGAGGAAAAGAGAAAAAACTATTTTTTTCATGTTTTCAACATGTCTCCTTATCGTTTTACTCAAATTTTGAGCGGGAGCATTCATTGGACGCGGAATTCCAACGAGTACCCACACTACATACTTTTGAGGTACCCCACCGCATGAAAAATGAGAAATATATCAAAAAAACGTGTTACTTTGAAAATAACGCATTTTTCGATGTATTTCTCATTTTTCGTGGGGTGGGGTACCTCAAAAGTATGCATTGTAAGCACTCGTTGGATGCAGAATTTAATTCCGCATCCAACGAGTGCTCCCACTTGAAATTTGAGTAAATGACATGGAGATATGTTGAAAATACGAGTTAAAAAATAATTTTTTTAATGTCAAATATGCCATGTCAACCATTATGGTTGACTCTTTTCTTGAAATTTTAGTTATTGAATTCAATGGCTCGTTTTCTTACGAGGTGGCCCACATTTTTATAAGGCCCATTTTAGACCCCAAATTTGTACTAATGTACCTGTAATGGATTATGGAGCTTACGTTCGTTGACATTTATAAAATCACGTATAACAAGTTAAGGTGGGAGATCCAATTGTAAAGCATTGGGACCCACTAATTGAGGAATGGTACAAGGTTTGTATGAAATAGGTTTGAGCTTGTGATGTTTTTGAACCTTCAATTGTCCAAGTGCAGCCAAACATAGTCACCAACTTGGAATTATGGAGGTACTAATTTCTGATCATGGTGTCTTGGCTTGAATTCGTGGGAGTATGTTTTGTATTCTAGATTTTTTTTCCTTAGTTTTGCACAAATGCCAGATTTATCTTGTTCCTTTGTTGATAAGATGTGGTGATGGATGGAAGAAATTGGAATCTCATAAGGTGTCAATCGGTGGAAGACATAAGAGAGTTCAAAAGGAGAATGCCATATGGAGAGAAGAGGCTTTATTGTTATTGTGCTACAAAGTTTAAGATATGTATCCCACAATTTATTTTGTTGATTTCATATGTAGAGATCATGCACTAATGTTTTGTTAAGAATTTCACTCTCACCATTGTTAAAATTAAGGTTAGGTTAGGTTAGGGTTTGAAGCAGAAAATTAAAATTTTTATACTTTAATGCAAAAATAAATTTTTAAACTAGTCATTAGAGAGATTTTGAGGTCAAAAAAGGGCCTCCTAAGAGATGTACTACAAAAATATGAGATATATTAAAATATTATGAATTTGGGGTTTTATGGGGTAGGTATATATGACAAGTCACCTCCCACACTATTTTATATGCACAATATAAATAACCATGGTTGAGTTACTTTTCAAAACTCACTAGAAATAAAATTAATAAAATAAAACTACATTGATGTGACTAAGATTCATTGTAAATTCCCAAAAATGTATTGTCCTTTAACATTTATTTGTCTTGAACTTGCAAATGAAATTAAATAATAAAAAACATTTTTAAGAGTTTTTTTTTAATTTTATGTTGACTTTTTATATTTAGTACTTTTCTCATGAATTTAATAATGTAATTTAATTGAGAATTTATTTACATGTAAAATGTCAATAATATTATTATAATCCACATTGCATTATTATTATTATTATTATTATTTATTAAATCTATTATTATTCTTTATTAGTTTGACATTATGTTATTAAATAGAATGGAGTGAATATATAATTTAAAATTAAAAACATAAAAATGATAATATATTATTTTATAAAAAAATGTGAAAGGACTTTTTTTATGAATTATGAATATTTCACTTGAAAATGACAATAATATTATTTTATGTGAAAGTGTGAAAAAACATTCATTATGAGTACTTTACTTGAAAATGACAATAATATTATTTTATGAAAAGACTATCATTATGAGTACTTTACTTTATGACTTAAAAGTACTTACACCACTACCTTGGTTAACTATGTGTTTTCATCCACCATAGAAAATTTGACAAATAAGCATTCTTAACTCATGCAATGCCACCTCACCAAGGGGGATGATGTCATCTACTAGAATGTGATTGGTTGTATTTTATAGTACATTTTCTTTGTTTTGAGGCCCTTTTTTGACCTCAAAATTTCTCTAATGACTGAAAACAAAATAATACAGTTGTAACAAGATAAATTTAGATCTAATAGATTAAGTCATAATTTTCATCTCTTTCAACTTTAACACTCCCTTAAAGATCATTGCGTTAAAGTTAGGCCTTGAAACAAAATTTAACAACTACATAGATATACAAGATAAATCATGAACAATAACTACAGTACTACAGAAATATGATATCAGTAAATAAAACTAAATAATCAAAACAAGAAAAATAGATATGATAACTTATCTGATTGTGAGATCCTTCCTTATACCTAGAAATTTAATTTTTAGAACAAACTTTTTCCTCTCAAAGGCAATTCAACAACTGGAACAAACTGACCCTTACCTGAGGGTTAGTACATACCTGAGAGAGAGAGATAATGGTGTTGTAGGATGGGTTAGACAGTTACATTAGAGGCCCAAGACAGTCAACAGGTACACAGTACTTGAATGGCAGCCACAAACAAGCCCTAATAGCCCTAGATTAATTTCAGCAGTAAAAGAGTAGCCCCAAGCAACCCTCAATAGGCAGTAGCAACCTCCAGAAATTAACACAGACCCAAATAGACTTCAACTAGGCATGTGGCAGACTTTAACAAGTAGATCACAGCCCTAGAACTTTAGATCAGATTCAAACAAAAGTCCAAGCAAGCAGTGGCCTCCACAAGTGACAAATGGAAGCCCTAAATAAGTAGATCTGACCCAAAAAAATTCCAATCAGGCAGTGGCCTCCACAAGTGACAAATGACAACCCTAAATCAGTAGATCTGACCCAAACAAAGTCAAATCAAGTAGCGACCTCCACAAGTGACAAATGGTAGCCCTATAACAGTCCACAAGGGGCAGCGACCTCCACAAATGACAACATGCGGCCCTAAGATAGTCCACAAGGGGCAGTGGCCTCCACAAATGACAACATGCAGCCCTAAGACAGTCTACAAGGGGCAACGACCTCCACAAATGACAACATGCAGCCCTAAGACAGCCACAAGGGGCAGGGACCTATCAAAATAGTTCACAGTGGGGCAGCAGGAAACCCCACACACTGTGACCTCCTCTTATCAGTCAAACAGTCCAGGGATGGGGTAGTAGGACAGTCCACAAGGGCAACGACCTACCCAAAGCATGTAGAAGAAGACCCTCAACACTCACAGAAAGGGCAGTGATACCCTAGCAACACTCTCAATTAGCCCCTAGCAGCAACAACACTCTACTAAACCCTTGACGTCATCCACAGTTTCGTGTGCCATAAACCCTAGAACAGTCCCAAGCAAATCAAAGTTGAGTTGTGTCTTGATGATGATTAGAATTAGACTTGTATTTATAGCTTCTTAATGGCTTCTAGAAGGGTCTCCCTTATAATTCTTCATTGACTTAGGGTCCCTAAAAAAATAGGTTAAGACATCATACAAATAAAGAGGGTTACCAAAAATAAAATATAAAATAATGTTATGGAGTCTTTAGGAGTGGGTACTATGATCAAGACAAAGGGTAGGGTGTCATGCTCAAGGGGGGTGCTAGAACATAGGACCAACAAGTAAAGGTCAACACAAGACACAAAGCTAACCACCATAAATCAAGGATGGGTAAACACACTGTGGGAGGACAACCCTTTTACCCACAAGACCAAGAAAAACAAAGTGGGAAGACAACCTTTCTAACCACACGACCAAGGGTGTAATAACAAGGCGGGGATACAACCCATTTATCTCTCTCTCAAATGTACAAGTGTTCCATATACTAAGTGAAAGTTCATCATCACCATATAAGGAAGGTCTAACTAGATGATGTGATAATGTGGTCCTCCTGACTGTTCCTGAGGTCAAATACTAGTGATTCCATCAAGGGGTGGCTAGTCCCTTGAGGAGATAACCTAGCTCAACCATCTCGAAGACCTAGGAGAGGAGGGAATTACACATCATCATCTTGGTTAATTGACCAAGATCCACTTGGTTAACTAACCAGGTATGTACCTGCAAGAACTACTTGGTCCTAGACGAAGAATCTGCCTGGTCCCAGACCAGGATGTCTCTATCTCAGCCTGTAGGATCTGCTTGGTCCCCATGACCAAGAAACTGTCTGGTCCCATACCAGAATACCCTAGAGATAGATAGGGGCCCTAGCCACATGCTAAGAACTTTGCCATGGCTTCAACTTGCTTGGTCCCATACCAAGAACCCCAGTAGACTGTTGGGGGCCCTAAGGTACCTTCTAGGGACTTACTCTGCCTGGTTAACTAAGCGAGAACCCTAGTTAACTGACTAGGGTTCCATCCTCCCATAGAATGGCTCTCGCAGTTGCATTAACTGTAACACTCCCTCTTAGCAACACTAAGCCTGTCCCAGAAGTACCCAGACTTTGTCGTGGACAAAGGCGTAGTCAACACATCGGTAATCTGTTCGTCTAACAGAACATACTGAAGTCTTTGTACCATGTCCTTGACATAGTGATACTTCTACTTGATGTGTCTCGACCTGCCATTGAATACAAGATTTTATGAGAGCTTCAAAAAGCTCTGTATGTCAGCAAGAAGCTTGATCTTATAGATCCACTTGGAAGATACAACTGACTTCCCTTGTTGTTTGAGAATCACTTTACACGCGTCAATATCCATTATTAACTGAAGGTTTTCTCTCATAGTACCTTTCCAAATCTGATGTTTGCTTGCTTCCACATAAGTGGAAGATTCGGAATCAGTGACGTGGGTCATACTGGAGAACCCTTGAAGCCTCTCATTAGGCTCCTTAATGAGATGAACTGAAGGCTTCCTGGCCTTCTCCCTCTGCTCATTTGAAAAATATGTCTTAATAGACTAAAATTTCTTGCACTTCGATATCTGAGTCACTGGAGTGATGGAAGATCACATCTCTACTTTCCTTTTCTGCAATCCCATTCCGCTGGGGATTGAAGAGCACAGTTGGCTCCCTCTTGATCTCTGAATTCTGACAGGGGTCATGAACTACAGCTTTAATAACATGTCTTGAAACCATATAAAGGTTACCTTCACGAACTCTAATCACAGTAGCTGAGCTCATATTTCCATCCTTAGGCCACACTAGAGCCTTTCCTTCTAAGAAGGCTACATAGAAGCCCTTGTCTTCTAAAACTGCCACTGAAATAATATTCTCCTTTAATCTAGGAACATATAAAATTTCCTTAATGTGAATCAGCGTACCTGAATCAAGTTGTAAGGAAGTTGAACCAACTCCTTTTATGGCATAGGTACTACCATCTCCTAGTTCCACTTTCACATTGAACTTCTTGGCCTTATAATCTACAAAAGCCTTCTTGAATCCAGTCATATACTTGGAGGCTCGACCATCTATCCACTAGGAATCTGTTGAGTTGGAGATGGAACCTGAGAGTGCTGAAACCAAGTGGCATTCTCTTTGATCTTGTTCTTTGGTCTCAACCCTAGTTTTCTTTCATTGAGGCTCTTCTTCTTCTGTAGCAACAGAAGCATGATACTTGCCTCTATGTCATTTCTTGTTAGGAGGTTTCTTACAGTCTTTTGCATAATGACCAAGCTGGCTATAGTTATAACACCTTACCTTTGATTTATGAAAATGCTTACCTTGAGGTCCCTTACCTTTGTCCTTGTGATGAAGGATTCTCCTTCCCTTCTTTGTCTTGGCAGCAAGGGCATGATCCTTCTCAACGGGAGGCCCAGATCTACTCTGGATCCTACCTTCTTCTTATAAACAATCATGCCAGAACCTATCAAAGCTTGGCTGAATCTCTCTTCCATTTACTACTGAAAAAAATGTCTCCCAAGATGCAGGAAGACCATCTACTGTTGTTTGCACAAGGTCATCACCATCTACTTTAACTCCAATGACCATGAGTTGATATCTTATCTGAGAGATCTTTGAGAAGGAGGCAACTGACTCCTTCTCCTCCATCTTCAATGAACGAAGTTGCTTCTTCAAGACCCTCTTCTGAGTGTTGAAATATTGTAACTTTAAAGAATATTCTATTTGTACTTTATTATTATTCATTCGGAGATGTTTTATTCCTCCGTCGGGATGTTAGTATTATATTTAATAATGTAAATTCATTGAGGTAAATCCTCCCTTGTAAGTCGGGGCAATAGATCCCCTAAGATTCATTTGTAATGGGGTGTTTAAGTCCCCTAGAGGGGTCGGCCCAGTCAACAAAGATATTAAATTATTGAGGCCAACCTGTCAAGTGAAAAAGTCAAGTGAATGTAAAGTATAAATAGAGGAGGTGTGTTCCTCATTTGAACACACACTCACTCACTTGTGAACTTGCATAGGAGAGAGAGAGAGAGATATGCAAAGGAGGAGAAGGCGCACTTGTTTGGGATTTCATCTTTGTACTTTTGATCATCTATATTGAGGAAGTTTTGCTGGGTTTTCTACCCCATGAGGGTTTTCCAGGATAAATTGTCTCTTGTGTTTATGCCATGCTTGTTATTCTTTTAGTGATCATGCATATGTTATTTTTGTGAAATTGAATTGAGCACTGATGTTATCTATCTTAGCATATTGAATCTTAACATGGTATTAGAGCTAGCCTGAAGGAAGGCAATGTACGACACTTGTTTCACTTGCGACAATTTGAAAGTTGGGGCTTTGTATAGCAAAACTAGTCATCGTGGAACTTTTGCTATAAATCACTTTTGGTGAAGGTTCAGGATCTTAAACTTGGACAGGCCGAATATGACATGTTCCTGTACCTTGTGTCCGAGTTTCAACCTCATATTTATTGTACTTTCTGAGATATGATCCATACAAGTTAGGGTTTCTGCCTCTTCCAGAATGAAGCCCTAAACAGCTGACCTAGGTAAAAAGGCCATATCTCAGGCTAGTAAGCTCCAAATGGAATTCCATAAAAAGTGACTGTTAGGGCACGAATTGTAGTTTCACAGGTTTGAGTTTCAGAGTCCGAAGTTGAAACAGGGACACGTGGCACGCCGTACAAGTTCGTTATGATGTTTCATCTCATAAACAGGTCATGTTGGGAAACTTAGCATATCTCTCTCATGGAGAATCCAATGAAGCTCAAACCTATGGGGTTGGACAGATGACAGGTCAGGCTACGACAAGACGAAGTTTCAGACCCCGAGGATCCGAAATTTTAGAGATACACCGGAAACAATACGACACATTTGAAATGGCTCAACGGAGGAAATCAAAGAAGAGGAGGAAGAAGCTCTCACTTAGGGTTTTCAGTTTTTAGGTATGGAAGGACCTGATACAATGTTGGAGACACCTGATGCAACATTGGAAACTTTGAAAATGGATTTGGAATCCATTCATCATAGATATTAATCTTTCATCAAAATGTTGTGGGAGGAAGAAGATTGAAAATTAGGGTTTCCAAGTAAGAAGAAACCCTAGCAAGGTTGGGAGACTCATTGGGAAGCAATGAAGGAGGTTTAAATGGAACTGGTATTCTATCATCCTAGCACCATGAACCTATATAATATGTTTACCAGTGATCTACCCTAGATGATTAAGGTTTTACCCTTCTAGAAAAAACTACAAGCAATCTCGACAGGTATGACTTGAGGAGATGCAGGTATGTTTTGAAATTTGTTTCATTTATCTGATGATTAAGTTCATGATATGTTTGTCTTCATATTATTGAGGTTAGTACAATCATGATTAATTTTAGACTTGTCTGATCACCTTAGTAAAAGTATGAATGCATGTGAATTATAGAAGACATTCATTGATTAGGGTTATGACACTTATGATTGTACTAATGCACATGTGGTGTTGTATGAGGATGATGTTGTCCGCTAACGTGAAAGGTACATCAAGAAAGACAAATCAAGTTCTATATCAAGAATATATGACCATGATGACATCAAGACAAAGACTCATCCATAGGCATTGATCACATAGAAGCTCTACTTACAATGTATGTATGATTTGGTTCTACTATGCTTAACTTATGAGATATGTAGGTTACTAGCACAAAGTCTCTAAATCATTGAAGAGAACAAATAAGATATTGTTTGGGTATGTTAGACATAACTAGCAAGCATGATAATCCAGGTATGTTTTCCTATATCGAGTTAGAATCCTACTTTGTGTTAGGATCTTATATAAGTATACTTTTGTATGATTGATAATGATTATTCATGAAGTTATAAGTTTGAGTAATCAAGTGTTTATGCATATTATGCTTCTTAGTTTGATTAATGACATGAGAAACTAAAAGAGTCCTATGGTCAAATAAGAATATGCATGAGTAAAAGAATTACTCCCTGAAACCTTGAATACTAACGCTTGTGATAAATTACCTGTGTATGAAATGATCATGACCATACATGTTTAAGATTATTTAGAATTATAATGTTTTGATAGTATTGAGATTATACTAATGAATGTATGATTATGTATGAGATCTTGAGGATGACACAATGATGAAACTAGTGCACAGTTAAGCATGCATAGTGGTACATGATGGATAAAAGTTCAAAGACATATAATCATGATGCTATCATAAAGGGAAAATAGAGATCAAGAGGGAGGCAACGACACAAACATAAAAGATAAGTATTTGAGTTGTTATTTGAATTACTTCTTGAAATGATATTGCTCGTAATAGTTGTATGCATATTTGTATTGCTAGAATATATCATGCATAGTGTAAGCATTCATATAGCATTGAATAGTATACTACTAATATGCATATGAAGGGTAAGTTGGACAAACATTCCATTGTTGCTTGTCTAGAATGAAACCTCTTTGCTAACATACTGGTAGCTGTGCACGCTCTTAATAGTATGTTCTGGTAGAGATGGAAGGCATCTAGATAGCCACTGTATGCATACAGGATATGGAAATGTGTTGTGCCAAAGTATTGGTCAAGATAGTTGCATAACTATGTGAATCATATCAGTATGCATAATAGGTTATCATTGAAATGTCAACATGATTTGATGATTATGAAGTACCACTAATCATGTAATTGAATTGGATTTGTAGGAAAGATCATGTGCTATGATCTACAAAAGAAGGATGATGAACACTTGTTCCAAAGAACAAGTGATGAGTGTTCAACAAGAAGATTTACAAATCAAACATACTATAGAAGTACAAAGGAAGGCTCATGGATAGAGGATTCTCTTAGAAAGAGGGGGAGGATCATGACGAGATGTTTGCTTCAAGTGGCTAGACACACTTCCAGAGATAGATTACACCCATGGATGACAAGACCGTTCTCTTGAATGGTGTAATTGAAGAAGAAGTGCGAATCGAGCAAAATCCTAGGATTCGATAGAGAATCACATGATTGAAGAAGGCTATATATGGGTTCAATTGGTACCCAGGATCGATAGTCATTTGATGAGCTTGATGATCACCACGGGTGATGCGGATTTCAACCTTTGCTACAAGGTTGAAGATGGTTTCTATATATAGATGACATTCTTCTCTTAGATGGATGCAAGAAGGAACTCACCATAGAGTTCGAGTGATCTTGAGGCTCATATCAGTAGACCCATCTGACGGGAGATGGCACTGCAGAAGATCACTCAATGCAGAGTGTGAATGATGTTCATTCACAGAGGGAGTAGATCTCAGAGTTAAAGAATCCTGGCATGATTCTTGTGATTAGATATGTGGCTGAGATCAGATGATATTTTTCCTTAGCCAAGGAAAATATGAAGTAGAGATATGTGATGATGGACAGTGGTTTCTATAGTTCACAAACATATGACTGGTTCATTGATGTATCTGACGAATACAGGGCCAAATATATGCTTTGCTATGAACACCCTGAGTCAGTATCTAGTTGAGCTTAGACGTGTTCACGTAGTAGCTGCAAAGCATGTGATGAGGTACCTAAAAGGTACGATAGACTTTGGTCTATACTATGTTGGAGATCATGACTACAAATTGTATAGTTATACAAATGCAGATTGGGCCAGAAGTGTCTCAGACAGGAAGAGCACCTCAAGTGGATGTTATTGTCTGGGATCCGCCATGATCTCACGGTTTAGTAGGAGGCAATTTTGTGTGGCTCTCAGCACAATTGAAGCGGAATATATAGCAGCTTGCTTTGCTAGTTGTGAAGACATATGGCTTCAGAAGCTATTGTCAGGACTATTTCACTTAGAGATGGACTCCACTGTGATCCTGTGTGAAAACTAGAGTTGTATCAAGATGACAGAGAATCCAGTGTTCCATGATAAGTCAAAGAACATAAAGATCCGATATTTCTATATATAGGGTATGGTGTAGAAAGGAGCTATAATGCTCTAGTATGTGAGCACTGATGAGCAAGTTGTTGATGTATTGACCAAACCTCTGTCTTGAGTAAAGTTTGAGTATTTCTAAGACAACCTTGGTGTAGTTCAAAAGGACTCTCCTTGAAAGGGGGAATGATATGGACAATGATGATATTTGGATCGACGATGAGGTCAATGATGAGGATACTTGTATCGATGATGAAGGATACCTGTATCGATTATGAGGATACTTGTATCGATGATGAAGGATACCTGTATCGATTATGAGGATACTTGTATCGATGATGAAGGATACCTGTATTGATGATGAGGATGCTTGTACCGACGATGAGGTCAATGATGAGGATGCTTGTACCGACGATGAGGTCGATGATGAGGATGCTTGTACCGATGATGAGGTCGATGATGAGGATGCCTGTACCGATGATGAGGTCTATGAGTGGTCCTTAGACTTGGTCTAAGTTGATGAGTGGATTGCATCATCCCTGGACTCTAGTCCTAAATGAATCCAGAGACTTGTGTCTTCGTGAGTGCTCCTTAGACTTGGGTTAAGTTGACGAGTGGATTGCATCGTCCTTGGCTTTATGTCCTAAAGTGATAGGGATTGATCATCGCATAAGTGGATCAGGATTGTATCGTCCTTGGCTTTATGTCCTAAAGTGATAGGGATTGATCATCCTGTAAGTGGATCAGGATTGTATCGTCCTTGGCTTTATGTCCTAAAGTGATAGGGATTGATCATCCCGTAAGTGGATCAGGATTGCATCATCCTTGGATTTATGTCCTAAAGTGATAGGGATTGATCATCCCGTAAGTGGATCAGGATTGCATCATCCTTGGCTTTATGTCCTAAAGTGATAGGGATTGATCATCCCGTAAGTGGATAGGATTGCATCATCCTTGGATTTATGTCCTAAAGTGATAGGGATCGATCATCCCGTAAGTGGATCAGGATTGCATCATCCTTGGCTTTATGTCCTAAAGTGATAGGGATTGATCATCCCGTAAGTGGATCAGGATTGCATCATCCTTGGATTTATGTCCTAAAGTGATAGAGATTGATCATCCCATAAGTGGATCAGGATTGCATCCTCCTTGGCTTTATGTCCTAAAGTGATAGGGATTGATCATCCCATAAGTGGATCAAGATTGTATCGTCCTTGGACTTATGTCCTAAAGTGAGAGGGATTGATCATCCCATAATTGGATCATGTGTGTTCCAGATTATGATGTTGTTGATGCCGTTGATCGAGAGATCCACATGATGATGATGCTATTGATCGGGAGATCCAGATGTTGTTGTTGATCGAGAGTCTAGATGATGTTGTTCATCGAGAGATCCAAATGATGCTGTTGATCAAGAGATCTAAATTATTTTGTTGATTGAGAGATCCAGATGATGTTGTTGATCGATAGATCTAGATGATGATGTTGTTGTAGACGATCAAGTGATCAAGTGCTGTAAAAGATGAAGACTCAGTACTGTAGATGTTGATGTTCCAGTACTGAAGATGTTGAAGATGTTCCAGTAGTCGTTCCAGCTACTGATGATGATTGAAGAAAAATTCCAATGATTTATACATGTATCACTATGATGTTGTTGATGACCTCTCCTTGCTCCTGCAAATATTGTTAGAACATCCTTCTCATTAAGGGGGAGTGTTGAAACATTGTAACTTCAAAGAATATTCTATTTGTACTTTATTATTATTCATCCGGAGATGTTTTATTCCTCTGTCGGGATGTTATTATTATATTTAATAATGTAAATTCATTGAGGTAAATCCTCCCTTGTAAGTTGGGGCAATAGATCCCCTAAGATTCATTTGTAATGGGGTGTTTAATTCCTCTAGAGGGGTCGGCCTAACCATCAAAGAGATTAAATTATTGAGGCCGACCTGTCAAGTGAATGTAAAGTATAAATAGAAGAGGTGTGTTCCTCATTTGAACACACACTCACTCACTTGTGAACTCGCATAGGAGAGAGAGAGATCTGCAAAGGAGGAGAAGGAGCTCTTGTTTTGGATTTCATCTTTGTACTTTTGATCATCTATATTGAGGAAGTTTTGTTGGGTTTTCTACCCCATGAGGGTTTCCCAGGATAAATTGTGTCCCTTGTGTTTATGTTGTACTTGTTATTCTTGTTGTGAAATTGAATTGAGCACTAATGATATCTATCTTGGCATATTGAATCTTAACACTGAGTAGGTGCCTTCTTTTCATAGAGATTTGCTAGAGCATCAAAACATTCTTTAGCTGTCCTTAAAGGAGCTATTACATGCATCAAATTGTCTTTAACTGAGTCAAAGATGACTCTCTTTACCTTGGATTGCTTCTTCTTAAATGCTACTATTCATTGATTTGTTGTGGGCTCTTCCACAACCGTGGTAACCAAATCATCCAAGTCACTCTCCTCTAGAATATTCAAAACCCTAGACTTCCATGCATTAAAGTTTAAGGCTCCTTTAAGCCTATCTGTTGACTTAACTGAAGTAGAAGCCATCTTCAAACCCTTACTGTCAACTTGATGAGTTTTTCCAAGAACCTTCTGTACTCAAGTTGGTTAAAGCTCAAATCCTTACCTTAGGATATATGTAGATTATGTTAGCCTACAAAACAGAGTTAGCTACAAGCCCTAAGCTCTGAAACCATGTTAAAATTAGGGTTAGGTTAGGGTTTGAAGCACAAAAATAATTTTTTTATACTTTATTACAATTTTTTTATTTAAAAACTAGTACTGAAAACAAAATAGTACATGTTGGTCACTTTAATTGCCTATTAATTCATAAACAAATTGCTCAATATAAATTGTCAACCTAGGGAAGTCTGGTTATTTCAAAGGTAATCAAGCAAAACATATGCATAAACATTTAGTAACTGATTAATCAACTATAAGTCACCCAATCTACTCAAGGAATGGTTGCAACCTAAGTACTAAGTCTGTGCTCTGCTCACTATTCAATCCAATCTTCAAATACTAATTCAATTACCAAAAAATCAAAAGAGTTCACAATCCTTCTAATTGCATCAATTCTGAAAATAACTGCTTCAAGAATGAAATGGCTAAATTACCTTTGCAAGAAGTTAAATCCTAAATCATCATCATAAAAAGGGTCAAATCCTCAATTGTAATATTCAATCATAGAGATAATCAATGCTCTTGCTCTATAAATCCATATGCCATCTACCAGTTTCAACAGTTCATAAACGGGAACTAACAATAGTAAAATGCAGCAGCAGAGCACATGTGTAACAACAATAATTGCGCAATCCAATAACACACTTGCAAAGAAAAAATACGCACTATTCAATCGACCGTTTCAACAAAATGAGAAAAAGATGTAATTAAAGAATCCTAAGCTCAATACTCACACTGTTTCAACAACTCAAAAGTAAATTTAATTGCAATTCCACACCAAAACAAAATGAAGAAAATAAGCAACTAGCTAACTAGGCATCTCTGAAAGAAGGTGGGACCTTGCCTCCTAACAGAGGTGCCTCTAAACACTACAAGGAACCAGTACGCAAAAGATCGGGAAAATACTGCCAATTTCATTAATGGAATAAAATTCAGATACAGAGTTCTTCCACTCCTGTTACAAGTTCTCTCAAAATAAGCCTAACCTCTTTGAACCATCTCGTCTTCCTTTAAATACTAGACAAGACAATTCAGATCCTTCTAATTCGGAAAACCATGAAGATCGAAGATCTTCAGGATGTTGAATCAATACCCAATAATAGAAATAGTTACATTCATTATTACATTGGGATAAAATCTGTTTCGCATACATCAAATGCTCTCAAAAGTTTGAATTGATCCAATACCAAGTGAGTTTCAGCTGGCCACGTGGATGGATAACTTAGGCTACTTCTGCAACGATCTGAACCAGAGCCCTGAAAATGTGTAACTACTTGCCAAGTACTTCTTCATCCACATGTATCAACAGGTTGATACACCCAAATTCCCTGTGGTCTCAGTTGCTTTCATCAATTCGTCACAAGTCAGCTTAATTAGGAGACAAAATCCATAAACACAGGCAAACTTTAGGCATTAATATAACAAAGTAATAATAAATTATACCTGCTCAAGATCATGCTTTTCCTTAGGAAAGATAACGACTTGGTTATAATAATAAGGAGAATCAGGGAAAAAGGATCACAAGAGGAGTGAGTAAAAATGATCGTTTTTGGCACCCAACATCTCTCCCCAACTGTCCAGTTGCATCTCCTCATGCAACAACCTCTAATGAATTTGAATCAAAACTTCTCTTGTGGAAGTTAGTGAGATTGAAGGAAGATTTAGGCTTATCTCCCCAATTTATGTACCCTTTGCAAGCAACTAATTCTACCCAACACTTCTTCTCTGCCTTTTTAGTCAACTTATATATACTCATGTACTTCTTCTCAGGAAACCATATGAGTGGGAATATAAATATTAATCCTATCCATCTTGGTCCACAGGTCTGAATACACTAGACATACTTAGGAGCTCGAGATAAAGCATATTTAAAATTTTCAAAAAAGTAAGGATCTCTTGTTCTCATAGGCTCAGAAGAAGCTTCCCAACTGTACTTACTGCCTTCTAATGCATAGGGCTCTTGTTGTGATATGATCTTGAGACATGTAGATATAACATCGTGTTGAAGTGTTGTTATCTGATTATCCTTTTGGGGAGAGTTGAGGTATTCTCTATGTTTTTCAATAATAGCAACAAGGGATTGTGGTTCACCTCAGATCCATAGAGTAGAATTATCCTCATTTCTTCGAATGGTCTGAGAGGCATTCTACCAATTCATCTGATTGGTGATGAAGGAAGTAAATTCCCTTAGATTCATATCCCCTATATAAGTAATAGCATTAGACCGAAGGTCCATGAAGCATTCTAAATCATGTAAATATAATTCACATAATAGATTTTGCTCAGGGAAATCGCTCTGAGCAAAGGTATCCAAAAACTGAGAAGTTGTAACAAACTGATGGGGCCTCCCTTCCTTAAGAGCTTTTAGCTTAAAAAGAGTCAATTGTTCATAAAGGAGGACTGCATAGGATGGTGATGGGGCCCTACAACTTAGTATTTCCTAAACTAAATCATATATTTGTTCCTTCTCTTGCTTCATGGCCTTAAATTTTCTTGGTTCCTTCAACTCTTCTTGCAATTTTTCCTAGTGAAACCCTTGGAAGGTTAATTATTCAACCCATCTCTTTTTGAGTTCCTTAATGACCTTCCTATGTATAGGCAGGGGAATCATCCCTTCCTCACACAGGGTAGCTTGATATTTCCATTTATTTATTTCAGCCTTCAATAAAGAAATATCATTTGCCACTTCCTGGGACTTTTCATCTTCTTCGTCCAATTCAATAATCCCCAGGGGTTCTTGAACTTTTGTGTCTACATCATTTTCCCTGGTAGAGGTTGGTCCTGAGTTGCTAGATCTTGAGTTGCAGTAGCTAATCTTTGTGTTTCAGCAGCTTCTTTTTGACCCCCCAGTTCTGGAACCTCAGCGATTTCTTCTAGTGCCACTGGTTCTTGTGTTACAATGGCTTCTTTCTCTCTTTGTGTCACAATATCTTCTTCTTGGGTCACTGGTTCTTGTGTTTTAACAACCCTCAATTGTTGAGGAAATTATTCCCTTGATTCTTGTATTCCCTGGTCATGTGTCAGCATTTCCCGCGCAATAAGATCCTCAAGCTCCTTACCCAATAATTCTTGATCGTACATGGTTGAAGGAGTTGCTTTCATGTTCTGATTCTACACATCATCCACCATTGGTTATGCTTGTACTGTTCCAGTCCTTTCTTGTTTCAGTTGCACGAGTCTCCAGGCCGAAAGTTCCATGAGAGTGACCTTGTATCCTTCATTCTTAAAGATGTCCCCACATTCTGCGCACATGTGCTCATTGTGCTCCATATTTTCTGGAACAGAGGGTGAGCTTCCCATCCGATCAACAACTTCAACCAGCGTGCTCAATATATGAATTGCCTGACTCTTTAGCAACTCCTTCAACCCTTGCAATTCCTCCCTGAGCACCTGCACCTCCTATTTTAGCAGGTCATTTTCTAAGAGTAGGGTTTCCAATTGAACTTGGCCCTCTCTTGCAGCAGTTTCTTGTGGATCGGTAGGCCTCAGAATTGGATTTGAGCTTCTCCCTGGTTCTTGTGTTTCAGGGAGTGATCGAGGTTTTAAAATTGGAATTCTAATATCTTCCTTGGACATTTGTGATGCCTCTGCTGCAACAGAATATCGGGTCCTCCTTCTTTTCAATGGAATGGGTGACTGGTCTTGGGTACACAATCCCTTCTTATTTCTACGTGGCACAAGGGGAGTGGAACCCTCCATGAGTATTTCGACATCTTCTGGGAGAGGAAGAGGAGAATCATCCTTTCGTGATGATTCTTCCCTCAACTCACTAGCTCCTCCATGTTCACCAGAAGGTCCAGCCTCCCGAGTCATTTTTCATCTGGCTCTCAGTCCCCTCCCTCATCTCTTCTTCACTGACTTTTGTCTATTGGAACGGGCTTCCAATAGGCTCTTGGGGGTTTATATTTTGAGAATCCTCCGCAGTCACAGCTTCCTCTATATTCCTTTCTTGCTCCTTCTCTACTCCTCTAGATTCCCTATGCCCCCTTTCTTTTTTTGACAGGCTCCGCTCATCCTCTTCCTCAGTTTCATTATCACTTTCCTCCATGGCCACAAGGTTTATTGTTTCCCAACAACGAATTTCCCCCATGATTGGTGTCTTTGCTCAAGTTCCCTTAATATTAATAGTTTGATGAGGCCATGGTTGGTAACGGAAGTTTGGGGATATCGAGACCTCTGCACATAATGTGCCATGTTTTGCAGAGTCCTCAAAAGATAATAGGGCATATTAATTAATGTGGCATGACGCAGTTGAGACAGAAAAACAAAGTTATAAGTATAAACAACTCAGTACCTACCTTCGCAGGTGATGTATTTCTTTAAGAATACTGCAACCTAGTCCCATGGGTGAGGCAAATATTCCAATGTTGTTCCTCGTCCCTTGATTGAACAATCTCCTCCCGGTCCCAAAAAATCTTGTCACCTCTACTAAAATTTGTTTAGAGACCTCAACCCTCAATCCCCCAACCTATGAATGATCTCCCATCAAATTTTGGGCAGATTGTAATGCCATATCTTCATCGAACCCATTCAATTTCTCGAAATAAGCGGTCCATCCCACTTCTTCAAAAATCCTGAAAACCTCTATGTTCCTGCGCAAGGCATCCATTGTTTTTGGTTCATGTCGGACTGCGAAACCTCCCATAATGTCATTCTTCAACAATATCAAATGATGCAGACAAACGTTTCCTAATTTGGATAGCAGAGTTGCAACATGCAGGAACAACAGTGAACGGGAGAGTCAGTTGGCTAATTTTAGAAAGGTGGTGTAATTATGGAATAGGCTTGTGGGAAAAGTCATTGCATGGATTGGGGGAGACGGCGATGGTTAATAATTATGGGAGAGGGTTGTAATATGTCCCATTAACTCGAAAGATTGGATAGAAATTGTTTTCAAGGATAATCAAAAGGTAGTATAATCATAATTACTTGTGAATTCATGCCTAGTCATACCCATGGTTAAGATATGTACCTTTGCACTTACCGTGACATATCGTCAGCAATCCGAAGTGGCCCACTTCTGCTGTCAAATTGCTTGATGAAGGTGTCCCTCATCACATGGCTTCATAAAATCTGTAGGCCCCCGTCCAATAAGAAAAATGAGTGTGTCCATGTCAGAATTAATTGTATTAGCAAGTGGAAGCTTTGGCAGATTTTCGATTTTATCTTTGGAAAAATGTAGCAGGAATGATACTGATTATTAAACTGGTAGAGTAATATTGCTGCCAATTCCATCAGAGTCTTCCTCGGATAATATTGTGAAAAATATTTTGATCGGTTACGAGGAAAGCTGATGAAATTCATGAATGATACAGGTTGAAAATTGGAAAGATAGAGGAGTTTCAATCGAAATTTTAGCGGAGTTTCAGTGGAAAGGTTGGCGGAGTTTTGATAAAAAGTGGAAAGATTGGTGGAGTTTCAGTCGAAAATTTAGTGGAGTTTCAGTGGAAGGGTTGGCGGAGTTTCGGAAAAAAATAGAAAGATTGGCGGAGTTTTGGAAAAAAATGGAAAGATTGGCGGAGTTTTGGCAAAAAATGGAAAGTTTGGCGGGGTTTCAGCCGATGACAAAATTTCAGCAGTGCACGAATGAAGTTCAATGGACTTGACAGAAATCAACAATTCCCTTCGTCGATCCCTGTAAAGGGATATTCGACAATTGCAGAGGACCACCCATAATTCCTGCAATCGATTGGCCCATTACGATCGCTCCTTTTCTTTTTAGATCCTTTGCATATATCCTTGCACATAGTTCCTCTAAACAAACCAATCAAAGTTGAACAATCGAAGAAAAAAATGATCCAACAATCTATCAAATAAGTGAAATCAAAGAAAAAAGGAATAAAATCAAACGAGTTTATTTATGTACAACTTCTTTGTGGAAAATGCGCAAAAGATTAAAGAGTTTAGGAAACAGGAGGAGACTCCTGTACCAATTGATAGTTTGAGTTAGAAGCAATGTGAGAAGCAAATGCATCTTTCGAGAGTGGCTTATGATAGAGTCGCATTCGATGACCGTTGGAAAATAGTGGTACTGGTGTCTGTTGTTCGTCGATTGTGGTCAATCGAATGGTCCCATTATCAAACACTGTGTCCACTTTGTATGGTCCCAACCATCTGGTACGCAATTTCCCTTTAAAGTACCTCTTGAATCGTGAATCGTACAATAAGGCCCGATCTCCTTCATGAAACATCTTCTTCTTAATAAACCGGTCATGCCACTTAGATCGTTGTTGTTGAATTACTAAAGTTTGGTGTACAACAGTTGCACGCTTCTCATCAAGTTCGTTTAATTGATTCAGGCAGTCCTTTTGAGCTTCTGTCAATCCAAGCTAGCTTCTAAAGCGGTCCTCAAGGTTTTAATCTCGAATTCAATAGGGAAGACAACATTTTTCCCGTTTACCAACTCATAAGGAGAGAACCCTGTGGTGTTACGCCACGTAGTTCGATATGCCCATAATGCTTAAGGAAGTCTTTCATCCCAATCTCTAAGATGACTCTTCAAAGTATTTGTAAGGATAGCTTCAATAACTTTATTTGTACTTTCCACTTGGCCATTGGCCTGTGGATGATAAGGTGAAGTTATTCAATGTTGGATATGGTATTTCTGCAGAAGAGCTTCAATTTTATGAGATACAAACTGTGGTCCCCCATCTGTGACTATCTCCTTAGGCACCCTGAAGCGAGTGAATATTTCTTCAAACAAGAAATCTACAACAACTTGATCAATAGCTCTCACCAAGGCTGTGGCCTCCACCCATTTAGTCATATAATTTGTGCAAACTAGAATATAAAAATTTTGTCTTGAAGGAGGGTTGATGGGTCCTACAAATTCTAGGGCCCACCTATCGAAAGGTTCAACCACCAATTGTGGTTGTAGTGGCACTTCATCCAACCTATTAGGATGACCCATCCTTTGGCATCTATCACAGGCTTGCAGATACTTCTTTGCATCCTGAAATAGGGTTGGCCAAAAGTAGCCCGTTCTTAACACCTTCTGTCCACTCCTTTTATCAGCAAAGTGCCCCCCGCAAGGTTCGTCGTGACAAGCCTTCAAGATACTGTGTATTTTATCTTCCCTTACACATCGGCTAATTTCCGAATGTAGCCCTGTGTAAAAGAGGTATCCTTCTATCCAACCATACCTAGCACTATGTTGTACAATACTTCTTCTTTCCCTTTTTGATAAATGCGATGGAAGCTTCCCTACAACAACGTAATTAGAAATGTCTTCATACCAAGGCGAGTAAACTGATACTGCAAATAGATGTTCATCAGGAAAGAATCCTCAACCAGTGAATTATCAACATTATTGGTTAGTCGAGAAAGAAAATCAACAACAACATTCTCTTTTCCTGTTCTATCAACAATAGTGATCTCAAAATCTTGTAATAACAACAACCACCTAGTCACTCGAGCATTAGTAACATGTTTATTCATTAAATATCTAATAGTTGAGTGGTCAGAATGCACAAAGGTAGGGTACACAGTAATATAATGCCTGAATTGATTGATGGCGCAAATGATAGCAAGGAATTCTTTCTCAATTACTGTGTAGTTGAGTTCAGTAGGAGTCATATTCTTACTGATATAGTAAATAACATACAGGTTTTAATCTTCCTGTTGTCCCAGCACAACCCCAATAGCAGTCTCTGAAGCACTAGAAGAAATGTGGAAAGGTAAGGCCCAATTAGGCCCACGCAGAATAGGTGTTGTAGATCATCTTTTTCTTTAATTATGTAAACGTTGTCTGACATGCATCTGTCCAATTGAATTCCACATCTTTCATTAGTAAGGTAAATAGAGGAGATGCTAGCTTAGATAAATTTTCAATAAACCGTCTATAATAACCAACATGTCCAAGAAAAAAAAAACCTCCCTCTGCGCTCCAGGAATAGGGATGTTCAGAATTACCCTTATTTTGGAAGGGTCCACTTGTATTCCCGCAACAGATATAGAATGTCCGAGGACTATATCTTCACTCATCATCATATGGCATTTTTCGGTGCTAAGAGGCAGGGAGTCTGTTCTCAACGTTTGAATACTTTTTCCAAATTTCCCAAAGCCTCATCAAAGCTACTACCATAAGGGGTGAAATCATCCATGAAAATTTCCATACAATCATTAACCATCTCAAAAAAAATTCCAATCACAGCTCGTTGAAATGTAGTTGGTGCAATGCATAATCCAAAAGGGAGAACCCTATACGCAAAGGTACCCCATGGGCATGTGAAAGTAGTCTTGTCTTGGTCTTCAGGGGGAATGTGAATCTGATTATACCCACTAAAGCCATCTAGACAATATTTTTTTTTACCAGACAGGGTATCCAGAACCTGATCAATAAATGGCAAAGGGAAATGGTCTTTTTGTGTAGCTTTGTTCATCTCTTGGTAATCCATACATATGCACCATTTACCATTTTTTTTAGGCACAATTACTAATGGAGAAACACATTCACTATCTGAAATGGGATAAATAAATCCTACCTTTAAAATTTTCTGAATTTCCTATTTCACAATGTCTCTCAAAATTGGATTCATTCTGCGTTGAGGTTAACATATAGGCCGACAATCACTTTTAATGTAAATGTGGTGAGTACACAACTCGGAGGGAATACCTCTCATGTCCGTGTATTCCCACGCAAAAGCTCCTTTATACTATTTCAACAATGTAGTCAAACGCTCCAACTCGTGAGGTGCAAGATTGGGATTAACATTCAAAGTTTTTCCAGGCTCAATCTCGATTGAAACGCACTTCAAATTCTTAATTATGGGAACGATTTCAGTGTTAGATTTTTTAGCCAAGACATCCTTAGTAATTTCTTCTTGATCAAATTCACTCATGGCACTATCCAGGATATGATATGCATGTTTGGTAACCGTCATTGGCTCACTAAGGAAACTGCTGATGGTATCATCCTTGGTTTCATTTTTAAAAGTCAAGGCCCTCCCTATAGTAACAAGAGGTTGAGCACTTTCTTCCTCTTCCAAATCTACCCACAATGGAATTTCAGCATCTAAACTTGGTTTGGATGGAGGATATAGGGTCAAGATTTTCGTGTCAGTTCCATCAGATACTGTCATAGATCATGGTCTATAGCTGATGTATTCGTCTGCTGTAGCCAACCAAGGTCTTCCTAGAATTAGTGGATGTCCCCCCAACTGAGATTTAGGCTATAGAACAAGAGAATATGCAGGGTATTCCCATGAATCAACAGAGACTACCAAGTCATCCAAAATTCCCTCAGGTCGAATCATGGATCTATCATCTAATTCTAATATAGTGGGGGTTGGTCTGAGGTTAGTGAGCCCCAATATTTTCACGGTTTCGATAGTCATCACATTTATTGTTGCACCCAAATCAACTAAAACATTGGGGATCTTAGTATACCCAATATGCACTCTAACAGTGGGATTTCTTGGATCATCATATTTAGCAAAAGGAACCTTTCCCATCATCAATTCAGACAATTTCCCAACCACGTGGACTATAAGAGGATCCTTAGGCTTCCTACCCGGTTTGTTCACACACATGTCTCTAACAGTTTTAGCATAGATGGGTACATCATGCATAGATTACAATAATGGAATTTTAACATAAATATTTTTCAGTTCCCCTAGAATATTGAAGCATGGTTTCTCCACTGCTTTCTGTAAGGATAATCGCTCGAGATATGGTGGATTTCTTGGAATTTGTACAGGGGTAGTTTCAACGTGTGTTTCAACAGGTGTTTCAATATCCTCAATAATGGGGATTGTTGTGTTGATAGGGATCTCACCCTATTTATTCGTTTGTTCTTCAGTCACAGAGGATGGAACATCCTCAATGAAAATGGGTTCTACCACCCTTCCAGATCGTAGATGTAATTCATTACATGGAATAGGAGTGATAGAGTAAGCTGGCATGTTTGATGTTTCAAATTGTTGTACTTCCTTATTGTTGGGGTTAGGATTAGGTTGGGCAGGAAGATGAGGTCGTAATGGTGCATTAATTGGTGCATCTTTAGTAGGGATTTGCAGCTGAGGTTGTTGATACTGTGGGTGAGGGAATTGATTCCCTAGATAAGGAATTCTCCAACCTGGAGGCCAAGGAGTCGGTTGATTTGGCTGAAGTGACCATGACATCCATGGGGTAGGATATTGCATTGTAGGTTGAGTAGATGGATGCCATTGAGTATTGGGACAAGAATATTGTGGATGAAATTGATTATTCATGTTATTCCAAGAATTAAAAGATGTGGTAGGATCTGGATTCATACCTGGAGCATGAGGTTGCCAGGGCTTCTTTTGTGAAATGGTGTAGGCTTGTTCCACGTCCAAACTTGATTCCTGAAGGATTCCCTTAACTTTTAGCAGTGAGGGGCAATCCTTAGTATTGTGATCCAAATCACATAGACCACATACCTCTATCTTGTCAAGTGGGAATTCCCTCAATGGATGCTTCTTTCTGCATTTAGCACAAAATATGTCCAGTGCCAACTTTGCCTCGGCCTGTTTTTCCTTTTCCTTTAAAACATTCAATTGTGAGGAAATAAAACACATCATATGAGTCTTAAAATTTTCGAGAAGATTATCTATTTCTGCTCGTGTAGCTCCACCATTGGCTGACTTTTGTGCCCTTGTAAGGACATCTCGGTCTCTTGTGCTGGTTCTAGAAGATCCTCTAGAGTATATTCGATGCAGATCCACAATATGATCAAAATATTCCCTTGAGATGTCCCCCTTTCCCAGATTAAGCATATCCAGACAATCTTCTCTAATTCCTCGCAATAGAATGATTTTAAGAACATCTTTTCCAATATCAGCATGACCAGATCTTTGTAAATTATATAAAAGTCTTTCTACAAAATCCTCCAAACTTTCATCCTCTTTTTGAACCATTTTGAACCATTCTTCTTTCCTATCCTTGGTTCTGCAATAATCCTGATATTTAGCAAGGAATACTCGTTTAATTTGGTCCCATGTTGTAACAACTCACCACCCAAACTCATAAACCAACATAGGGCATTTCCCTTTAAAGTAGCAGGAAACAATTTTAACTTTTGTTCACTAGTGGTATAGTCATAACTTCGATAGAGAGTGTCAAATTCAAAGAGAAACTCATTTGGATCTTCAATAGACTTACCATAAAAATTTGGCAATACCGAGGTTGAAATGTTCTTCATGGGAGCCACCCTGGTCATCTGTCGAATGGGGAATTCCCGTGTAGCAGTTGTCTCTCCATGTTGATTATTACCATTGTCCCCCATCTCCTCTTCATGATCATTAGGGTTCCCCCGACGTTCTCTGTTTTCTTTGTTAGTCATATTTTCCTCGTTCTTCTACTTTTTTCTCCTTCTTTCTTCCTCCAATTCCTGTCGATAATCCAACCACTCCTCCTTAGTTACTTACTGCCTGTTAATTCAATAAAAATCCTCTAGATTTCTTGTACCCACAACACTCCCCTTATCTTCTGTAGGTCGCTTATCAGAAGTGGGGGTTGCAACTTCTGTTACCTTCTCCACAATTGATACCGATGATTCAAGCTTTGGGAGAATAGAGCTTCCTTTTCCTGAAGATGTTCGCGGAAATTAAGTTCCAATAGAAAAAATCATCTCTAGCGATCAGCTCATCAACAAATGTCGCTCTTCCTAGACCTGTATTACCGCCACGACATCTTCCACCCGCTGGGTTAGTGTTTTTTGGGGTTTCACGTTCCTTTCTTTTTGTATTCATGCAAGCTTAGATAATATACCTTGTTTTTTTGGTAGGAACCCGTTCAGTTTGTTGAAGGATGCGCATCTCTTCACTGCATCTTATCGTCCTTGCAACTTCAAAAATCAAGATAGATAAAGAAAAAACTTTAATAAACTACACTCTATGTTTACCAATTACCTTCCTTGGCAACATCGCCAAAATGTTGGTCACTTTAATTTCCTATTAATTCATAAACAAAGTGCTCAATAGAAATTGTCAACCCACGGAAGTCTAGTTATTTCAAAGGTAATCAAGAAAAATATATGCATAAACATTCAGTAATTGATTAATCAACTATAAGTCACCCAATCTACTCAAGGAATGGTTATAGCCTAATTACTAAGTTGGTGCTCTGCTCATTGTTCAATTCAATCTTCAAATACTAATTCAATTACCAGAAAATCAAAAGAGTTCACAATCCTTCTAATTGCAACAATTCTGAAAATAACTGCTTCAAGAATGAAATGGATAAATTACTTTTGCAAGAAGTTAAATCCTAAAACATCATCATAAAAAGGGTCCAATCCTCAATTGCAATATTCAATCATAAAGAGGATCAATCCTCTAGCTCTATAAATCCATATTCCATCTACCAGTTTCAACAGTTCATGAAAGGGAACAATCAATAGTAAAATGCAACATCAGAGCACATGTGTAACAACAATAATTGTGCAATCCAATAACACACTTGCAAAGAGAAACTACACACTATTCAATCAACTGTTTCAACAAAACAAGAAAAGTTGTAGTTGAAGAATCCTAAGCTCGATACTCACACTGTTTCAGCAACTCAAAAGTACATTTCATTGCAATTCCACACCAAAAAAAAATGAATAAAATAAGCAACTGGCTAACTAGGAAACTCTGAAAGAAGGTGGGCCCTTGCCTCCTAACATAGATGCCTCTAAACACTACAAGGAACCAGTACGCAGAATATCGGGAAAATACTGCCAATTTCATTAATGGAATAAAATTTAGATATAGAGTTCTTCCACTACTGTTACAAGTTCTCTCAAAATAAGCCTAACCTCTTTGAACCATCCCGTCTTCCTTTAAATACTAGAAAATACAATTCAGATCCTTCTAATTCGGACAACCATGAATATCGAAGATCTTCAAGATGTCGGATCAATACCCAATAATAGAAATAATTACAATCATTATTACATTGGAATAAAATATGTTTCACGGACATCAATGCTCTCAATAGTTTGAACTGATCCAATACCAAGTGAGTTTCAGTTGGCCGCGTGGATGGATAACTAAGGATACTTCTGCAATGATTTGAACTGAAGCCTTGAAAAAGTGTAACTGCTTGCCAAGTACTTCTTCATCCACGTGTATCAGTAGGCTGATACACCCAAATTCATTGTGGTCTCAGTTGCTTTCATCAATCTGTCATTAGTCAGCTTAATTAGGAGACAAAATCCATAAACACAGGAAAAATTTAGGCATTAATATAACAAAGTAATAATAAATTATACCTGCTCTAGATCATGTTTTTCCTTAGGAAAGATAGCGACTTGGTTATAATAATAAGGAGAAACAGGGAAAAAGGATCACAAGAGGAGTGAGAAAAAAGGGTCATTTCTGGAACCCAACTGTAAAACTGTAACAAGGCAAATTTAAATCTAATAGATTAAGACATAATTTCCATATCTTTCAAATTTAACATTCCCTTAGAGATCACTATTGTAAAGTTAGGTCTTGAAACAAAATTTAACAACTACAGAGATATACAAAATAAATCATGAACAATGATTGTAGTACTACAGAAATATGACATCAGTAAATAAAACTAAGTAATCAAAACAAGAAAAATAGATCGGATAACTTATTTGATTGTGAGATCCTCCTTATACTCAGAAATTTAACTTTTAGAACAGACTTTTTTCGCTCGGAGGCAAGTCAACAACTGGAGCAAACTGAACCTTACTTGAGGGTCAGTACATACCTATAAGAGAGATATAATGGTGTTGTAGGATGGGTTAGACAGTTACATTAGATTCCCAAGACAGTCAACAAGTACACAGTAGTTGAATGGCATCCACAAACAAGCCCTAACAACCCTAGATTAATTTCAACACTAAAAGAGCATCCCAAGCAACCCTCAATAGGTAGTAACAACCTCTAGAAATTAACACAAACCCAAATAAACCTTAGCTAGGCATGTGGTAGACTTTAACAAGTAGATCACAGCCCTGGAAATTTAGATCAAACCCAAACAAAAGTGTAAGCAGGAAGCAACCTCCACAAGTTACAAATGGCAGCCCTAAATGAGTAGATCTGACCCAAACAAATTCCAATCAGGCAGCGACCTCCACAAGTGACAAATGGAAGCCCTAAATCAGTAGATCTAACCCAAACAAATTCCAATAAGGCAGCGACCTCCTCAAGTGACAAATGGCAACCCTACAACAGTCCACAAGGGGAATCAACCTACACAAATGGCAACATGCAGCCCTAAGATAGTCCATAATGAGCAGTGGCCTATCAAAACAGTTCATAGTGGGGCAGCAGGAATCCCTACAGGCTGCAGCCTCCTCTTATCAGTCAAACATTCCATGAATGGAGCAGCAGGACAGTCCACAAGGGAAGCGACCTACCCAAAGCATGTAGAAGCAGACCCTCGGCACTCACAGAAAGGGTAGTGATACCCTAGCAGCACTCTCAATCATCCCCTAGCATCATCATCACTCTACTAAAACCTTGATGGCATCCACAGTTTGGTGTGCCATAAACCCTAGAATAGTCTCAAGCAAATCAAAGCTGAGATGTGTCTTGATGATGATTCACAAATGAAGAATTAGACTTGTATTTATAGCTTCTTAATGGCTTCTAGAAGGGTCTACCTTATAATTCTTCATTGACTTAGGGTCCCTAAAAAAATAGGTTAAGACATCATACAAATAAGGAGGGTTACCAAAAATAAAATATAAATTAATGTGATGAAGTCTTTAGGAGTGGATACTATGATCAAGACAAAGGGTAGGGTGTCATGCTCAAGGGTGACGCTAGCACATATTAACAACAAGAAAAGGTCAACACAAGACACAAAGATAACCACCATAAATCAAGTATGGGTAAACATACTGTGTTAGATCAAACCTTTTACCCACAAGACCAAGAACAACAAAGTGGGAAGACAACCTTTCTAACCACAAGACCAAGGGTGTAATAACAAGGTGGGGATACAACCCATTTATCTCTCTCTCAAATGTACAAGTGTTCCATATATTAACTGAAAGTTCATCATCACCATATAAGGAAGGTCCACACTGGATGATGTGATCTCGTGGTCCTCTTGAATGCTCCTGAGGTCAAATGCTAGTGATTCATCAATGGGTGGCCAGTCCCTTGAGAAGACAACCTAGCTCAACCATCTCGAAGACCTAAGAGAGGAGGGAATCACACATCATCATCTTGGTTAACTGACCAAGATCCACCTGGTTAAATGACCAGGTATGTACCTCTACAGGAACTGCTTGGTCCTAGACCAAGAATATGCCTAGTCCCAAACTAGGATGTCTTTGTCTCAGCCTGCAGGATCTGCTTGGTCCTCGTGACCAAGAAGCTGTCTAGCCCCAGACCATAATACCCTAGAGATAGATAGGGGCCCTAGCCACATGATAGGAACTTTTCCATGGCTTCAACCTACTTGGTCCCAGACCAAGAACCCCAGTAGATTGTTGGGGGCCCTAGGGTACCTTCTAGGGACTTTCTCTGCCTGGTTAACTGACCAGGAACCCTAGTTAACTGACTAGGGTGCCATCCTCCCATAGAATGAATCTCGCAATAGTGTTAACTTTAACAACCATTAGTTTGAGGGTGGAATGAAGTAGATAAACTCAAATAATATACCAATAGATTTCACAAAGACCACCAAAAGTGACTTAAGCATGGAGAGTATTCATTTGAAATGATGGCAAGTGACATCCTATACTAGCTCCAAACATGCTTGAATAAATTTGTAGTGTGTGAAGGATTTATAATTTTGTTACAAAAAATGAAGACCACACTTCAAAATGAGCAAAAAATGATAAAATGTAGTCATGTTTCTTATGTGTAGTGGGTACATCTATGATGAAATATTTTGAAATTGTTTCCCAAAGTCAATATGGAATCAACAAGGGTTGATTTAGTGTATGCTTTTGTTTGGTAAATTTGGATTGTCTACAAAGACAACATCATTAAATGAATTATCCTACTTGTGTTTGCATGGAAGGCCCATTTACTGTAGAAGGTGTTACTTCTTATGGATGTGGAAGTGTTTTCCATATGAAGAGGAATGACCTTTCTAGACTAAGTTAGTTCTTCATGGTGGCACGCAAAGTTGATTAAGATTGAATAGTGAGTTGTCTTTGATTGTATAGTCCCTAAAGTGGGCCTGGCTCAATCATTCATTGAGGAATAACCTTTCTAGACCAAGTTAGTTGTTCATGGTGGCACACAAAGTTGATTACGCTTGAATAGTGAGTTTTCTTTGATTGTAAAGTCCCTAAAGTGGGTATGGCTTAGTCATTTGCTATAGTGTTGTGAGGATAGGACCAATGATCTGTAAGGGAGTGCCGATAGTGAAATTAGCACAACCACAACACAAATTACAATGTGCTCAACATACACAACCTTTAAATTATGATGCGGCTAAGAAACTTATCAAACTCAGAAAAATAATAACAAATTCATAACATAGACATTTGAATGATGAAATTGGATAGGAAATCAACTCCAAAATTTATTAACAAAATAAGATGTACATTAATGGGATGGATGACATGATTAAGCAAATTTTCGACCAACTAAGTACGCATACCTTTTACAATGTCACCATAGAGTTATATAATCTAGAGGGAAATTGAAGCATCTTTATATGTTCATCTTACTTACTATAATTCATAGTAATTTGGGGAAAGGGAGATAAAGAGGTTGAAGACAACTTGTGATTGCTGGTATTTTTACATGCATAGTTGTTGTGTTGTTCAATTGTGTTAGTATGTCATCTTCTTTTGTTTCATAGATGAACACAATGTGTTGAGTTTAACATTAGTGTGGTTAAATTTTTTACTTGTGCAACTAGGTTGCAACAATTAGATTGCACAATAAGAGATTTTAGAATATCTAGGACACAACACTATTTCTCACTTTGACTCGTGCCAAAGGAAAGAGAAATTTTAGGGGCGATATTTATCCCGTGGGTTATTTTTCGACCTTTTGTCCATAAAACGATTCGCCAATTTGCATTATTTTCAAGATGATTTGCCCAAATTCCATGGATTTTTTTGTTTTTACTCTAAGAATAGCCAAAATTGTCCAAAAACTATATAAAGTCCTTAGAAATTTGAATAATTTAAAAAAAAATCGTCAAACATTTTATGATTGCAAATTTAAGAATCAGTAAAATTCGCCAAGGTTTCTACACTTTGAGAAAATTATGGATCCTTAAAATCTTCCCTAGCCAAAGGTTGACCACTACAATGTGCACCCTGTGTTGTAGTTGCAATATTTTGCACCCTTAATTTAGCAAGCAAATTCAGACACCCATACTTGTTATAACTCTTTGTAACTCAACTTCAATCACCGTGGACTTGTTAGAACTAGACTTCTTTGGGTCCAAAGCTACTTGCTTAAGAGTTGTTAGGGACCAATTACCCTCCTGCCAATTGGGGAAGGTTGCGGTTTTAGCTTCCTCTGAGGTAATACCACTCAAAATCCTTGGGTCCATTGTCATTTGACACATGGAAAAATATCAGGTTGTCTGATATTTGCATTACATATCATGTCTTATTTTAGTTCCATCCCAACTTTAGCAACATTGTGCTTCAGTGATAAATGCAATAGAGCCTTGTTCATTTGTTGTCCATTTTTTTAAAATGATTCATATTTTCTATTATAATACAAACAATATACATGCCTCTTACCAAAAGGGGGATGCAAGACAATTTCCTTAACTTATAGCTACAATGCCAAATGCCTATCCAAGCAAAATTGTCTACACATGTTCTCCAAAGTTAATGTGCCATAATGCTTAAAGAAGAGAACAATAAACACAAACAAATCATCTAAGTGAAGCAAGTAGACTAATCAAGACATTGCAAGAATTGGACTTGTGTCAAGAGGAGGGTCTTCATCCTTACTCCATCCTCTACTTGTAGGACGAGTATCAACCACTATAGGCTCCCATCTATTGTTTCCTTGCTTGATTTATTCAGGATGCTTCAGTCAGAGATGGCTAGAGGAACAATGTGAAACATGTTGAATCGAGGGAATTTTGGTATTTGTGTTGGGGGATAGCTTCTTTGTCCTTGATCACATGAAGCTCAAGAGTCTGCAAAGTGGAAAGACGAGTGTCGTTTAGGCACCCCCCTACTCATGGTGCACAATGAATCAATTAAGTATTTAATAAGATTGTATAGGTGGGCCACTTTCATATCCACCTTTCGCCTTTGCATATGGATTTTCATAATGATATTACATATTAGAAACCCCTCTTGAAAGTTGATGAATAAAAGTTATTTCCTTTTTTCCAAATATGACATAGTATATTGATTCTAATGTAGTGCCATGTATGAAAATCTACAACCAAAGGAATAAAATCTCTTAATAGGAAAACTGTTTAGGTGGTATTGGACACAAGCGAGGAGTGACAACTTATAATCCCATGCCTAGGTTGATTGAGCATACTTATAGAACTAGAACAAGTACTTTAGTGTTTCATTCTTACCACAATGGGCATTTAAGGGGCAGAATTTCTAGGTGTTTTAAGCATTTCCTTATGGGAAGGCCACCATGAATTAGCGACCAAGCAAACCAAAGCTTTTGGACTGTAGTGCCACTTCCAAATGGATTTTAGTTGATAAATCCAAGTCTTCTAGGCTTGATTCTCCATCATTTATTAAGCTTAACCTCAAGCTTGGGCCTATTAGAAATCCATTTCTAACCATCAATTAGCTTGTATTTTAGTAACATTTTTTGTTGTCTACATCTCCAATCTTTCCACTATGCTTGTGGCCCTAGAAGGCCAAGCTGAAGGAAGAGGTTTTTTAGGGTTATATTATGTACCTTTTCTAGATTAATTTTGTTTACGGGGATAACCTTGAATTTATCTCTCCAAGCTTCTCAATTCTTCTAATCTCTATATTAGGTGTCATAGAGGTTGTATGGGACCTAAATGCCTTTCTTGTATAGTCTCTTAGTTGAGAGTGATGGGATTTTAGTAAGTGGTTTTCCTACCTGAAGAACCATTAGGGGACCACCACTGGCCATGGTTATTAAAAAAAATATAGATTCTAAGTGAATCACTTTTCCACACTAGTTTGTGCTTGATTGCCACCCAAGGTTTCCAAATTTTGTTCCCTACAATGGTTCCCTTTATATGAATACAAGCCAAAGTGGCCAATTTAAATGTTTTCATATTTAGGTTTCTCGATATCTTGTAGCAAAGAGGGTCCTCTTGGTGAAATTAATTGTCCCTTTTCAGAGCAATAATCCATCAATCATTAATATGTCAACCGGGGTAAGTCTTTTCATTTAAAGGTTGCCATGCACTGTTTATGTGGGCGAAAAAACCTAACTTACTATTGATTTTAGAAAACTAATTAAAAATAACTGAAAACTCACTCCAATAAAATAAAACAAAATAAGGTTACTTAGTCACATGAACTTGATTTCAATTTCTAGTTTTCCCAACCAAGAATGAACATAGAACTCCGCCTTCCAGTTAATTATGAAAGTCTCCGCAATCTAAGCATTTAAATAACGTATCACTTAATCATGTGGTTAAGAAATAACTCTGGTATTCTCACATAGGAATAACACATATCCTAAGTCTTAATGCACTGTGAAAGCTTTTGTTGAATCACACTTTAGAAAAGTAAAGAAATCCACATTGTAGAATTAAAATGCTAATCTATTGTCGGCAGTAAAAGAAACTAACTTATCTTGCAAGAGTAAAAGACTATTCATAAAATCGAATTGTAGAAATAAAGAAACACACACAGAAATAATTAAAATCCATTAAATCACACCATGCCTCGTGAGGAAATAGATGACACTTGTGAAAACTAAATAAATGATGCTTGCAAAATTAATTAAAACACACGAAAGAAATAAAATGACATTACATTACATAAAGCTCTAATCTCATGGAGCGAGCACTTTCTCCCAAGAAGAGAACCACAAACTAAAATCTACAACCTCATAACTAGAGTTATAGTACATAGAATATAATAGAACTACAATCTACATCAACACAAGATCTTGAGAAATAATCTATTCCATCATGAATTGGATAAATGCTCTAAGATTCATCCCATAGAATAGAGAAGGAACTATTATTCATGCATGAGTTTTCCATAACAATAATAAATGAAGATCCAAAATATCCTCAACAATTTGCTAATAATTTGGATCTCAAAACCAATTCAAAGTTAATTCCAAGATCTTTGCTAACTCCCATGCTATTTAAGATGCCTTTGATACTCCAATTCGAGTTTGGGGATGTGAGCCATAGCAACATGCTCAAACTCATCCCAAATGACTCCTAGTAGCATTTGACTTCTTAGTTTCATCATATATTACATGGAGATCTTCAAATCTTTGTAAATATACCAAATATGCACTCATATCCACCACCAATTTGTCCCTATTATCTTCAAATAATTTATCATCGTAATTTGAACATATAAGCAATGTAGAATAATGGATTTATAAAAATCCATCACCGATAATGAATATTCTTTTCCAAAATGGCTACATGGTTGGTGGTGGTCGACTCTCGCATATGCAAAACATGAATCTAAAGTAGTTTCTAAATCGAGTGATTATTCAAAGATAAATACAAAGTATGCTAATATGTCTTAATTTCAATCAAAATCCAACAAAATACTTAGAGATGCAATGGAAAACACTTTAAACCAAAATCCCACAAATGGGCATTAAAAATTATTAATAAAGGGTCATGGGTAAGTAAAAAGGGTTAAAAATAGGAAAAAGAGGATATGAAAATATGACAATCTCTTCTAAATCGAATATGTTGCATGCCCTCATGCAACCCTGTGTCAATGAAGTTGAATGAATGATGTTCATTTCTCTCCCCAATGCATACCCCCAAATTCATTATCAACAAGTCACCACCACTGTATTTGATCATCAAGAGGTGTAAAATATCATCCTAAACAATTTTCCATGCCAACATATCTTCAAAAATAACATTCTCAAAGCAAAACTGTAGCAAAGTAGGATTTGCGGCAAATGGACTGGTGTTCCACAACAAACTAGCAATCCATAGCTAGAGTGTTGTAAGTGATTATTTTTGTGACAGAGTGATAAAAAACTATTTTTCAAAAACTATGAGTTGGGGTTTGGGAAAATTTTGTAGGGTTGTTGAGAATATATTTATGCTTCTAGTGACCAAAAATTGGAGATACCCACATCATAGATCTCGAGAAAAAGATAAATTGGTTGTAAGTGACAGTGCTTGATTTTGAGAAATTTACAAATTGGGTTTGCTTGAAAATTGGTGGGTGTATTATCCTTACCTTAGCACTTCTGCTGGACAAAAATTAAAAATACCCAGTTCACGGTTGGCAAGCTATCGTTAGTTCAATTTCTACACATTCGCATTAAAAAAAATGAATGAGTAAAAAACGTAAGGTTGATGGCAAAGCTATTCCGAGAACTTACTAATCTGTGCTTAAAATTTCGTAGAACCAATCTCTTCTAAATCATGTGAACAAGCCATCCATAATTGTATGGTTTCAAATTTTGGAGACACTAAGAACAAATGCGCGCAACAAAAATGAATTCACCCAACAAATTAACTCCACAAATAATGGCAACAACCACTCCCCCAAACTGAATATTTTACCTATCCTCAAGTATAAGAAGAGTGCCGTGGCATGTGGGCATGAAAGGGGTATGACCATTCATAAGGTTGAATTTCTTGACTGGGACTACTTTGGGCATACATCTCATAACTGTAAAACTGACAAAAATGTTGGCTGCAATTGCAAATAACATATTTGTATCATGTGTAGGGGAGGGTTGTCTATTCTTGAGCGTTTTTTTACCAGTATTGGTGTAGCTTAATTCTCCATGTTCCTGAGCTTGTTTTTCCTCCAAATTTTTATGACATATACTTTGTCGTGTTCTCTATATAACCATATTGGTCTTGAGGTGTGACTAATCCAAAATGATGCCATGTCAGCCACAAAGTTCCAAGTTGTCTAGTGTTAGTGTGCCTTAGTGTATTTTTGATTGGGACCAATGCTTGAACATTGATGTGACTTAAAGTAGATGTGACTTAAAATGATTTTCCAATTTCAAATATTCATTTTATTTCAAAATGTAGTTCAATTTTTTTTTATAAATAATTTTAAAAACATGAAAATATTAAGAATTACTTGTACATAAAGTGCTTTTATGAACCACTTATAGTAGATAGTTGTTTCAAAACTGAGGTCAACCAACACCATTACTATGTCCACTACTGATCACCCTATCTCAACTACTGGTCTTCCCGCTCAAGAATAGACAACCCTCCCCTAGTATTCTGTGACAAAACTTATAACAAGGCGAGCCCACAACTCAATAAAAACATAAAAAAAAACTCCCATCCCTTTACAACTTACTGGGCACCAAAATCATAAACAAGCTAGCACACAAGGTTTTTCAGCTTATTCTTCAATCCCTGGTGCACCGAGTTATGATTATCTTCTTTACGATATTCCATGCAATTGAATATCACTTCTTTCTTTGCCAATGTCTCTCCATGGTCTAGAAATGGAATCTGCAACCTTGATATCCGCTTATGGTTGTTAAGAGTGTTGTTGTTTGAGATGACAGAAATGTTGTTTGAAAAGAGATGAAATATCAACAAAACATGGTGAACTCGACTCTATCTCAAGCTTCCATAAAAATGTCCCATAATTCAATGACTCACATGTTAATTGCAGCTAGAGTAGAATATGTGCAAGGTCCCATTCTATCTTGTAAATTACAACTAAGAAGCATGATGAAGAGAGAGAATCAAAAGGGGGGTTAAATAGTTTGGCAGCTTATCTTTTATTGACCTTGTTGAAAGCAAACATTGCAGTTGACACAAAAACAAACAAATGAAGCATTCCAGGACTAAATTCAAATATTTGTGCCATAATTAACTGTACAAGATCACCTGGGCATGAAGAGATATTGGGTGTTGGAGGTACTTCTCAATCATCTAAACATGGACACATGGATAGTAAATCCACGGTTCCACTGATGTCTTAACATTTCTCCAAAACGCATAATGCATACCCCAATGCCACCATAAATGAAATCTAAAATGCCAACTATGTAACCAATGCTTGTATGCCACTAACAATATTGCAAGAAATGTTGTTGAAAGGGTCTTCAACAACAACAAAAAATACAGTCCTTCAAAGCTGCCATAAGGGGCCTAGGAAACAATCCATCATAAATGCTTATCATGCTAATGATCTCAAATATGGTGATGAATAGAATACTGATCTAGCAAACACAAGGGAAATCCTTAAGCGACAACATGATATTGGCAATTTTTCAATACCAACACTAGAAATTTCCAGTCATAATAGCTCAGTACAATGGCCAAGGCATATTGTTAGCAAAAAGAAAAACATATTGTTGTTGTCCCAAAGTGTTGTTGATCATCATTTGGAATGGTGTAGTCTTCTTATTTTGACAAAGTGAGGTATTTATAAGATCATACCTTGTGCTTGTGGACTGAGTTTTCCCTTTGTGTCAATGAAAATGTTCCCTTTTTGTTGTTGTTATGACCCTCTTTTGAATTGTTATAAACCCTTGATGAATGTTATTTTCATTTAGGGAAAATAAAAGAATTTGAAACCATTTTTTCGCATCAAATCTGCAAGTCTTAAGAGCTATGGAAAACCCTATTGCAATATGTTCATGAACCACAACAAATTGTCATCCATTCTCATTGTTGAATGTAGGCAGTAAGTGATCATGAATCAATTAACTCATACCTCTAACTTTCCACCTTGGTTGTATGATAACATGTGCTTATGAAGAAATGGCTTCTACAACATCTTTTTGTTGTTGGTGCTTGTGGGGCAACACTGTCTTCTTCTTTTCTTACTACTGCTTCTTTTGTGGAAGCAATACGATTTCGTATCGTTGGTTCTTGTGTGGCAACAATAGGGTATCGCTTGCTCCTTCTCATGTTTGAATGTAAGAGATGTCATAGTGGGATTGAGTTATGTAAGTAGAGTAAGAGGATGACGGCGTGGAGAAAACATAATGAGTTTGGATTGAATAGGGATGGTGAGGGACATACAATATTGATGACAGGTAATGGTGTGTCCCCCCAAACTAAAAAAAAATTGTGCTATTAGAAATATGGCAAATGAGGAGGAAGTAGAGAAAAAGGCTCAAGTGATTTTCTGAATACAAATCCATATTATTCAATGAACTTAATTAACAATCAGGAAAAAGAAGCATACCTGCACCTACTTAAGAATGCCATGAAATTTGCAGCAGCCTCCTAAGAAGCACAAGATATGATATGGTCCACAATGATGTAGAAAATTTGCAAGAAAGAGAAGTGCAGAACTTGGAGCAAGTAACATGATAAACTGTACATTGAGATGTGGGGCTAAGAGCATGTCACGTAAGGAGATCCGGAACGCGCTTCTGGTGTAGTAATGAAACCTGGAAATCTTATTAATAATGATTTAGAAATATTTATTCAATGAAAAACTCGGATGGAATAGTTTATTTATCACTTTATTTGCGAACCTTATCCTCCAACAAGTTGGTTTTCAAACAAGATTTGTCTGACTACACACAGAGGGTTTTTAAAGTCTGAATTTTTATTATTCCTGAATTTACCCATCTAACTGGGACTGACAAATGATGAAATGGATTGGAATGAAAGGAAGTGCCATACTCCACCAATTCGGAAAATGAAGATGCACATCCCGATGTGGAGGTGCCGAAAGATTCGGGACCGATAGAGACAAAACACTATGATCAACTCCCATTTGTGGGGATGATAAGCCCATACCATCGGATTATTGATATGAATTCCCGCCAACAAGCTAGTTTTCAAGCATCTCAAAGTCTTATGGCACCTGAAATAAATTTAGAGGGATAGTTGTAGTCGAAGCATGTTTAAATTCCTCAATATAATATGCCAAATATTCTAGGGAACAACTTGCATGATAGAGGTATTTGCAAATTCTAGCCTAGACCAACAATCACTAATTTGAGCATAACTTTTCCGTTTGATGATGGATTGACTCAATTCAAATTAGAGATGAAAGTAGATGCTCATATGTGCATCAAATATAAACATGTTTTAAATCCAAGAAGAATTGATGGGTCAAATTGTGAAATTCCACAGGGATAGATCACTGAGCTAGAACAAACCTCACAATTTCACACTGTTATTATTGAGAAGAATTAGACAAAGACATGGATCAATTCACTCATAAAACTGAAACACACATGAAAAAATGTTGTTGATACATTAATCAGCTGTAAGATGGCAATCAAAAAGTGTTACAATAGAATGAATTCGATACTCCTGGGAGGATTCAAATTCACCTCAAGTATAGGCTTAGTTTGCATTGGAACCATCTCCCGATAAGGTTTAGTGGCCATTGATGATGAATAATTAGTTAACTGAGGTAGAAATGAGCATAAATGAATCATGTGGGAACCAAAACAGGGGATGGGATTCCAAAGGGGCGCATAACTAACTGTAAGTGGTCAAAGAGGGCTCTCCTATACTCAGTAGCAGTCAAACTAGGAGCTGCCGTCAGTTAACTGAGCAATCAAGGGGACAAGGTTCCCCAAATCATGGAACTGGCTGTGTAGTATCATAAATCTGTGCATGAGGGAGCATTGGAACTCCAATGATGTAAACAAGGCTCTCTGAGTGGATAGGAGGGCTAATGATGGCTAAAAACAAGCTCCAGGGGGGCCAAATTAGAGACTAGGTGCTAGGAGACTCAATTGCCAATGCATGGATGCATGGAGTGCTACATGAAATGCATGGATGCATGAAAAATGCATGCAAGACCAAAATAATATGGTGAGAATATTCCAACACAAATATGTCATTGAGAATCCTAGGAGGCAGAGTTTTATGAGTGTTGATTTTGGATAGGCATTTAGTATTTTGGGCATAAATTTCTCCTACAATATCAGAATTGAGTGATTAAAATTGTGTTGTAAACTATATTCATATGATAATATTCCTTAGGAACATGTTTGGAAAATTCATCCATTTATATCCCTAAAAATTGATTGTCCCAACTCTGTTCCTGAGTTACCTGCTCTACATCCAGTCATTGTTTTGGTCATAGATCTTTTGTTTGTTATCCAAATTGATTGATTCAAATTGGATTAGAAACTAGATTTCAAGTTTTATTTTGGATAGAAATAGGTTTTAAAAGTATTCCCATATGATCTCTCAAAACATGATTGTCTCAACTCTATTTTCAATAAACTCAACGAGCCAAAGTACCACAACAACCAATTTCTAAAAACAATGGTGATCTAGATGTGCTTGAATGTTTGTAGGGGTATAATTCCAATGTAAGGAATCCAAACAACAAAAATTTCAAGTTTCCAATTCCTAAATTGACCTACACATACGGACTACAGGAAATCCCAAAATTGAGCCGCAAATCCCTCCAAAATGGTAAATCTTTGAAAATATGATCTGGGTATGTATAAATTTTTGAGAATGTGTTATTTTCAATTCTAATCTCCCATCTACTAAAAATCAAGTTGATCCAGATCATAGTTTGTAAGATATGAATATATTGATGTAGGAAATACATAGAACTTCTCATGAATCGAATGATGATCACACACCTTGAAATTTTTTATTATTGTGTGTTGATGGCCTTCTTCAATGACTTACCCTTGAATCCTTCAATAAAATATTCATTCACCAAGACTTCTTCCTCTTTCCAAGCTTCCTACAAAAGAAATATAGGTAGTATGGGTGGCTCTTACTACACCACATAAATTTCTTATACGATTCGTGCATTCTGCATGCCTTGAATACAATGACATAAGGACTCACCACTAGAAATTAAGGGTAAATGCATAGGTTCTTACCTCTCGTCTTACTGTCCCGTTTTACCCTACATTCAAGTCATGTTACGAATTAAAAAGAAAAAGAAAGCACTACTAAAATCAAAACCAAATTATGCTATTGCACCTCAGCAACCTTCCTGACAACGACACCAAAATGTTGGTGAAATTACTTGTCCCTTTTCAGAGCACTAATCCATCAATCATCAGTATGTCAACCAAGGTAAGTCTTTTCATTTAAAGGTTTTCATGCATAGTATTTGCAGGTGACAAAACCTAACTTACTATTGATTTATGAAAACTAATTAAAAATAACAAGAAACTCACTCCAACAAAGTAAAACAAAATAAGGTCACTTATTCCCATCAACTTGATTTCAGTTTCTAGTTTTCCCAACCAAGGATGAATATAGAACTTTGTCTTCTAGTAATTATGAGAGTCTCTGCAATCTAAGCATTTAAAGGACATATCACTTAATCATGTGGTTAAGAAATAACCATTTTATTCTCACTTAGGAATAACATTGATCCTAAGTCTTAATGCACAGTGAAGGATTCTGTTGAATCACACTTTAAAAAGTAAAGAAATCTGCACCGCATAATTAAAATACTAATCTGTTGTTGACAATACAAGAAACTAACTTATCTTGCAAGAGTAAAAGACTGTTCATAAAATCAAGTTGTAGAAATAAAGAAACACACACATAAAAATAATTAAAATCCATTAAATCACACCATGCCTTGTGAGGAAATAGATCACACTTGTGAAAACTAAATAAACCATTCTTGTGAAAATAAATTAAAACACAAAAAAGAAATAAAATAACACTACTTTACATAATGATCTAATCTCATGGAGCGAGCTCTTTCTACCAAGAAGAGAACAAAAAACTAAGATCTACAACCTCATAAATAGAGTCGCACTACATAGAAAATAATAGAACTGCAATCTACATCAACACAAGATCTTGAGAAAAATAATCTATTCCATCATGAATTGGATAAATGATCTAAGAGTCCTCCCATAGAATGGAGAAGGCACTCTTATTTATACATGAGTTTTCTATAACAAATAATAAATGAAGATCCAAAATATCCTCAACAATTTGCTAATAATTTGGATCTCAAAACCAATTCAAAGATAATTCCAAGGTCTTTGCTTACTCCTATGCTATTTAGGATGCTTTTGAAAGTCAAATTCAAATATGGGGATGTGAGTCATAACAACATGCCCGAAACTCATCCTAAATTAATTCTAGTAGCATTTGATTTCTTACGTTTATCGTATATTACATGGAGATCTTCAAACCTTTGTAAATAAACGAAATATGCACTCATATCCACCACCAACTTGTCCATTTTATCTTCAAATAGTTTATCATTATAATTTGAGATATATAAGCAAGGTAGAATAATGGATTTATAAAAATCCATCACCCATAATGAATATCCCTTTCCAAAATGGCTACATGGTTGGTAGTGGTCGACTCCCAAATATGAAAAACATGAATCTAAAGTAGTTTCCAAATTGATTTATTATTCAAAGATAAATATAAAGTACAACAATCTTTCCTAATGTCAATCAAAATCCAACGAAATAGTTAGAGATACAATGTAAAATCACTTTAAACCAAAACCCCACATATAGACTGTTGATGTATATGTAACTTCAAAATGTATTTCATTGATATATTTATTGTACTCCTATAGAGATGTATTATTCCTCTATACGGAAGTGTCGTCATTTGTATTAACAAGTGTCGCAAGTGTGTTAACTTGCCGACGGGTTATTAGACCACCTTGTAAGGGGTTGGCCCGATATAATGTGATATGAAGTTATTGTACCTAGCTAGACAAGTCAGCCCCATAAGGTTATTGGGAAAACATGACAAGCATAAATAGAGATCGGGAGATCTCTATTTGGATCACTTCAGAACTCACTCTTCCTTCACTTGGAAAGTGGCGCACATGTGAGGAGGAGGATCAGCTGTTAAGATGAGTCTATCTCTTGTACTTTGGTTGTGCTATTGCTCTATCTATCTCTAAGGAAGTTGTGGGGTTTTTCACCTTAGGGTTTTCCCCACAGAAAATCTGTGTGTCTATTGTCTCTCATGCTTTTGATTCTTGTGATGATTGACATGCTTGTTATGATTGATATGCATTGATATATTGTACATGTTGTTCTCTCATTAAATATCCTAGAGTATATTGAATTAATGCTCAAAATTTAACATGGTATCAGAGCTAACCTGAGAAGGAGACATTGTGCAGTGACGGAAACTAGGGTTTCTTGTTTATTGGGTTTATCTCCACAGATTTTGGAAAAACAGTATAGTATATTGACTCTACTCATCAAAGAGAATCTATCTGTCCAATCAGAATTCAATTCTGAGCATTTTCAGTTTTGGCACTAAACAATTAGGGTTTCCACAAAAATAGGAATTTCTGAAATCTGAAGACATAGATGGAAGCTCCTTGGAAAAATCAAAGTTTAGAGATTTGGATCGAGATTTTTGGCTGAGTAAATCTCCGAGAAACTCAAACCCTAATTCAGGGTCCTCCCTAGTGAACCCAGGAAGACTAAAAGGCATTTCTGAAGGGTGAGGCTTTGCAGATCTCAAATTCTGAATACACCAGGATGATTATATCATCAAGGCGCATCTTTCTATCCTTTCAGAAAGTTGAAATTCACATTTTGAATTTTTAGGTTTTTTTCGACAAACCCTAATCCGGGACCAGATCTAGTTTTCAGCAAAGCAAGTGATAAGACCTAAATATTTTCTATTTCCATTTGAAGTACTCTTTAAGATGTCTCACCACACCAAGCTTGAGGATAAGCTTGAAGGGGCTGATAAATTCTGAGCCTGGAAGTATAGGATTGGGTTAATCCTGGAAGAAAATGAATTGGACTCCTACATCAGCTCTAAGGTCCCTATCCCAGAGGATGAAGAGACTAAGGTTTTTCATAAGAAGAACTTGGTCAAGGCAAAGAGAATCATTGTTGATTCTATCAAAGACCATCTCATACCACATGTGTCATCTCTAAAGACACCCAAGGAGATGTTTGACTCCCTGACCAAGTTATTTGAAGGGAAGAACATAAATCGGAAGATGACTCTGCGGAATCAATTGAAAGGGGTCAAGATGTTGAATGGAGAGACCATTCAATCTTACTTCTCCAAGGTCTCTCAGATCAAGGAACAACTTGAAGCTGTGGATGAAGTAGTGGACAATGGTGAAGTTGTTATGACCACTCTGAATGGCCTACCTAGGTCATGGGACTCCTTTATTCAAGGAATCTGTGCAATAAAGAAATTGATCTCTTTCAGCAGGATGTGGGAGGAATTCTCTCAAGAAGAAGCTAGGCTTGTGGCCCAAGAAGAAAAGATGGGAAATGACTATCAAGCACTCATAGCACATGCCAGGAAAGGCAATTCCAAGAAGGAATCATCTCATAATAGGAAATTCTCACACCACCATTTTCATAAAGATAAGAAAGATCTCAGATGCTTCAATTGCAATGAGAAGGGACACTTTGTTTCAAACTGTCCCAAGAAGAAGAAAGACAACAACAACAACAAGAACAACAACAAAAGAAGATATCATGCTCATGCTGCTAAGGATGATGAACCTCCAAAGAAGAAGGCCAGAGTAGAAAGTGATGATGATGACTCATCAAGCGAATAAGAGTATGTTCTAATCTCTGCTCTCACAGGTACTATCTCTCATGGTTGTAATGATTGGTTAATTGACAGTGGGGCTTCCAAACACATGACTGGGTTTAAAGAATCTTTTGTAAACTTATCTAAACATGAATCACACCATAAGGTGAAACTTGGCGATGATTATCAATACCCTATCAGAGGAAGTGGTGAAGCCTCCTACAACCTAGATTCTGGAAAATCCTTGAAGATGAAAGAAGTTCTCTATGTACCTGGGCTCAAGAAGAATCTACTCTCCATCTCTACATTGGATGCAAAAGGTATGAGGGTTGCATTTGTAGATGGCCAAGTTCTAATGTGGCCAAAAGGTAAAACTATTGATGATGCAGTTGTGATTGGAGAGCAAGAGGGAGGATTGTATAAATTGAAGGGACAACCTGAACATGCCATGGTGCATGATTCCATGGAGCCAAGTGAACTTTACCATAGAAGACTTGCACATATGCACTACAGGGCATTACCAATCGCAAGTAAAGATGTAGAAGTTCTTCCTGAAATCAAGACCAAACATGAAGGTGTTTGCAAATGATGTGCAAAAGGAAAGAACATAAATAAGGCATTTCCAAGCAGTGAAAGCAAGGCAAAAGGTATCTTGGAAATTATCCACTCCGATGTATGCGATCCGATGTCATCTAGTTCTCTGAGTGGGTATGTTTACTATGTCTCTTTCATTGATGACTTCTCCAGGAAGACTTGGGTTTACTTCTTGAAGAACAAGGATGAAGTGTTTGATAAGTTCAAGGAATTCAAAGCCTTGATGAAGAACCAAACTGATAAGAAGATCAAGACCTTCATATTTGATAATGGCAGAGAATTCACTTCAGGAGATTTCAAGAAGCTATGCAGTGATTCGGGGATTAAGAGGGAGTTTACTGCTCCCTACAATCCACAACAGAATGGATTTGCAGAAAGAAATAAAAAACAATCATGGAGGCATCACGGACAATGCTGCATGACTAGAATTTGCTTATGCATCTATGGGTAGAAGCAGCTAGGACAGGTAATCTAGGAAGCAAAGATCAAGAGGGAGTACACTCCAGCAGTTCATGCAAGGAAGCAAAGATTCAGAGGGAGTCCACCCAACAAACAAACAAAGATAAGTATTTGAATTGTCATTTCTTGTATATTCTGTTTTATTATTCAGTGATGTATATGCTTATGTTCCTAGACTTAGGTTGTGTATTATGCATTTTAGAATAATTGCATTAATGAACAGTATACTACTAATATGCATGTGATGGGTAAGTGGCCTATGGCACTGTACAACATCCCATTTCTACTTATCTAGAATGAAACCTCTTTGCTGACATGTTGGGAGTAGTGCAAACTCTTAACAATGTTCAAGTAGAGATTGGAAGGCATCTAGAAAGTTACAGGATATGGATGAATGTTGTATTGAAGCATTGGCTTAAATAATTGCATGACTGTATGACATATTTATTTATGTGAAAGAATTTGTTCTGAAAATTATGAGATGTTTCTAATCATGCAATTTAACTTGTTTTGTAGGAAAGATCGTATACCTTCACCTACAAAAGAAGGACTACAACATTTGTTCAAGCAACAAAATTATCTATTGAAGATATTGAAGTTCCCAGGATACGGGAAGAATGCCATGATCCATTGATCATGAAGAATGATGTTTGGGATGCGGTCCCAAGACCTAAAGGGAAGTCTGTTGTGACTTCCAAATGGATCTACAAGCTCAAGTATGCTGTAGATGGAAACATCGAAAAATACAGGGCAAGATTCGTAGCTCAAGGCTTCTCTTAGAAAGAGGGAATAGATTATGAAGAAACTTTTGCTCCTGTAGCCAGGTACACTTCCATCAGATCATTAATTTCTTTGGCTACAGTGATGAAATGGAAGATACACCAAATGGATGTCAAGACTACTTTCTTGAATGGTGTAGTTGAAGAGGAAGTGTATGTGGAGCAGCCACTCGGTTTTGAAACACATGACAGGGAGTCATATGTGTGCAGAATGAAGAAAGCCTTGTATGGCTTGAAGCAAGCTCCTAAGACTTGCTATGGTATTATGGATAGTTTCCTATCTAGTTTGGGCTTTACCAAGAGTAAAGCGGATTCCAACCTTTACTACAAGGTTGAGGAAGGAAATCCAGTGATACTACTTCTGTATGTGGATGAACTGTTTGTTACAGGTAATGATAGTTTGATTACTGATACGAAAAGGAAGCTTGATGTCGAGATCGATATGAAGGACTTGGGGATGATGCACTATTTCCTAGGTATGGAGGTGTGGAAAAGTGCAGATGGAATCTTCCTTGGACAAGGGAAGTATACAGTAGATATCCTGAAGAGGTTTGGGATGATGGATTGCAAGGCCATGGCCACACCTATGGCATCGAACTTGAAGCTTATGTGTGATGCTTCATCTGAGCCAGTTGATGTCACTATGTATCATCAGATGATTGGGTCCTTGATGTACCTGACGAATACGAGACCAGATATTTGCTTTGCGGTGAACACATTGAGTCAGTTCTTGATGGATCTGAGGAGTGTTCACTTGGTTGCTGTAAAGCATATTCTGAGGTACTTGAAGGGTACAGTTGATTATGGGCTCAAGTATGATGCGAATCAAAAGTTTAACCTACAGGGTTATGTTGATTCAGATTGGGCAGGCAGTGTTGCAGATAGGAAGAGCACTTCTGGGTGTTGTTTCAACATGGGATTAGGTGTGATCTCTTGGTTTAGCAGGAAGCAGTCCTGTGTAGCACTGAGTACAGCCGAAGCAGAGTATGTTGCAGCTTGTTCGGTTAGTTGTGAGGCAGTATGGCTTCGGAAGCTACTGTCTGAGCTATTTGATCTCCCGCTGGAGACTACTGGTATCTTTTGTGACAACCAGAGCTGTGTGAAGCTGTCTGAGAACCCCATGTTCCACGACAAGTCAAAACACATAGAGATCAAATATCACTATATCATGGATATGGTGCAGAGAGGAGCAGTGAAGCTCCTGTATGTTGCGATGGATGATCAGATTGCAGATGTGCTGACAAAACCACTAGCCAAAGTGAAGTTCGAGTACTTCAGAGAGAGGCTTGGTGTTCTTCATATCAACGACACTTCGAGGAAGAAGTGATGGAGACATTTGCTGAATCCATTCCAAGCATGTTGGAAGGAGGATCCTTCACATGGCTGTGGATGTAAGCACTAGATGATGAGCATCAGGATGATGTTCTAGTTTATGCTCTGTATGATCAGTTGGATCATTTATGTATGTATGCATCATGTTGACGTTGGATATGATCAGTTGGATCATTTATGTATGTATGCATCATGTTGATGCTGGATATGATCAGTTGGATCATTTATGTATGTCTGCATCATGTTGGATGCTGGATATGATCAGTTGATCATTTGTATGTATTTTGTATATGCATCATGTTGGATGCTGGATATGATCAGTTGATCATTTGTATGTATTTTGTATATGCATCATGTTGGATGCTTGGACCATGTATCTGTATATGTATCAGGTGGATACTTTGTATGGTCAGGTAGATCATGTATGTTGATATGTATCAGGTAGATACATTGTGTGATCAGGTGGATCATGTATCTATGTATGTATCAGGAGGATACATTGTATGATCAGGTGGATCATGTATGATGATGTGTATCAAGTAGATACTTGGTATGCATCAGGTAGATGCATTGTATGATCAGGATGATCATGGTTGATGAGCTTCAGGATGTTGCTCCAGATGACATGCATCAGGACGATGCAGTGATGATGATTAGGATGATCATGTGTACATCAGGATGATGTATGGTGAGTATCAGGATGATACTCTGTGGTTGTGGAACAGGTTGTGTAGATGAGCATGTCTAGGAGATCCTATAGGTCGGAGTTGTGTACCCGTAACAGCCCGGGATGCTCTTTCGAGACATTGCTCTGGGAGGACATATAATAGCGCCCTAGGAGATCCTTCAAGTCGGAGTTGTGTACCCGTAACATCCTAGGATGCTCTTTTGAGGTTTTGTCCTATGGCATATAATAGCGCCCTGGGAGATTCGACAAGTCGGAGTTGTGTACCCATAACATCCTGTGATGCTCTTTCGAGGTTTTTCCATGACCACATGTAATTTGTGCCCTGGGAGATCCTACAAGTCGGATTTTTGTACCCATAACATCCTGGGATGCTCTTGCAAGGTTTTGTGGTGGGGGTCACATGTAATAAGTCCTGGAGATTTGGACAGGATGAAAAAGGCCTCAGATGCTCTTTAGGGTTCTTGCTAGTCAAGAGACTCTTTTAAGGTTTTGTGACAGTCACATGTAATTTGTGCCTTGGGAGATCCGACAGGTCGAAGTTGTGTACCTGTAACATCCTGGGATGCTCTTTCGAGGTTTTGTGACGCACATAATAAGTCCTGAGGATTCCACAGTATGGCCAGTGATGATGAAGACCTACAGGTGGTGGGCCTACATCCAGTATGAAAAAGGACTGGCTCTGTAGAACTTCCTATGACGAGTAGATTCAGAGATTGGTTGAGATAGCAGCAGTGACGATGACGATGTTTCAAGGGTCGATGCATCGATGACGATGATCCATAGAAGAAGACTTGTGCTAGTAGATCTGTGTCGAGAAATACCTTCCTAGTTAAGAGGGAGTGTTGATGTATATGTAACTTCGGAATGTATTTCATTGATATATTTATTGTACTCCTATAGAGATGTATTATTCCTCTATACGGAAGTGGCATCATTTGTATTAACAAGTGTCGCAAGTGTGTTAACTTGCCGATGGGTTATTAGACCACCTTGTAAGGTGTCGACCTGATATAATGTGATATGAAATTATTGTACCTAGCTAGACAAGTCGGCCCCATAAGGTTATTGGGAAAACAGAACAAGTATAAATAGATATCGGGAGATCTCTATTTGGATCACTTCAGAACTCACTCTTCCTTCACTCGGAAAGTGGCGCACATGTGAGGAGGAGGATCAGCTGCTAAGAGGAGTCTATCTCTTGTACTTTGGTTGTGCTATTGCTCTATCTATCTCTGAGGAAGTTGTGGGGTTTTTCACCTTAGGGTTTTCTCCACGGAAACTCTGTGTGTCTATTGTCTCTCATGCTTTTGATTCTTGTGATGATTGAAATGCTTGTTATGATTGATATGCATTGATATACCGTACATGTTGTTCTCTCAGTAAAGATCCTAGAGTATATTGAATTAATGCTCAAAATTTAACATAGACATTAAAAAATATTAATAAAGGGTCATGGGTGAGTAAAAAGGGTTTAAAATAGGGAAAAAAGGATATGAAAACATGACAATCCCATGGACCAACAGGTCCTTTGTGGTGATGCAGTTTCTTAGCAGGTTCTTCCATGCATCATTCCCTTCTACCACTTTAAAGACCCATTTGGTGCAAAGAACTTGGTCTTGTGTTTGAGTGGCTAGAATATCTAGACCTCCTTTTTATTTTGGTAAACGTCAAAGGCTCCAATTATCTCTTTGAGAACCCTTGGCTCCACTAGAGTTATCCCATGGGAAATTTTGGAGAATCTTTCTAAATTAGCATAAATGTGGGTAGAGGGGATCTAGAATGATGAGTAATATATGTGGGTAGGAGATGGCACCTTAGTATACTATTGAAACTTTCATGTAAGGGATAATGGATTCATGATCACTTTAATGTCCTTTCTCTATGTCTTAGCAACATTGCTTCCCAAAACTCCTTAAATGAGGCTTCTGAGGTGAAGGGGATGCTAATGAATCCAAAATCCTATCCAAGATCTAACAAAGGACACCCTTTGCCTAGTATCTATTTAGGGAATTCTTCTGAATTTGTCGATAGCTATGGATTTTGGCTATTCAGGTCACGACCCTAAGTCCTCACAAGTAATTTTCAAACAATACATGGTACGGTCTAAAGTGTGTTTTTCTTCTATAATGGCTAGAATATTAAATTGTAAATTGATTGTTCACTAGTTAACCATAATTTATAATTAAAATATGAATTCATTTAATGAGGCCTTGTGATATTCTACTATGGATAAGATCATTATCTAAGGGATTCAACAACCATTACATAGAGGGTTGGGGCTAATGTGCAGGCTCACCAACAAATCAATCAATGGAGTCTTATCTACTCAAACTTTCCTTAATGGATCAAAAGATACATTGTGGACTCTATAAATAAAGTTTCCATTGTATTAACAAAAAATGGGACAAATATATCCACTTTAAGCATGTCATGGACGAATGGCCATTCCACTTTGTCATAATCTTTAAAAAAAAATTGTAATGAATAGGGCCTCTAGGCCTTATCTTTTTGACCCATTCCATTCCTTCTTAGAAAACTATCACATTATCCAAAACATATCTACTTTTGATAAATCCCATCTGTACTAGTTTGATGATTTTCAAAAGGATAAATTTCAACCTCAAGGTGAGTGTTTTGGCTAATATTTTGAATTAGAGATTCAACAAAAGTTATCAATCGCCAACTTGTGATAAATTCTAGGTTGTTTGGCTTAAGTTGAGAGAAATTCATCAATACATTTTGCTTCCACTAGCTAGTGTACTAGTGTCCACGACTTCTTTGTACACTTACTATTGGACTGTTCGTTTTGTTTTGGGGATTGTTAGGTCTTGGTGCAATCAACTTTAGCAAAAGGGTAAACATTGTATAAGTAGACCTTTTAGGGCTACATGAAAAAGGTTGATCACTCTTGGTAAGGTTGATGCATTGTATAAGTGGAAGTCTGAGATTGTATGATTATAAGAGACCTGCATTCATGTTGTGGGATAATGTTGTAATATTTATGTTGAAGATGATGAATGAAGACACCCCCACCCAACCCACCAAGCCCCCTTTTAATTTTACTTATGGTGTGTATATGATTTGATTCATTTTGTTCTTTCTTGTTTCAATTTCATATATGTTTAGCGAATGGTGTATGTGTTTATATGAATGGGTCTTATTTGTAGATGAATAATTAAGGTTTTATGCTAAATGAATCACACTCCATTTTGCATCATCCATCTCTATTATTAATTGTCTCAACTATTCTTTGGGTGAGACTTTCTCCCTTTGGAAGATTGAATATGCCAACACTCTAGACTATGGTGGAGCATTTGGTTGGGCACCTAATGTGAAAACCGTGGTTCGAAAAAGGAGCCAACAAATGGTTTTCTTGTTGGGAGCTATAGGGAATGTACAATCATAAGATGAAATTGTGGTTCCTTTTCTGGTCAAATTTGCATTGACGGTGGGAAAATAAATTTGAAATTTTTATAGCAAAAGAAGTAGAGTTGCATAGGTGGGATCTTTGGTTGTGTTGAGAGAAGATTTTGTTTCAAAGCCCTAGCAAATATGACTATGAGGTATTTTGGGTTGAGTTTATATTCATCATATATACATGATTAAAATGACTCAAGCAAGAATGTAGTGTCTCCATCCATCATTCTAACTAAGGAGGGGTCAATTGTGAATTTCATGTTTCCAAATTTCATACCATGGGAAATATAAACTAAGAAATGCAGGTGCAGGTGCATGGATATAATACACAACGGAATTAACAACTATAATTCACACACACAACATGCATAAATCATCATATTTATACTAGGAGGTAAATATAATCATTTCACATTCATAGACAAAGAGAATACTTATATTTTAATAGAAGAATATCCAAGCAACTAGCTATGTAAGAGCAATTTTCTACCCAATAGATACCACCCAAATCTTGACTATGATACCACAAGGGAAAAGGAAACACCTACATGCTTCTCTCTCTCAACCCAAAATCTAATTACTTTCCTACTTATCCATTCTTCTCACTACTGAGCACTGCATGCATCTCACTTAGCCATCGTAACTATTACTGTGCAAACTAGCATCTGTAGTTAAATCCCCAAATATCACTACTAGTTCGCAGTAAGATAAGAGGTGTTATCCACTGTCACCATGATAAATACCTCTATAATTTTTTCGGTTGGCTCTCCTCCAACTCAAGGGGGCATCCCTAGATAGCATTTCTAAACTATGGCAATGAGGGAACGGGGTGATTTAGAAGAGATAGCCTTACCAAAATGGGGTTGTAGTTTTTAGGTTTTTTATAACTTAAGTAATGGAGAGACCCAAGAGATTAGTACCAATATCCAACTAGGGAAATGGATTCAAGGTGAATCAAATTGTAAGTGAGGACAAGAAGAATAGTCCTTCAAGAGTTGGTCTATTTTCTTCAAAGGTTAGGGGTCGGGACACACTAGTCACATCACCCAATTGAGGACAAACAATAGGACTTCAAGATCTACTACAAGAAGGATCTCCAATGGGGGAAAGTCCCTATCCGCCAAGATTAAATATGGAGAAGGTAAATACCTTAAAACCCTTTCCAAGGATCCCAAACACATATCAAGACAATAGTCTAAAACACTCACCCAAACCGATAAAGGAGAATGTGCAAGCCAATAGACTAGGGCACCCTCCTTCCAATTATTTTTTGGATCAACCCTGAGATGTTTGTGGAAGACTTGAAAATTCTAACATTCACCTTTAAGCACAATAATTGGATGTAGCTTGGGTTGTTGGGAGGAATGATTGTTACCCTCCCCACCCAGGTTCAATTCTTGTAAGTGACATGATGCTCTTGTTGAGCCCCTATGTAATGAATAAATGGATTATGTAATTCTGGTTATGCCTCTCTATTTATATAAGAGGCTAAAACTCCCTTTACAATAAAATATCAATATTTTCCTAAGATCTAGCCTAGGGTGGGGGTAAAATAATACAAAATCCCCACTTCAAGTAACTAAAACCTAACAACACAATAAAATAAGGTGTTCAATGCCACTTGTACAATGATGAAATCATGTAATTCTATTACAACACAAGAAATCAATTGTTCACACATCACCTAATTATGTTACAACACAAGAAATCAAGTGCTCTTTCATGAGCTTATTCATCCTACCTACCTACCCTAATCATGATAAAATCAACCAATAATGTGAAGTCATATAACCAATAAAGCCACCTTAACATGGCATCCATGTTAGGGATTCTTCCTTGTCTTTGGAAACAATCCCAGAAAAAACCACATCAACGATGAGTTGAGTACTCATCATTATCTTCATCAGAATGGGGATGGAAACATAGAAGAGATATTCATGCTGATTTCCTTCAAACCCTTTCCAAGGAGAAGGGTCCTTTTCACAATCCCTCTCTATCCAAGCTTGGATAGGGATTAAGTACAATCTTCCATCTTCGTAGACCTTCTCTTTGAACTCTTTTTGCTGCCCCAAATCATCTTCAAAATAAGCAAGAAAACTTGAAAGACATGGCTGGAAAAGAGGCCTCAAATATACTCTAGGAGGGCACATTCTACTGCTCTAACCCTATGATAATCCATAAGAAACATGGCTGAAGATGCTGATTAAGATCCACACTACGAGAGGGTAAACATGGTTGTTCAAAATATGCAATAGAACCCGCCAGATGCAGCCCTAAATCATCATCAATGGTGAACAAGAATGGATGAACTAAATCATTAGGAACTCATCAAAAATAGGTCCCCCAAGGTCTTCAAAATTTACACTTCTCTCATCAAAAGAGTCATATATGGGCTCTCCAACAAATTTCCAATAATCCATACCCATATCTTGACCGTCATAAGAAAAATGCACATCATCCTCTCCATGGTGGCCATCTTCAATAGCAAAGAGATGCTCAAGCCTATGATCTTCAAAAACAAATTCTTCAGGAGCAAAAGAGAGAGGGAGGCTTACCAAAACTTCATCACCATGAGGAAGAAGAGGAGAAGCATCAACCACATCTTCAATATCCTCTTCAATGAATTCTTGAGCTTTTTATTCAAGCAAGCCTTCTAGGGATTGATTCTCATCATGCATGCCATTTTCTTCAAGGGGTAATGGCTCTTCAACAAGAGCTTCTTCATTTTCATGGACTTCTTTGACAAAATCTCCATCTAAAGGTTCTTCAACAATGGTTTCTTCATGTGAGATTTCTAGGGCTTGATCTTAGTCACTATCTCCATCTTCAAGCAATGCACTAAAGGTGTCTTTTCCCATGAGATACCCAATATCCCTTATAAAAGAAGGATACCATCTCTCACAAAAAAACCTTGATAAATTCTTTGAGTGTGTGAATTCCTTTCTTAGGAACCCCTTCATACCATTTGTATACATCATCGTTTATCGAATTGAAAGACAACATGAACATCTTCATGAACCACATTTAATTTTGAAACAACCCCCATGAATGGTATAACATGCAACTTAGACAAATTCTTATGTCCACGAAATTTTGGGATGCATTTCTTCCATTTATCATCATAGCCATGGAATTGATTAGGATATCTTCGGATTCCCAATAAACCCAATGGTTCAAACCAATCATGTATCCATGGTTCCTCATAAAATGCCATATCACTTTCCAATATTCAAACTTGAAAATGCATGAATTCATACCTCAAACCGATAGCAGAATGGTGGAGTCGCCAAGGTGAACTTGAAATGCCTTCACATGCTACTTGCTTTCACCCTACAAGCAATAAGCCTTCAAAATCTGCAAGGACGACCGAGGCTTCATCCCTTCATGGAGTCGCATTGTGAGAAGAAAAATACGCAATTGTAGCCTCCCACAAAATGTCGCGAAGCCTTAACCTTCAAATTCTAGCAAAAGGGCTTTGTCCTCGACAACGACGCCATAAAATGTTACCGCTCAAACTAGCACCTATAGTTAAAGGCCCAAAGATCGCTACTAGTTCACAGTAACCTAGGAAGTGTTACCCACTATCATCACGATAACTACCTCTATGCACTTCTAGTTGGCTCTCCTCCAACTCGAGGGGGCATCCCTAGATAGGATTGCTAAGCTATGTCAATGAGGGCATGAGGTGATTTGGAAGAGATAGCATTAGCAAAACGAGGTTGTAGTTTTTAGATTTTTTATAATAAGTGATGGAGAGACCCAAGAAATCAATGTCAATATCCAAATAGGGCAATGGATTCAAGGTGAATCAAATGGTAAGTGAAGCCAAGAAGAATGGTGCTTTAAGAGTTGGTCTATTTTCTTCAAAGGTTAGGGGTCAGGACACACTAGTTACATCATTCAATTGAGGACAAACAATAGGACTTCAAGATGTACTTCGAGAGGGAGCTCTAATGGGGGAAAGTCCCTATCCACCAAGATTAACTATGGAGAAGGTAAATACCTTAAAACTTTGCCAAGGTGCCTGAACACATATCAAGACAATGGTCTAAAACACTGCAAGCCAATAGCCTAGGGCATTCTCCTTCCAATTATTTCTTGGAATCAATCCTGAGAGGTTTGTGGAAGACTTGAAAATTCCAGCATTCACCTTTAAGCACAATAATAGAACCAAGAAGAAAGAGTTTCAAGAATTGACAACACTTCACCACATAGAAAGAACCCTTAACAAATTGCACAAAAGAAAGACATATCGTTGAAGCTCCAAAAGAGAGGAAGCTCTCAAAGTCCAACCATGAAAATGAAATGAAGAAGTGCCTCTCTATTTATAGGAGAGGCTAAAACTCCCTTTACAATAACATATCAATATTTTCCTAAGATCTAGCCTAGGGTGAGGATAAAATAATACAAAAGCCCCCTTTCAAGCAACTAAACCCTAACAACACAATAAAATAAGGTGGTCAATACCACTTGTACAATGATGAGATACATAAGGCCCCTAACAAAGGGGAAACTCTCCATCAATAAAAAATCAAGTGTTGTTCATGATGCCACATGGCCTCCAAAGACCCCTCCAAAAAGTGTGCTCCAAGCAATGCCGACAAGACCTCCTCAAAGCATGAGCCCACATAGAAGTCTTCCAAGCTCCTTTCCCAAAGGTCACTCCAACCAATATATGTCCACATGGAAACCTCTCTAAGTGATACTTAAACAAAATAACATCCCTCTTTAACCTCCTCAACAAATTCCAATAAATTATTAATGACCCCCTTTTTAAACCATTCTAGTAAAACATAATCGAAATCCCCCCTTAAGACCAGGGTCCATCAAAATTAAGTGCCCACATTGTAACTATCCCAAAGACATGAATAAGCGTGCTCCCTCTAACATCCAAAGTTGTGATCTAAGGCAAAATCATGTCAAACGTTGATCTTTGTGTTTCCCGAGGCAAATGCCGAAGGGCTATTGCATGGGAACATCCAACAGCCCTGCGGAAGGGCCGTTATCTAAACACTCCAAATTGCGATTTGGACAAGAATTGTTCTGCCTAATTCGGAGGAATCGAAGACGTTTTAGTTAACCCTTATACAGTTCCACATCCAACCGCCCTCCTGCACTTGCCTCGGGCAATGCCAGAAGTTTGTCTCATTAGGTATAAGGTGGCCCGTGACCAAGGTGACACCAAATTTCTTACGTGCACAGAAATTCACCCAACAGATGGGTCGATTCCAAGAGCAACGGTGCATCCAAATGTGCGACTTCTCTCAAACAGAAAATCTTACCAAGCAGCCCTAAGTGAAGGATGCAACACATCCCTAGCGCGAACGCCCCAGCTGTAATAAGTGTCTCGGCTCACGTCTCTTTTTTTTTGCATTTTCTTCCGGCATGTCGAAGCTGTGGATGGAGGTCTGAACTTCGAATTTTGGTCTTCTGTAATATCATTGGACTTCTGTAATAACATGAGTGAAAACAAGTCCACGCATTGTTATACTGAACTGCTTTTCAATTCATCTAAATTGAATCGCAGTTATGACAGACACCCCCACAAGTCACTTCAACCTCACGCAAGCATCCATCAATACGCCCAGAACTCAAAAGGGATGGGCTTTGCTGCTTTGTTACCCATAATTGTGAATAGGAAATTCCCCTATTCAGCTGTTTCCTTAACTGTTTCATGGCTGAGTTTATGCCGGCCAGAATGACATCGCAGCTTAATTACCAACCGAGACTGCTGAGATTTGAGTTTAATATTCGTTCTTTCGTGCCATATCTTATTTTCTGAACTCAGAATTTTGGAAATTGTCCTATCTTTCCGGCTCCAAGTTATCTTTAAGTCATGGGTTGGCTGCTACTTTAAACTGCTGCACAGGATTCATCATTAGACAAATGCCTGGATCTAAAATATGTGTCTTCTTTGCTGCCATCTTTTAGGCCCATACTGCTGGTTATTGAACCTCTTGTTTGAACTGTTACAACTATCTAGGATTAAGAAATGAGGCTGTAGGTGACTTTTTATCGTCCATGAACACTTGGCCAATATTGTAAGCCCTTAGCATTGTCTTTCATAACTGCCTTTCGTATAAGTGGACACTTATGCAAACGGAGTGGTAACACTAGCCATGGAACTCTCTTCCATTTCCCTGCCCAACACATGGAAGTCTCACTTGTCTGCTCAACAATCTCTCATAGTACCCAACCCTTACAATGCTTTTCAATGTGTGAAGAAAGAGTCCAACTTGTTGTATGCTTTTAGAGAACTTCTTGTAATAATCAATTTATGGCTTCTCAAGCATCCTAGAGCAACAAAACACTAGAGAAAGCTTCTTATCTTGCCTAGCCTCTATGCTCACCTACAATTTTTCCATTCACAATGTTAATCTCTAGTTAATTTCACAACCTATAATTAATTGTGGAGAAAACAACAAGAAGGCTCTACGTAGTGTATGAAATCTACATGGAAAATGAGTGATAAACCCCAATGGAGATGAGAGGATTCATGAAAAGATAACTAACAATACTTCTGACCATAGAAGAAAGGACTCTTACAAGTGTCGTAGAAGTATATTTATTCCATTCTTCCATAACTACATGAGAAGATTGTTTCCACCAACCTCACACATGGAAAGAAATGGACAAGTTCTAAGGTTGACACTTGACAAAAGAGATTTAATCTCTCATAGGCCCCCTTTCCTCTTCCCCTCTAGTGCTCTTTACACAACCATATTGGACCATTTTATTATTTTCCAAAATAATTATTTACGTTATACATGCCTAGCCATTCACTAGTCGGGCCTTGGCCTTCAACACCACACTAGGAATCCATACTAACATATTTACATCATTTACATAATTTGATTTAACACATTCCTAAGGTCAAAATTGGGGGTATTACAAAGCACTTGAGTACACAAATAGGGAAAGGAGGGTAATAAAGTGGACTGCTCAATACTTTCTCATGCTTCATTAGTGTTATAGGTCAAATCTGCACTTCTCCGTCCGTGATCACCTTGCTCTGTTGATCACACAAAATGACAACATGGATTGAAGAGCTAGGATTGACCTAGATGACTTATGGACTGGAACTACCCTCTTCAGCTGAGAAATTCCCTATTTTTCCTTATGTTTTGACATGTGCGCTACTCTCTGGGCAATAAACCAACGCACATCTGGGAAAATGCCGTACTTTACTCAAGGGAAACTAGCGCACACCTTGGAAAAGTTGCAAACGCTTGTTGTAAAACAGTGAAGTTGCATACTGTGCGCTATTATGCCTTGAGAAACTCACGCACATCTTAAGATGAAATCAAAAAATATATTAAGATTACGAATTGGGATTAGTTGAAGTTGGTTCTGCAACTTCCCCAACCTCCCAATTCAACCACCTCTCGAATCCAACTGCCTACCTTGTCCCATAAATACAAGGATGATCCATGAGAGAGGGACCTAGAAAGAATGCTTTAAGGGTGGTTACGCTGGAGGAAAGTCCCAAGTCATTGTGAAGAGTAGGAGGCTAGGACTCGGTTGTAAAAACATTTTGACACGTCAGGTATATTGTACTGATTCATGTTTCTTTGACAATAAAAATGTGGAAATACCCTTCCTGTCCCAAATCAAATGTCTATTGGATTGCATGCTCATTTGGATTAGTATCTGATTGTTGTCAATATTCATCATACTTATATAGTCAAGATATGTTGAGGAAGGTTTCCTTTGCGTTGCAGGTTCATCACAGCGGGAGATCAAGCAGGAGATCAAGTGAAAGCTAGGACCAGCCGTCGATTTAAGGTACATCTTTCGATATCCCAATCTCTTTCATTTGTAGGAACTAAATGCAATATAATGAATGTATTTACCTATCAACCTCGCCCAAGTTGGAAGTGTCTCTCCTCACTATAAGGTTAAAATCTTGAACAACAGACTAGCGACTCTATTGGGGATTAACCAGTAGTTATTTTGCTCTAGGAGACCTAGTTTAGGGTTTCTTCCAGTCCCTTTTTCAGTTTTTGATTCTCTGAGAAGTCTTGTAGGTCTTTGCTACATTTTCCTTACTACTTGATTCATCTCAGTCCACTGTTGCAAAGCCTGTTTCTGCCCTTCTAAGGCATGAGCACTGGTTTACCCTACTTATAGTAGCGCATCTTTCCTGATGAGCGTGGGTTTGTGTACTGAACAGTAGCGCATCTTTTCTAGTGTGCACTGGTTTCTGGACTGCACAGTAGTGCATTTTCTTGTGTCTTCCAGTTTGTTGTTAGGGTTTAATTTCCAGTGGTTTGGTTTCATTTTCAGCCTGTTGCTTTGCCTCCTTGACTGACCCCTGAGACTTCCATGTCTCTTTTGAGTTTTCTTGGCCTCTCTTGAGTCTTTTAGTTCGTTTTGCTTGCTTTAGTACTTGGTTAAGTGTCTTTACTGCTTTCTAGCCCTTTTTGAAGTTCATGCACTATTCTTTTTTTAGACATAGCTGCATACTTCTACCCTAGTTGCTTGTTGCAGTCATACAGACCTTATCCTTCCCATTAGGGTTTGACTTCAAGTTTGAGTCCTTAGGGTTGCTTTCGAAAGGTTGCTTGGTTTAGGTACTTTCTGATTGTCTTATCAGTTCAGTCCAAGTGAGTCAAATATTTCTAGTTATCTTTCTGTTGAGTCCGTGTGTTGATAAGGTCATTCTTGGTTCGCTTGCCTACTTTTTTTTTTGCTTGGCTTAGTGTTTTCTTAGGGTTTTGGTGCTTAGGAGCAAGCTGTTTAGGTCTACCTTTCCGTTACGAGCATCTCTTTTCCCTATTTATTTTACACTTTGTTTTCAAGCCTAAAGTTTTTTTCTTTTTGAAACAACTTGGTAGTGTGAGTCTTCCTCAAATCTTTTGATTCGTTTGTTTTGAGCCATTTAGATGTTTGTCTTACGCACACTTTACATTTAGATCTTGTTTTTTTACAAGTTCTCTTTCTTTTACAATTATCAGAAAAGACAAAAAATTGTTCAAGTAGCTTACTAGTAAGTTCTTTCATTATTTTAAGGTAGCATAGTTTGCTTTAAAATATTAAAAGAAAAATACAAAAGGAAGTTTGATTTTAGGATTGCCTAGTTTTCGATTTTTGAAAGAATATAAACGGAAAAGAGGAAATTTTTTGTGAATTTGAAAGTATTACTTTACATGCACTTTACTTTCATACAAACTATTCCACACACCGCACTACAACCCTTGAGTAACAAGTAGCCCTCAAAAGGAAATATTAATAAAATATATTAACAACATTTTTCTTTTTAGGTATACACACCATCAACTAGCTTAGACTAGAGTTTCGGACTTAAATCACCTTAAACGATCCGAAACTGGCTTCATTACTCAACAATCGTAGTATGACTTTCACTTAGGTAAATCCATCTCTATCAAATAGTCCTAGGCTGCTCTACTCAAACCAGAGTTAAGGATGAGGCCGTGGGAGATTGGAATTATTGAGGATATCCCCTCACTTTCCTCTCAACCATAAAACAGAGTTGACTCGCGTACGGGGGTCCTTTTAGACTTCAGGCTTTGCTACCCTACCCATGCGTTTCGACTAGGCTGATGACTATCCCCCCAGGTTATTTCATATTGATGGTAGCCTTAGTATCAGACTTTTAGGGCTCTACACATGTAGAGTGGGCGGTTATTCCCACTTCACCTCGGACTGAAGTGGAAGGTAACCCTTTGACAGTAATCCCAGGAGGGAGGTTTGGTGATTCAAACGCTTGCACCCAGTGGACCTCCGGAGGACGCCATGTAACTGACCGTCGATACTCTGTTAGTCTATTCTGGGCTCTAATCATCCCAGACTTGTTTCCGAGAGCATTTGCCACTGTTTGCCTGGTTTGATTACTTAGGAAATTTTTTAGTGGTATGCTGTTTGCTCCTTAGTTGTAGTGGCCACTAGGTTTTTACTTAGTTTACTTGTTTATAGTTGTGGAGGACCAACATCTTCGTTGATCTTGGAGGTTGCAAAACCTTCCCCCACCCATTGTGGAGCCTCCACCACCACCGCGACGCCGAAGGATAGATTCCCGTGGTTCTTTTGAACTTACGGGCGACACAGAGGTTCTTGGTGAATCACAACCCAGAATCTCGGATTGACGAGTCTTTGATACTGTCAAGGTTGAAGACCTAAATTCTAGAGAGTTCAGTACTCCTTTCAACTCTCCTCTTACTAGACCAAACGATCCGCTTCTCGTACCTGTAGGTTTTCAACAACCTGAGTATAGTGCTTACTTGTTTACACCGGGTTATACTGTGACTAACCCAGGAGACCAGCAGTAAGTTCCTCAAACTCCCACAACTTCTATGGATGCAAGGATTGTTAATACTTCTTTCACAAACATTGCTACCCCGAGTTCGTCGCAGACTGCTTCTTCCTCAACTCCGTCCTTTAGTTTTAATGCTAGTACTCTAGGAATGCCGAGCTCATTAGCTTCGACATCTGCCTCAGCTTCCACACCTACTTTTGGACCTAACAATGTCCCTCTGTCAAGGATACTCGTAGTGAATTTCACTCATCCTCCTGTTACACAATAGTTTCAAGGTGTAACTCAAGCTATTGCTTCCACTTCTGTTGTAGGAGCGATTCCCTCTACATCTATGCCTGTCATGGGTACCATGACTACGTTGTCCATTACAACCACACCTGGTTTCAACCCCTATGCAGGTTACAATGTGAATCCATTGAACATACCCATAGGGAGTATGCCCTTCTCTTTGTTTTCTAGAGGAGGGGATAATATGTTTAACCAGCAGTATGGCAGGGCTAACACCCAACCACAATGGAAAAACACACAGGGTTTTAATCCGCTTTCTTTTGGGTGGAACATTTTCAATCCTTTCATTTCACAACCGATGGTTGGGGAAAACCCCAACCAACAGTACACGAATCAGGTAGTGGGTGGTTCCCAATACCAGGTTTCGGTCTATCAGATGCCATCGGCTCAACCCCATTTACCTTTTCTGGCAACTTTGAATTTGCTAGATCTTTCAAAGCTTACAAACGACCCCATGTGTCATGACTCTATTTGGCCACCCGTTCCCACTAAGTTGCCCTCAGACATACCAAAGTTTGAAGGTAAGGCTGGTGAGGACCTCGATGACCATGTTACGACATTTCATCTATGGTGCTCCTCAAATTCGTTGAATGATGATTCCATAAGGTTAAGGCACTTACAACAAACCTTGACAAATGTCGCAGCCAAGTGGTATATCAAATTGCTTGCAGCTACCTATGGCACCCTTCGGGATCTTCCTATTTTTTTCTTGAATCACTTCAACTTCCTGTCCGGTACGATGCCAACACAAACCTTATGTCGACTTTTCGACAGAACAAAGCCACTCATCTATCTGATCATATTCATGAGTGGCGAAGGCGAAAGAGGCTCATCAAAGCTGACATCCCCCCAACATTCTTATTAGAATGGTACCTTAAATATCTTCTTCCATATATTTCTAAGGAAGTTGCCACTTCAGGAGTGTCTTCTGAAGAGGAAACCATTTTGAGAACCCAGTAGCTGGACTTGGTCTATGCTTAGTTTGAGATTTTATACGAAAATATTCCTAATGCACCGAGTTCTAATATAGACTTAGGTAAACCTAAACCTGGACCACATGTTGATGGCATTGTGGGTTCAGTCGACTCTGCAGCGTTTGATGCCTTAACAAAGTAGGTTCATGTCTTGTCAGTCAAACAATCTGCTGCAGAAGCAACTTTTGTTGCATCCTCCCATTCAACTATAGAATCTATACAGCAGGTGCAGACAAACCAAAAGGGCTCTCGGCAGCCCAAAAGAAAGGGAAAGAAAGGGGAGGGAAACGAACAAAAGCCCTAAAACACACAAAATGTCGAGGAGGAAAAAACGGAAAAAAAGGAAGGCTAAGTTCCCTTGCAAGCTATGTCAAGAGGACCACCTTACCCATCAATGCCCTCTAATGGAAGAATCCCAGAAGTTGATCCATGAGAAGAAACCAACTGTTCTAAAAGACCCTTTTCCTCATGGACAGAGTTCAGCTTCTGGCAACTCTAGTGCTAGGGGCACCACTCGTGCCACCTCAGCTGATCAGTATTTCGTTAACATGGTTAAATCAGATGCTCTATTACAAACTCGAGCAAGAAATTATACCCTAGACCTGCAGTAGAAGGATGTTCCTGAGTCATCCACCCATCTCCATATCGAGAGATCGGTGGATCTGCTGTCAAAGATCCCGAAAGGTGTCTTCAAACGGGATGTGCACAACCCTAACGCGAGGGTTTCCTCCAACTACAATGTAGTGGAGGATTTATCCCAAACCCCTTGTGCCATGTCCACTCTAGAGGTACTGCAAAGTTTTCCATTACAACGCAGTGCACTCCTCGCAGCGATTGGAAGTGTAGATTCATCCAACATGCTCGCCTGCTTTGATATGAAAGATATCAAGTTCCGGTTGCTATAACATGTCGCTCTCCAGATAGAGGTCGTCCATGGTCCGATGACCAATCGATGAGATGTTGTAGATGAGGGCGTGTCCACGTGCGTAATGTCTATTTCTTGCTGGAGGGCTTTAGGTGAACCTGAGTTAGCCCCCTCTAATACGGTACTTACCGCCTTTGATGGAAGATCTTTCCGTCCACACGGAGTCTTACCATATTTTGATGTTGAACTTGCGGGCAAACTAGTATCGGTAGAGGTTGAAGTTCTGGATGCTCTACTCAATTATAAATTGTTGTTGGGTAGGAGCTGGACATATGCCATGCAGGCAGTGCCGTCAGCTGTTTTCCGGACTATAATGTTCTCTCACGAAGGAAAGATTGTCACAGTCGATCAACTTTCGTTTTCCCGGAAGACCAACTAGACTTCATTGGGTTCAACTATCCCGTTGATTGATCAGTCCAGCCCAGTCACTGAGAGTTTGGGAGTAGGTCTCTATGGGTCATTAATAGGCACTTTTGACCTACCTTCTCCCATCCATTTTATTGGTTTTGAAGAATGTTCTTCGTCTGATATTTCCACAGTCAGTTCAACAATTGATCCTTGGATTCTCCCAACTGAATTAGAACCAATTGTGCCTATATCTGTTGCATAGGTAACCTGCTTGGACCCACAACAAACTGCAACAGAACATATCATGAATCCATTGGTCTCTACTGAGTTAGATATGGACTATGCTCCTGCATGGTCAGTAGACTCTACCCACTCTCCTGATTGTTTAGACATGGTTTTTCCTTCTGACGAAACATTTTTGGAAGCTATGATAGGACTGGATCACCCTCGGGAACATATGATCCCTAGGACCTATTTACTTCCCATTCTAAACTTGATAGAGAGAGGTGAGTTCTCTTCAAGACCTAGTGAGAATGTTGATTTGTTCTCTATCCCTTCTACTTCACAAGCTATTTTTGCCGAAAGAAATAGGGCGAATACATCGAGAACCATCCCGATCAAAATTTCCACTGAACCTAGGATCACGGAAAATATTTTTATTTGAGCGGACTGTTATCTTGATGAGATCATTCCGTATACCAATATTTTTAACGATTTCCATGACATATTTTCTCGGTCTCATGAAGAGATCCCAAGCATTGACCCTACTTGAAGAAGTACTACGCTTAGGCATCTGTGCTTTTTCATGTATTTTTTAGCTGTACATTTTGTAGAGTTAGCTTTGTTTATGGTTGTAGTTACATCTTATGCATTTATTGCTTTATGTTTCAGATGTCGACTGAACACTTTATAGGGTTTGCTAATAGTGCTAGCCGCCACACCCATCAGTTGGTCGCAGCTACTTGGGTTATTTACTCACCAACTGGTCAACTGGTGTCTTCGGGAGGGGCTTGTTTAGGTCCCACAATGAACAATGTGGCTGAATACAGTGCAGTCATAGAGCTACTCCGAGATGCTCTGTTTCATGGCATTTCACATTTGGAGGTACGACTTGACTCACAGTTAGTTGTTTTTCAGTTATTGGGTGTTTATCAGGTTAGAGATCCTACTTTGCTACGTCAGTTTATGCGCGTTAAGCTATTTGAGAGACAGTTTGATTATATCACATATCAACATATTCCAAGGAACTTGAATGCATTAGCTGATTCATTTGCAAACTACGTTCTAGATTTTCATTTGCATCATTCACACACATAATAATTCATGCATAAAACACAGTAACACACTTGTAAATAACCGATACTGTATATATATATATATATATATATATATATATATATATATATATATATATATATATATATATCCGTATCAAAAAATAGTATGAGTTTGGATCATAAGTGTGTCATAGAGCCATGTCATAAGATACAAAATTGGGCTCAATGGCCTCAAAAATATACATAGAATATCCTTCTCCTATGGAGAAGGTGGGGCCTCATCTGGCTCTGGTGCCTCTCAGTAGCATATGACCAGCCTAGCCACTTTCCACAGTAGCCTAATCCAGGATGGGGGCACACCAACCACATCATCTTGCATGTCGAGTGGCATCTGCTCGATCCTGTAAGTCGAAACATCATGAGTCAACTGACTCATCTTTCTCTCAACGGTTCCCAGCATAGCATCAGCTGCACCCACTTCCACTGGCCTCACGAAAGTGAGAGGGTGTCCCTAAGGACACACTGGTCCAACATCTGCACATGACACTTTGTTTCAGTACTTCAAACTCATCATAAAAATCATATATACAAAAATTATAAAAATTTAATAACCTTTCAAAAGCATAAACATACCTATCTCTCCCCAGGATGCTCCTGGAGGAAGGATCAGCTCAGGATCGTTGTGAAAGTCTATACTTGCATATGGAAACTGTTTGATAGCTGGCACTTGTCTTTCCCACCAACCCTAGAAATCATCCTCATGGTAACAGAAGTTGCTCTCGCCACCAACCTGGTGGAGGAAGATCTCACCCCAACGAGCCAACATTGGCTCACGAGGGTTGATTGGGGGCAAAGGCATGCCCAAACTCATAGCATGCACCCTTTCAAAGAAGAAGGTGCAAAGTATGCTTCTATACCCAAAGTTCTTCATCCTCCCGGTCTTACATCCCGAGAGTTGAAGCTTCATGTTGGCCAAAAGAATTGAACACCAGTCATATACTTTTCCGTGCAAGCATTCAGTACCAAGGTGCATATAATGCCTTGAAGCAAGATGTTGCATAGCACTCCCTCCCATTCGGTTAAGAACACTTACGATGACTTTAAGGGGGAAGCTTGCAATAGTCGAGATCAGAATTTGACTACCAGATTTCTCAGTTCCCGGTACACAGTGAGTATTCACATACTCTTGCACGGACAAGGCACCCACATTGCGTGAGGACCCTTTCAAGTTCACATCTCCCCTTCGAGAGAGACCTATGATAAAGTATATTTTGTCGATGGTGAGTTCCAGTATTTCACCTTGGATATTAAACACCAATGCCTCAGCATCCCAGTACTGGACAAGCCTCTCAAGCAAGCGGTTTAGTGCCCGCATATTGACTATTCTATAAAATTTCAATAGTCCACACCTTTGGAGTGCATGGAGGGTTGCTGGATTTTGTAATGTTATCTGATCCATCTCCTCATGCTCCCTTTCTCTCCAAACAAGAACCATCCTGCCAAGAAAAGGTCAAATTTTTAGTCCTCGTCATTTTTTACCCAACTTTTGGAGGTGTGCGCTACTGTTTAGGCTAGACAGGCACATTTGGGCACTTCTTTCCTTGAGGAAAATCAGCGCACACTACTAGTATGCCCTACCTTTCCTCATACACAGTAGCACACACGCAAAACACGAGTTGTACATTGCTAGAAATTGATTTTTAACCATAAAAATTGACAAAAAATGCATCAAATTGCAAGTTTGGGTGGAATAAACTTACTTGGTGGAAGTAGAAGGTTGATTGGTAGTCCGGTTTGATCGCAGCGAATGGAGGAAGATCAAGGTTTTTCTCCTATTTTTCCCTAGAAATTTCAATTTGTGATATTTGTTTTTTCAATTTGAAACTAGTTATATAAAATTGATTTTAATTTTTACCCACTTTTTGCAAAAGTGTGTAGTTTCAAGTTGTTCCTAAAATGTTCTATTTAATCAATAATACCTACAAGTTTTGGTGAGTTAAATTTAACCAATCTATTTCAAATTTTCACTAGATTTTCAAAGTATTAAACCGGATACGACTTATTTTCTTATTGATAGACCAATATAGATACCACATTGTTATTATTATGTCATTGAGAAAATTTGTCGATAGTTACTAATGAGATTGTTGAGATATTATCTTTTGGCAGGTCATGAACCCACGATCCTAGAAGCTGTCTTTTAAGTCGTTTTAAGTTCTTGTTTTGACTATTGAAAAACTAAACAGGTTTTCCAAGCAAACTTGGTCTTTTCAAGCTCGTTAAAGTATTGAAGGTCCATCCGCTTAAGTATAAGTTTAACCATTTTCCGGACTTTTGCGGATTACTTACGAAAAAGGAATACTCTAGTCATACGTGGCTAGAAGAGTTCTTCTCTCATTGATTTAAACTTTTTCGGGGGAGGAGACTAACTATACAAAAAAGGACTTTTGGAGCCTTCTTTAGGGTTTTCAGGCTCTCAAAATATGAAAACACCAAGAGAGCACTCATCTACTCGGGCTCGATATGAAATCCACGAGAAGATATATAGAGGATTGTTTAAGTTTTTCAGACTCTATAAATAGGAAAACACCAGCGAGCATATACCAACCCGGGCTCGATATTAAAATCCATGGGTAGGTGTATGGAGTTATTGTTTAAGTTTTTTAGAGCCCTTAAAATTGAAAACACCGGCGAGCAAGAACAGATCTTGGCTCAATATTAAAATCCAGAGATCAGTACTATAGAGTATTTATCTATCTCTTCTTCAAAATCTTTAAAAAATGAAGAAGGTCCTGAGTCTTCCTATCATGGGCTTGTTAAAATTTTACATGGTTGGACTTATTGAGTTTTCTATCTTTCTTGGATTCATTAAAACAACAAGAAGGACATACTTTTACCAAAAAGAATAAGGGATAAGAAGGGTATATCACATCTTTTTCAGTTTCAAAGGCAGTTAAGTCAGTCATGTCCTTGAACACAACACCTACTTGAGTCTATCATTTCAGTTGGGATTTATTTTTTGGCCTTAAGGTGAACCTCATCTCAGAGTTGTCAACTCCCTTGGTTGGCTATTCTTCCAACCATATGGAGGGTTTGTTAATGTCTCCTACAGTGCAGGCTTATATCACTTCCCCTTCATGTTAAAAGTTGCCTAAGTCACTTTGTGTCGTGCTCACTATTCAAGGATACAACCTGTGTCGGCCATTCTGCAGTCTACCTTGACTTCATGTGTCGGCCATCCTAGTGTCCACTTGTTTCATCTTGTTACTTGTATTACTCCACATCATCTCATACCTGTGAGTGTTCCTCGTGTTGGATGATGGAGGATGCATTAAGGCCTGCCTTCCAACGGACTTCTTCCCATCGACTTCAGCTCATTATGCTTTGGGAACGAAGTTTAGATTTTTGGTTAGTACCTTGGGGATTGCAGTCATCAGTGGCAGTTTCCCTCACTGTTGAATAAATGGGAATACATCAATGTCTCTTATTCGACAGGTTCTTCAAGTGTTCGACTTCAAGTCCACTTATTCACAATTGTTGGATCGTACTAGGTACCTTGGGCCCCATTATCATTATCGATGGAAGCCCTCACGTTTGTTAACGGTATACATTAATGACCGGTAATCAAATGATACCCCCCATGTTCAACTTCAGCTCATTTATTCACATGGTTAGGGTTTGTACCTTGGGTTGTTTGGATGAAGACCTTGGGACTATGATAGCATCACCATATTTATGTTATCACCCAAGCTGTGCAAGACTGAGCCTTACTCATTTTGGTTCTTCATGAGACATAGATCCAGCTTGTTGTTATGGATATGATCTCTCATTTTGACATGGATCCACGCTTGTATTTCAGTGGCCATGCTTTATATATACATCTCCTAGTTATGTATTGGAGATCATGCTACACATCTATATGATGTCAAGATTGTAATTGCTCGCTGACCTTGATCGTTGTTTCAGGTGTTTTTGTGACTTGGTTCTACAGTTTCTTGCTCCTCCTCTGACTTGTAATTATAATGTATTTCGGCCATCCTTTCCCTTTGATCTCACATATTAGGGGGCATTTGTTATAGGTCAAATATGCACTTCTTCGTCCGTGATCACATTGCTCTGTCAATCACACAAAAGTACAACATGGATTGAAGAGCTAGGATTGACCTAGATGACTTATGGACTGGAACTACCCTCTTCAGCTGAGAAATTCCCTGTTTTTCCTGATGTTTTGACATGTGCACTACTCTTTGGGTAGTAAACCAGTGCATATCTGGGAAAATGCCCTACTTTACTCAAGGGAAACCAGTGCACACCTTGGAAAAGTTGCAAACGCTTGTTGTAAACAGTGAAGTTGCATATTGTGCGCTACTATGCCTTGAGAAACTCGTGCACATCTTAAGATGAAATCAAAAAATATATTAAGACTACGAATTGGGATTAGTTCAAGTTGGTTCTGCAACTTCCTCAACCTCCCAATTCAACCACCTCTCGAATCCAACTGCCTACCTTATCCCATAAATACAAGGAGGATCCATGAGAGAGGGACCTAGAAAGAATGCTTTAAAGGTTGTTACGTTGGAGGAAAGTACCAAGTCATTGTGAAGAGCAGGAGCCCAGGACTCAGTTGCATAAACATCTTGACACGTCAGGTATATTGTACTGATTCATGTTTCTTTGACAATAAAAAGGTGGAAATACCCTTCCTGTCCCAAATCGAATGTCTATTGGATTGCATGTTCATTTGGATTAGTATCTGATTATTGTTGATGGTTGATTGTTATCAATATTCATAATATTTATATGGTCAAGATACATTGAGGAAGGTTTCATTTGTGTTGCAGGTTCATCACAACGGGAGATCAAGTGAAAGCTAGGACCAGCCATCGATTTAAGGTACATCTTTCGATATCCCGATCTCTTTCATTTGTAGGAACTAAATGAAATATAATGAATGTATTTACCTGTCAACCCCACCCAAGTTGGTAGTGTCTCTCCTCACTATAAGGTTAAAATCCTGAACAACAATTAGCTTGACCATCAACTAACCTATGTCGTTAATTTATGGGTGTAGACCATGATAGAAATTTATATTGTTGATTTTGTTGTGGAGTCTTATCAGTCGTTTTAAAAAACAAAGTTGAGTTAAAAAAGGGAGTGAGCAAGATGTTGATATGAGATATACCCCTCTAGATCATAAAGTTGGTGTTGGTAGAAGAGGGGTCACTTTTGTTTAAACCCTTGAACATGGTCAGGTAAACACCTTGTGTTAGGGGGTGGTTGGTATGGTATGGTGTGGGTCATGTTAGGAGGACCATTAGAATGGGGGGGTGAAATATCACACGAGGGATGAGTTTGTTTTGAAAGGGGAAATGATCATGGATCAATGGAGGATGAACCAGATAAAAGTAGTAAAGAAACATGTTGTGAAAATGCATAAAGAGATTAGTGATGAAGGGATTAATGAAGATATATTGAATGAGTTGCAAAATTTGAAGAAAAAAGGAGAGTTTTCCAACTCATGGTTGTGGGAGAGAGGATTGGTATTGGAAGGGAGCCAATTGTGTAAGATCAAAGTTGAGGGAGGAACACTGTAGGAGTCTAGGTAGATGAAAAAGTATACATTGATGGAAAAGTTTCCCTTGGGAGTAATTCCCGAGATTAACTCTAAAGAGATTGAGAATACCGCTATCAAAGAAAGGACATTGTTAGATGATATGCTTGTTGATATACATTGGTTATTCAAAGAACCAAATATTTATTGTCTAAGATAGTGATACCTAATAAGGTATCTCGTTATGTTATTTTAAGTTACTCTTATAATTTTACTAATTCAAGTCTAGGTGGTAGTAATAATAGTCAAAACAGTGGTGGTAGTGGGAATATTGGGGAGGTAGTAGTAATAGTCAAAACATAATTTCACAATTGTGTCCAAGTGGATTTATTTTAGTCGGTTATTCTCCTAGCAACATGGAAATGTCACAAAGTGGGTCACCCTTGTGGCTCCCTAAGTTTTATGGGAAGGGTGTAGAATAATATGTTACTCAACATTGGTTTCTATGTGAAACCATATGGATCCAACTTAGGGCACCAATGATGCAAAAAAACTAATGGAGTTTTAGACTACCCTATGGGGTAGAGCACTATAATGGTATATGGATTTTGAACATTATCTAGAGGGTGGGGTATTCTCAAGAGTAGATGAAGTTAAACAAAAATTTGGGACTAATTTTAAATCACCAACATTAGAGAAACATAGTATTTCAGAGCTTAAGGAGATTCAAAAAATGGTTGGAGAGTTAGTGTGAGAGTATGTGCAAAGTTTCAGAGAACCAATGGTAGGATGGATTTCAAGATTCATGATACACAACACATGTATTGATTTATTATGGGGTATTTCCCTTGATTAGAATTCCATTAAGAAAAACAAATATTACAACCCCTAGAGAGGCCTTATATGCTATGAGGATAAAATATATGATAGGGTACCTATAACAAAAGGATCGTATCTATTGACACAAATCGTGAGGTAACATAAGTTTGATCCCAGATTACATCCCTTACAGAACATATTCAGAGCTAATGAAACTAGAAAGGAGAGATCAAATTTGGTGTACCAATTGTAAGACAGAGGGGTACCATGCTCATGAATGCCCTTGAAATCAGGAAGTGTTATAAAGAGACATCATATGGTTTGTTTTCTAGGAATAGTAGGGGGTGGAGTTGCACAAGTGTCTGTTGTAGCTCCTTTCGATCATGCATTGTCACTCCAAATATCAACCCCGTATCCCAATACACATGCAATGGGCTATTATGATATTTTCCATGCCTATGGACACCCTCTACAACACTGCACATTTTTGCATAAATAGTCTTCAATTGGAAACACTATTTACTATGAGTTTCGTAATTCTAACAATCATAGAGAATATAAACATAGAGCACTTGATGATCCACATCCATGCCTCCCTATGTCTCCTGAAATATGCTAACCAATGATCTCTCATATGTCATATGTCTCAAAGATTCGTTGGGCCACAAACCATCCAACACTAGACACAATGTTAGAGGACAATCAAGAGACCAAATCTATATCCATCCTAGAGAATCTAGAATATGAAGAAGATCATCCACCTATCATGGGTGAAAAAAAAAACTAACATCTATTGGTGAAAATCGGTCACCTATCATAAGTTCTAGGGAGTATCTCACCTATTGAAAATAAAACCATGCCAATTAATAATCACATAAATCTACCACCTATCATTGGAAACCAATAGAACAAATTAGCCATTTATCACAAGTTATACTAGACATCATGTTAGCTAAAAATAAATCCATAAAATCCATCAATGTAATAGATCCATCATCTCTCATCATGAGAGAATCCCATCAAAAAATATCACAAGCACAAGTGATCATGTCATTGGCACAAATCTTTAGTGAATGAAGAAGGCCGAACCCTTTCTTAGGTCCAGTGCTTCTCCAAAAAACTAAGGGTTTCTTGTCCATTGACGTCAACTAGGTCACGCAACTGTCTAAGGTAAAATCCAACTAAAATAGAAACTCCCTCTTACTCGAGTGTGATTTTAGAAAAAATCAAGATCTGATACCATATTGAAATTTCATGCACTTGGGCAATTAATACAAAACTTAAATTTTGGAAAATTTTCATTGATGTCAAAACAAGTGGGACTTTCGCCACTATGATAAGTTGGGTAAGTTGGTCATATAAAAGCAAGTGGGACTTTTTCCATCATGATAGGGTCGCTATGCCATAAAACAAGGAGAAGTACAACTAATATGATGAGATGACCTTACCACGCAATATTTTGTCGGCCTAAGAAGTGACCTAACACTCGTATAAATAAAGGAGGTGATAATCTATTTTTGTATCCATCCAAGTAAGTATGGAAGTCTAAGTAAATGCGTCGATTTCAAGTAGAAGGTGAATTTTTGGGGCTTAATTATAAAGGATGGTTCGTGCTAAGTGCACACATCTTAGTGCGCAGTTAATGTGTAGAGAATGATCATAGCATGTGAATGTATATGTGCGTAGAATCTGTATTGTAGAATGGAACAGTAGCACAATACAGTGTAAGATAAATAATGATCATATTTGAACCAGAATACATCGAAAGAAAGTACAACAGTCAGTGAAGAAAAGCGCAAATAATAGAGAGCACAGATTAGAAGTCAGAGTATAGAAAAATCTATATCTCAGGGAGATTGGATTGGTCAAGGGAAGGAGATTGGTGTCTCCACTCAGGTTGGTGCTTGAACACTACGAGTTGGTTCTCTCACATAGGATTGGTGTCCTCACAGGTTGGAGCCTAATTCAACAAGTTGGTGCTTGCGTAGAGGATGGATGTCCTCACAGGTTGAAGCCTACAGTCTGCAAGTTGGTGCTTGCCAGTGGGATTGGTGTCCCAATCAGATGGTTTTCTGAGTGATTCGATGTTCACATCAGTGGATATTGGTGTCTCGCATCTTTCTCTGTAATTTAATTTTATACATACATACATATATATATATATATATAAGTTTCTTCAAATATCCGTGCACAGTTTGTTTTTATTGATGTGGTTTTTAAATAGCAATTGGTGGATGTTTTAAAAAATGAATTATTTATAAATCTGTGCATGATATTGATTCACCCCCCCTCTGAAAGTATCATTAAGAATTCCAATAAATGGTATAAGAGAAGGTTTCTTTAGGAACATCTTAACAGCTGGAAGGAATATCACTACGTAGATATGGCTTGTGAGGAATTTGGTATGAACACTGATAGCGCTCCCATGTTCACTAGAACAAACTATCTATTGTGGAGCATGAGAATGGAAGCTTATTTGCAATCGCATGGACTTGATATTTGGAAAATAGTTGTCAAATAATATATTCCTTCAAAAATTTCATCAAAATATGATGCCAAAAGGAAATTGAAAATGAATAATGAATTGGCAATGGATGCCATTATGGAAGGGTTGGATGAACCTATAAAAGATAAAGTTAAAAATTGTTTCTCAGCCAAAGAACTTTGGGACAAGATAATTACCTTCACATGAATGAGGAAGCGATTGCAGGAAGTAAAGAATTAGAAGAAGAGGATGAAAGTAGTATATCCATCAAGGAAAGAGCCTTTGAGTCTTAAGATAAGGAAACTAGAGAAGGAGATTGGAAGAGTGAACTAATAAGTGCCTTAAATGAGTTAGGAAAAATAAGAAGAGAAAATGAAGGGCTAATAGAATAGTTGGTACAACTTGAAGAAAAGGCTCAAATGGAGGAGGAAAATCATACCAAGGATTTCCTAGTAAATCAATTAAGTAAGAAGGAAACAATATGTCAAGAAACAGAAGCTGACATTATTGTACTAAGAAAAGAGAATCTATCACTGAAATCAAGGTTACAAGAGTCCCAAGAGGAAGCTCAAAAATTTAATAAGCAGGTGACTTAGATCATAGATAAACAAAAGGAACAACTACTTGAGGCTAAGAAGGCTAAAGAATATTTAACAAAACAAATTTTTGAAAAGAATGAAACCTGCAAAGAGAAAATGCTTGAGATTCTTTCACTAAAGAAAGAACTGAACAAGACAATCGCTCGATTGGAAACAAACTCGAAGTTTGAAAAAAATACCATGATCTTGGAACACATGACAAGACTGGTGTTGGTTTTGACAAAAAACAAGATAATCTTGAGGGAGACCTCAAATCATATGAAGAAAAGATTAAGAAAGACGCCAGTATGGGAGGAAAGGAAATTCCATCAAAGACTATCAAAAGCAAATACACAATGACAATACAACGAAGAAGACAATAGTCACTCAGGTATGAAAAACCTTTTCTTGATTGTTGTTTCTTGTGCAACATGGATGGGCATAAAGAAATGGACTGTAAGTTTGTGAAAAACGAAATAAAAAAAAATAGTTTTGGACATATTGCAAACTCCTGCAACAATGTTGTATGTTACAAATGTAACATCTTAGGTCACAAAACTCAAAACTGTAAGACTTTGCATAAATCGAACAGATTCTGGAAGAGAAAACAAGAAAATAACATAGAAGGAGAATCTCAGGCAACCTTATTCTACTCACAGAAGAAATTCGTTTTGGAATCAAGTAAAAGAAAAATGCAGAAAGGTTTGGAAAGGATGCCAATAGATCAAAAAGGGAAAATTAGTGGAATGACTCTATGCATAGAAAATAAAGGGAAAGTTGAAAATCAGACTGAGTCCTTCACATTAAAAATTATGTTGAAGTATTTTGAAACTGAAAGTATTTGTACTTGTTGTACTTCAATACAGGAATATAACGAATATGATGTGATCTTCCGTAGAAAGAAAGTACTACGCAAGGTTACAAGAAATATTGAAGAACAAGGAGCAATCTCACAGATATAAGGAGAATTTGTGAGAAGGAATGCGCCAAATCATGAGCATTAATGACATATCAGGTAGTAACAAGACTAAATATGCGGCATCATTAATGACCATTAGTAGAAGTTGGTTAAATGCATTTGGACCAAATCAAGGTAAATCCGAGTAAAATGGAAGGTAATAAATACAACAAGAGAATACGAAGCTTCCAATGCAATTCCTTGACATTTTACAAAAGGGAGTTACTAGTCCCTACTGAAAATATCATTTACATAGAAAAAAAAGCTAAAGTTGAAGAAGAGTGATGGCACCCAAGAGACAGTGCAAAACAAAGAATCCATCATTGGGTCTGCATGAAGAGACTGCACAGATGCGTAAGCTGTCAACATCAAAGCTGATAAATTTCCCTCGCGACTACATCCCACCAAGAAAACCTACTACGACTACTATTAATTTACCCACCATATAGGACACAAGCGTACCAACACCAGTGATACCAAAGGAAGTGCTTTCTGAAGAAAATATGTTCATCCAACTGTACAAATTTCAATTTGTTGATTATGATAAACTGATGAAAAAAAGTTTCCCGAGTTGATTAACAACAACTACTTGAACAGGAGAATAAGACCACCCTAATGCACTAGTTACAATGGAAATTCAAACATGGGTGTATGGCCTGCAGAAATCAGGGGTTCTAAATTTGATGGATATTCCACATTTTGGAAGAAGCCCACAAGTAAAAATGTGTGAAAAAATGTTGTTATCACAAATACATGGTGGATTCTTGTGTATGAACATGCCTATATCCATTGATACTCAGCTGATAGAATTGATCACTAGACTTCCTATTAGGGAGAAGATGTGAGTACTCATGTGGACAGGAAGCAAGAAAAGGCCCTCGCAAAGAAAGTAATAGAAAAGTATGAAACCCAAAGAGCAAGCAGAGGCTTTTCTATTGCCCACATAAATGATGAAGATGTGAGATTCACAACTCATATTTTTGCATGCAAGATGTTCCAGAAGAGTTGACAGGACCAAGTCTCAGCACCAATCATCACAATCGCAACACAATGTGTGGAAGGGGTTCAATTAAACTGGTCAATGTTTCTACTAAATGAGTTCTTAGTAGACTTACAAGAAATGCAAGAAAAAGGTACACCTTTTCTTTATACCTTGTTGTTAATATGTCTTGCGCTAGTAGGATGGAAAGAACCAAATGGAAGTCATTTTTTTGGTAGAAACAAGAAACCCTTTTTATATGAAAGATACACAAATTTGTGGTTTACCAAAATTCATCGCAGACAGGAAGAAAACACCATTAATTTCTTGATGTACAATGAAGAAATTAGAGTTATCATAAACGAGACACCGCGCATACACCCATGAATTATTGATATATATAAAGAAATTGCAAGCTTCAAAATGGGGATGCACCATATCTATGTAGAATCCAAGAGGGATCCCCAGAGACAATGGTTACCCACTATGTTCTGTTTCTCTGAGGAGGATATTGTGCAAATTGTAAATGATTGGGATCCGGCATGGTGAATTCCCTTAACAAAAGAAGAAGAAGTCGTACAACAGGATATTCCTGTACATCATACACTTCACCACAGGATAAATCTACAGAAAAATAAAGTATAGAAATATTTATTGATGCCACAGAGCAGACTACGTAAACAAAGAAAAGAATAGGAAAGGAACAAGTGGAGGAGTCATCAAGAAATATGAGAAAATATTCCAAGCCTAGTTTTACTCGGGTCTTAACAGAAGATGACATGGATCAAATTGGCATGGAGGTCAAAAATGTCATAGAGGATATTATGGAGAAAGTGTCAACAAAGGAGGAAATGGAAGATCTTGTGATAAAACAAGAAGTGATCCTCATAAAAGTTGAAGAAGAGTTCGCAACAATGAAAGAGTTGATAATGAATACTAAGAAAGAAGAAGGACAAAGCAGGGCACAAACACCCTTAGAAACATACACAATCAACACACAGGAACGGACAGTTGCACAGATGAAAGACACAATAGAACCAAAACAAGGTTTCACGATTCTAGCTGAATCACTGGTGTTTCCCACTCAGGAGATGCAATAATCCAAATTTTCAATAAATCCAGTAGAAATGATCTTGTCATGGTTACCTATGGATGAGCTACATACACTGCACGCATCTTTTGGGCAGGAAATTTGAAGACAACATGAAGAAGTGTTAGCAGAATGGTACAAATGCTTTAATGAAAAAGAAGCATTGCAAGAGGAGTGTCGAAAAATGAAAATGGAGAAGGAAGAAACTACGCAAAAGATAGACAAGTTGAAAAAGGAAGTAGAGGAAAAACAATAGAAAAAATCCAGATTGCAGAAGGCAGTTGAGAATGTATGTGAGACAGTGCCAGATGTATAGATAGAAAAGGATGCCCCTTGAGAAGAGAAGGTAACTAAGATAAGTGAAGTTATTCAAAGCATTCGCATTAATATTGAGGATCTCACAACAAAGAAACAACCAGGGACACCTCCAAAGGTTAGAGATGAGTGAGAACACATATATGAAAGAACGGATATTTACATAGGAAATATTAGGACTTTGGAATTAAAATGTGAAAAAATACATGAAGGAAGTGCGAAACTGTGGGGAAAGTTGTTTGTTGACGTGTAGCTCAAGGAAATGGATCAGAAGATGCTAATTGCACAAGAGTCAGAGAAAAATTTGTGCGATAACTTGGCCATACTACCAGCCCCTGAAAAAATGGCCAAAATGGGAGAATACAAGAACCAATAGTAGGAAGTCAGTAGGATCAGGGATGAACATCAGAAGATAGCCAACAAGCTTGAACCAATACAAGATGAAATCTTTCATATCACAGAAAAATTTGCATAGATACTAGGGGAATTTAGAGAAGTTGTCGATGACTGCACATAAACTCTGAAATTGTCTGCTGGTCAGCATGCGGAAGAGGCAATATTAGGAAAAGAAGCAGAAATGAAGGAAAAAGTTGCAACGACACAGGTATCCCTACAGAAGTTCACAACAACGTTACATCTAGAAGAGAAAAAATAAAATATCATTCTATGATATTTTCTAAAATGAGATATACTACACGGGATGGAATCTGGAGTGAAGCACAAATCCAGGGGGAGAAAATTGCATATGCTATGCAGGTATAAGTTTCAAAAAATTTGTCACTGAAAGTACAGATCCGCTTTCCATTGATGTCAAAGGGGGGGAGAACTGTAATAGCAGAAAATATGATTTTTGACAGGGGGAGTACAATTTTGGTACATATATCACATTTAGGGGGAGCTTAGTTTCTGCTAAGTGTTGACATCAATGACAAAGGGGAAGATTGTTGGAAAATTATCATTGATGTCAAAGCAAGTGGGACTTCCGCCACTATGATAAGTCGGGTAAGTTGGTCATACTAAAGAAAGTGGGAATTTCACCATCATGCTAGGGTCGTTATGCCTTAAAACAAGGAGAAGTACAACTAATATGATGAGCTAACTTTACCACACAATATTTTTTCGGCCTAAGAAGTGACCCAACACTCATATAAATAAAGGAGGCGATAAATCTATTTTGGCATCCATCCAAGTAAGTATGGAATTCTGAGTAAGTGTATTGATTTTAGGTAGAAGATGAATTCTTGGGGCTTAATTGGAAATGATGGTTCATGCTAATTGCGCATATCGAAGTACGCAGTTAATGTTTATATTTGAGTGCGTAGAGAATGATCAGAGGATGTGAATGTATATGTGTGTAGAGTCTGCATTGTAGAATGGAACAACAGAATAATACAGTGTAAGAGAAACAATGATCAGATTTGAACCGGAATACATTAGAAGTAAGTACAACATTCAATGAAGTAGAGCTCAAATAATAGTGCGCACAGATCGGAATTCAGAGTACAACAACATCTATATCTCAGGGAGGTTGGATGTGGTAAGGAAAGGAGATTGGTTTCTCCACTCAGGTTGGTTCCTGAACACTACAAGTCAGTGCTTGCGAAGAGGATTGGTGTCCTCACAGGTTGGATCCTGATTCAACAAGTTGGTTCTTGCGCAAAGGATGGGTTTCCTCACAGGTTGAAGGCTGCAATATGCAAATTGGTGCTTACTAGTGGGATTGGTGTTCCAATCAGAGGGGTGTTTGAGTGAGTTGGTGCTCACATCAGTGGATATTGGTGTCTCCCATCTTTCTCTAATTTCATTTTATGCATATATATAAAATTTTCTTCAAATATTTGCACACAATTTGTTTTTATTGATGTGGTTTTTAAATAGAAATTCGTGCATGTTTTAAAAAGTGAATTATTTGTAAATATGTGCATGATACTGATTCACCCCCCCTCTCAGTATAATTAAGAATTCCAACAAAACCCTCATCTCCAATATCTAAGGGTAAAACCCTAACCGTATAAATCTAGTATGCTTCAAGAAACTCCAAGAAGACCAAGAAACACTAGCACTGAGAGAGAGAGAGAGAGAGAGAGAGAGAGAGAATACAAGAACAAGTGAAGTGTTAGTTTTTGTAGCTCAAATAGGTACTTCTACACGGGCTAGGTGTTAGGCATGCATAAATCATCTAGAAGACCTCTCTAAGAACCTTCCTAAGAAGGCAAGTGACTTTTATGTTATAATGGCTAAAAGGTGACTTAAGTTGTGTCAACAAAAGATTAAGTCTAAGTCATAGATCTGAAGTGATCTAAAATAACTTAGGAGATATATAGGGCCCATCATATTTGGTATCCCATGGTATTTTAGTCATTGCAATGATATAAAATGAATCCTAAGGAGAGGAGGACACACAACAAACACACATAATGAGTGAGTGAGATCTCATTGAGTGGGTGGAGAAGGGATTCCATCCTAGTTTGGAGGGAAGGGGCCAAGGAAAGGAGAAAGGGGCAGCTGAGAGTTAGAAACCAACAAGATCGAAGGAATGATATTGAGGTGTGAAGGCTAGCATTGATGTGATTTCATTTTTCCTCACTGGGCCATTATCCCAGGATGGGAGCCCCTAATTTTTATAGTTAAAAAAAATCATTTGTTTGCTGGTTTTTCCCTAGTTGGGGTTTTCCAGGATAAATCTAAGTGAAATGTGTGATTTTCTATGTTTTTTCGCTGTGTAAATTAGTTATGATTCAATGTATTTCTGTTTAATAATTTACCAAGGAATTATTTGAAACATTAATTGGATCTCGGTCACTAAACGCTAACATAGTATTAGAGCTTGGTTGCATACTATGAGCATGAAATTGTGATTTTGACGAGGATGTTTACGGGAATAAATTAGAAAAAGAGGGAGGAGTAGAGTTGTACACTATACGACCACTGTATGATCCATACAGTAAATGACCGAGTTACTATTGCAGATCAGGTAATGACTGAGGGTGATTCGCAACATTAGGTCATGGATGGTAGTGACGATGTTGAGATTGAGTGACGGTGGGATGAGGAAAGGGATTGAATTGGAACATAACGATGACTATGATTTTGGGAGACTTGGGAGTAGGTCTTGGGCTCATGCGTTTCTATGGAGCTAGAGTATGGATCAAGCATGAATAGTAGTAGAGAAGGGAGGTTGGAGTCGGGAGATAGCGAAGATCTGCAAAGGATCAAATAATGGAGATGTTCTGCTATAAACAAGATTTACCCAGATGAAAAGAAACAAAGAGATAAGGCTGGGTTAAGCAATTATGGAAGACCGTGGAGTCGGATCAGGAAGCACATAGGTGTGTATAGGAGTACAGTAGTGGAGGATGCCGCCAACAATCACGAGTGAGGAAGTTGTAGAATATGGTTGGAGGCTTGAGTAAACAGTCGATAGAGGAGATCAATTGTGATGGGCATGGGTAGAGGAAGATAATTTCTAGGAATCTTCAACGGCTGCCACCAAAAGGAGTAGTCAAGCGATAGAGAGAGATGGAAGGAAATACAAGTGCATGTGGGAAGAGGCCCATGTGAGGGGGCCATGATCTGGCAGTCGAAATATGAGAATCACATATTGGAGTGAAGAGATTGGGACAAAAATCACCACCAACAAAGGAGTAATCCCCCCATGGTGAAGAAAGTGGCACGTCAGTAGAAACAAGTCGCTAAGAGGGTACTATCAAGAAAGGGGCAATTGCCAATAGGACAAAAGGGTCACCAACTAGAAAAAAGACCACAGCCGTAGGGAAAAGCTACCAAGGCCAAGGCAAGTTGAGGCCACAGGGGCTTCACAAGAAGGAAATATAATATCACGTTCATTCATATTGCGGTATTAAATATTCATGAATACCTAAAAATTATATTGCTTATATATTAAGGGGCAAAGGGTTTTTTATTTAATGTAACAATACAAAAATACTTTGGGGTCTTTTTTATATGGGTGGGATGACAAATATCCGCCAAATGGATATGGCGGGATCAGGGTCAGATGAGAAATCAGGGTGAGGCAAGGCTCAGGCTTACTAGTACGCAGGGAAATTGCATCTTGAGGCATGCTTGAGGACAGGGGTTTTGTGGTGAAGTGGGTTTCCAGTCGATCATAGTCGAGAGATAATGGTCATTGACAACCAATTGTTACCAATAGCACTCAACTAGTTGTTACCAATAGCCTTGGGAGGCTCTAAGCCTCCAGGGCCTGTTATAGGCCCTCGATAGGCCTTGGGGGATTGAATACTCAACCACTCGTGCCTATTACAGGCCTTGGGAGGTTTAGTCAGCCTCCTAGAGCTTGTTACAGGCCCTGGGTGCTTGGATACCTATCCCACAACAGGCTTAGTCAACGATTAGGGAACTGTAATATGCAATCTAAATGTTGTACTATGTGCATTGGTTGTAGTGACATACAAGAAGTGATCTCCTATCTCTTCATTAGACCATTAGATGTTTCAAATCATAATGATACATGTTTGAGTAACTGCATTGTGGGTGAAGTAATGTGCATCCACAATATACATCGAAAGAAGCAAGGTGCATTGTAGAATGCATGTGGGGTCATAAGAGGGGTATCATATCAATATACTCGGTAGAAATATAAAGAGATATAAAAAATGTTAATGAAAAAATTGATGCATACAATATCTAGTGAAAATGAGGGGTTTTTTAAATTGGGAAGGCATATTGGGAGGGGGTTAAAACAAACGATTTTGGAAGGTATTTTCCAATATTTAGTGAAATTAGGGGTATTGTTTCATATGCCATGAACGAACATGCTATGATAGCGGTTTATTGAGTGAAGCCCCCATGGATGAGGCAGGGCCACTAGGGTCAGAAAGCCCAGGGTAGAGGCTTGGCCAGCGTAGAAAGGTGTCTAGGAAGTGTCCAATAATTTTGAGTAGCAACCAAAAAGGCCCAGGAAGATGTTCAGGCAGTAATAAGATGCAGATATGGGTAGTGGGAATCTTCAGGAAATGAGAAGTAGGGTTCATGAAGCTATCATGGAGATCTCAAGTAGGTGATGAAGGACTTTCACCTGGAGATCTAGGCCATAGGAAAGCACATAGGAGTAAAGAAGGAATTCTTCTCATGTGCCAAAGTCATCCACTTAAGAGTAATGAAGGAAATTTACTCAAGTTCTTGATCCATGAAGGATTGTGACTCAAGGATCTCAGAAGGGTGAAGAAGGACTTTCATCTAGAGACTAGGGGACGAAAATAAGACTCTTCCAAAGGAGAATAGATGTCGAAATGGAAACAACAGATAGATATGGTAACAATGACATATCTGGATAGATATGAGGAGCATATATGAGCTGTAGGAGCTGTAGGAGTTGGCAGTGTTTCTTTCCTCAGTGGACAATAGTGCATCTAGCCATATGATGGGGATGAGGGATGTGTTCCTTAGTGTTTTAGAGATAGACTTAGACTTCCATGTGACTTGTGGGGTTAACACCATACATGTAGTAAATGGGGTTGGGACAGTGTTATTCCAGCTAGAGTCAGGAGGACCTCTAAAGTTGTCAGGAATGATGTATGTTCCAGAGTTAAATATGAACTTGCTCTCAGTATCAGCTTTGGAGTAAAAGGGGTATGGGGTTGTTCTCGTACGTTCAGAGAGAGATACCAAGGATGCAGTAATGAAGCTTCATGATAGACAGGGTAAGTTATATAGTTTGTTGTGTCAACCTATATGTAGGCCCAAGGGGATCTTGGATCATGGATCAATTTCAGTGACATAGGTTAAGGAAAAGAATACTTTGAAGGGTGAGAAGAGTTCATTGATTTCCAATATGGAGAGTAAACCTTTAGAAGGGAAGAGGGATATGGCCCCTTCCATTTCTTCCAGTACTATCAAGATTAATTGGTATAATATGACATTGATGGATGCTCAGGAGCACATGGATATTCCTAGGAGCATGGCTAGGAGGAAAGAGTATTCAGAGCAGATTCCAAAGTAGGTGGCATGGAATTATTCTAGTTCAGAGAGAGTAGCTACAACAACATATGATGTGGTGGAATTAAAGATGGATCTAGGTGGATTTTCTTCCAAAAGTACCTTCCTCACTAAGAGGGATTGCTAGTTTTTGTATCTTGGATAGGTACTTTTGCATAGGCCAAGTGTCGAGCATTCAGAAGTCATCCAAAATTCCTCTCTAGGAGCCTTCTTGAGAAGGAAAGTGAATTTTATGTTATAATGGCTAAAAGGTGCTTAAGTTGTGTCAACAAGAGATTAAGTCATAGTTGTAGATCTCAAGTGATCTAAAATCACTTAGGAGATATAGAGGGCCAATGGTATTTTAGTTATTGTAATGATATAAAAAGGATCCTAAGGAGAGGAGGACACACAACAAACACACATAATGAGTGAGTGAGATCTCATTGAGTGGGTGGAGAAGGAATTCTATCCAAGTGTGGAGGGAAGGGGTTGAGGAAAGGATAAAGTAGAATCCAAGGGTTAGCAACCATCATGATTGAAGGACTGGTCTTGAGGTGTGAAGACTAGCACTGTTGTGATTGTATGTTTCCTTAGTGGGCCATTATCCCAAGATGGGAGCCCCTTATTTTTATAGTTAATAAAAACCATTTATTTGTTGGTTTTTACCTAGTTGGGGTTTTCCAGGGCATATCTAAGTGTCAAATGTGTGATTTCCTGTGTTTTTCCGCTACGCAAATTAGTTAGGATTCAATATATAATTTGATGAGGAATTATTTGAAACATTAATTATATCTAGGTCACTAAAATATAACATGAAGATCGAAGAGAGAGAGAGAGAGAGAGAGAGAGAGAGAGAGAGAGAGAAATCCAATTTCATCTCCATTGTATCCTCCTCTAGGGAAAACTAATCTAGTCATGAGGTCAAACTCCACATGAATATGTCCCCTTTAGACTTCAAAACTCCACCTAGGTTTTATTAGAAAACCTTAGTGACGTCTTCCAAGAAGATAAGTACAAAGAAAATAGTGCAAATGATTGATTAATGGAAATAATTTCTCATTCCTTTATTTATATGAGAGATAAGGGAGTCTAACAATACTATGTCGGCACAATCCCTTACATCAACCAACATGATCCCTTGTAGGCCAATGCAAGTGAGATACCCACTCTAAACTACATGTGTCATTCTCCAAGATAATGTCGTGCACAATAATAGCTCCAAGGTGATGTGTCTACACAAGGTAATTCCACATGCCTCATCACAAGCCTCCATAGACTCTATCAATCCTCCTAAGAAATGTATTCCATTAGGTTAGTTTTTGGGCCTTGCAATAAACTTTTTGAATCCCCGAGTGTCCTTGATCCATCTCCAATCCTCAAAATAGGAATCCAAGTTACCACATGCCATCTAGTTCTAGAACCCCTCCTAATGATGCAACAAATTCCTCATCCCAAGTAGGGTTCTCTCCAAGCAAGTGGTTCTTCCATGTGGACATCATGAAGGGCATCCATCGATCAAGTAAGAGAGCTCCAATGCCCAAGGGAAAAACACCAAGCCAACACCATCTTGAGGTAAAGAATACACTAAGTAATCTATCTCAACTATTTATATCCATCACAAACCATCTCTCATGTTGCAATCCATCTTAGACCATCCAAGGGATGAATATACACCATGTATCCCGAATATGATGAAGAACCCCCAAACATGGTGTAAATAATTTTGGAATAACCTATAAATATAACAGTATAACTATGATGAGGTGGGCCATGTCACTTGTGATTAGCTACTATGTAAATGACCTTGGTATACAAATTTTTGATTTGATATCCATGGCATTGTTAGAAAACAAGATCACAGAACAATAGCATAAAATAAGATGCAAAAATAAAAGACATAAACACAATACAAGAGAGACACCAATATACGTGGTTCACCCAATCTGGGATACATCCATGGAAAAATTATCATTCCTTTTATTAATCTATCCAACGAATGAAGGGATACAACCCGTAGCACATCCACTACAACTTCCTCTTCACTCTCTCATAGTCTCTCTTACATGACATTCTATCCATAACTAGCACGTATCCTATTTCATTCGGAATAATGTAAAAATATGGTTTTAATATGCTTTCTTTGTAAAAATATATATTTTTTATTGGTTAAAATTCTCCACATGGTTGAGGAAATAATATTTTTTATTGTGAAGACGGTGAGTGAGTCAACTAATCGCAAAAGTATGTGGCCAGAAAATTTTAATGGGGACCATTTCCCCAGCAAATCGGGACATTTTCCAACAAAAATAAGAGTTAACACAGGTTCAACCTGAGTTAGGAAGCTACGAAGGTGGGTTTACTAGTATTGAAAATCTAAATCGCATTCAATAACTAGCATATTCCATGAGTGAAACCTGCAAGTAAAATAGTTTTAATTTCTGCGTATTTAAGAAAACGGTGGCGCAATTATGTGATAGGAGTGGTGGAGCATCCATTCCTGAGCATGATCTGACTGGTAATAAACTGAAAAACTTATCCTAAATTGAAATTGGTTGAGCATTCATACCTGATCACCTATTTCGCGTGCAACGAAAAAAAGTCAGGGAATAAATTAAACCGATATTGATATTTGAAAATCAAAGTGTTTGAAACATCGATCTAGCAGGAAACTTAAAAAAATTCATGGAAGAAATAATACTGAGAATGTTTTTTGAAAATCCTTTTTTTGGCGGTGATATTTGGCATGGTGATGAAATAACGAAAACATGCCACTGTATCCGTCCTTACCTTTGGCCATCAAGACGACTCAAAGCAAAGACAATTCCTGAAAATTTATCGAAGCAAAAAATTCTTTTGAAATTTTCATTGTGTTGAAGGGATGGCATGCAGTCTAGAAAATTCATCCGAATTCTGAATTTAACAGTGATTATATAAAATGATTGGTTGACTCTCTAAATTTCTGGAAATGATGTTTTTATGAAATGTAATGACAATGGTCAGGTGCGTAAATCATCCACCTACAAGTTGATTCTTTCATAAATTCTTTATCCCCCAGAGGAGAGAAATTTTTTATCCCAAGTCTACTTAAGGCTTGTTTTCAACACTTAAACCAATTTTTCCAATGGCGAGCATTTTTCTGGGAAGGTGCAAAACAGGCCAAATTTTTGTTTTGACAAGGAAATATCTCCATTACCAGAGACTATTTTTCCAAAAGGAGTCAATGGTCAAGTGAATAAATCATCCACCTACAAACTTATGCTCCCATAAAAATTTTATCCCTCAAATATGAGAAATGGCGAGCATTTTCCTAAGGCCATTTAGGTCAGTTTTAGATGCAAAACAGGGTGAGTGGTTGTTTTGGAAGGCCAATATTTTCTTGACCATAGACTTGTTTTAAAACCTGAGCCAATGGTCAAGCTCATAAATCACCACCTGCAAGATGATACTTTCCTAAATTTTTTATCCCTCATAGGTGAGAAATGGTGGGCACTTACCCAAGGCTACTTAAGCCCTTTTTTTCAACACTTAACTAATTTTTCCAATGGCGAGCATTTTTCTGGGAGGGTACAAAACAAGCAAAATTACTGTTTTGGCAGGAATATATCTCCATGACCAGAGTTTTTTTTAAAAAATGAGTCAATGGTCAAGCGAATAACTCCTCCACCTACAAATGTATTCTCTCATAAATTTTTTATCCAACACAAGTGAGAAATGGTGGTCATTTTCCTAAGGCCATTTAGGCCCGTTTTAGGTGCAAAACAGGCCGAGTGTCTATTTTGGCAGGCCAATATATTCTTGACCATCGATTTTTTTTAAAACCTGAGCCAATGATCAAGTGTATAAATCATCCACCTGCAAGCTGATGCTTTCCCAAAAAATTTATCCTTCACAGGTGCGAAAAGGTGGGCATTTACCCAAGGCTACTTAAGCCCATTTTTTCAACAGTTATCCAATTTTTCCAATGGTGAGCATTTTTTGGGGAGGGTGCAAAACAGGCTGAATGGTTGTTTTGGAAGAAAAATATCTCCATGACCAAAGTATTTTTTTACAAAATGAGTCGATTTTAAATTGAATAAATCATCCACCTACAAAATTATGCTCTCAGAAATTTTTTATCCCTCAAATATGAGAAATGGCGGGCATTTTTCTAAGGCCATTTAGGCCATTTTTAGATGCAAAACAGGCTGAGTGGTTGCTTTGGAAGGCCAATATTTTATTGACCATAGACTTTGTTTCAATTCTGATCCAGTGGTCAAGTGCATAAATCATCCACCTACAAGATGATTCTTTCCTAAACACAAATGCCCTTACAGATGAGAAATGGTGGGCATTTTCTCAATGCTACTTAAGCCTTTTTTTCAATACTTAACCAATTTTGTCAATGGTGAGAATTTTTCTTTGAGGGTGCAAAACAAGATGAATGATCATTTTGGAAGGAAAATATCTCCTTGACCAGAGACTTTGTTTCAAAACTCAGCCAATGGTAAAGTGAATAAATCATCCACCTACAACTTATGCTCTCATAAAAAAATTATCCCTCAAAGGTGAAAAATGGCAGGCATTTTCCTAAGGCCATTTATGCAAGTTTTAGGTGCAAAACATGCTGAGTGGCTGTTTTGGCAGGCCAATATTTTCTTGATCATAGATTCTTTTTCAAAATTGATCCAGTGATCAACTGCATAAATCATCCACCTAAAAGCTTATGCTTTTCTAAAAAACATTTCCCTCACAGATGAGAAATGGTGGGAATTTTCCCAATTCTACTTAAGTAATTGTTTTCAAAACTTAACCAATTTTGCCAATGGTGAGCATTTTTCTTTTAGGGTGCAAAACAAGATGAATGGCCGTTTTGGCAGGAAAATATCTCCTTGACGAGAAACTTTGTTTCAAAAATCAGCCAATGGTAAAGTGAATAAATCATCCACCTACAAACTTATGCTCTCATAATAAAATTATCCCTCAAAGGTGAAAAATGGCGCACATTTTCCTAAGGCCATTTTGGCCAGTTTTAGGTGCAAAACAGGCCAAGTGGGTTTTTTGGTAGGCCAATATTTTCTTGACCATAGAATTGTTTTCAAAATTAATCCAGTGGTCAACTGCATAAATCTTCTGTCATGTCCCAAATTTGGAATTGGGTCACAATGGTCTAATCACATTGGCCCTATTCATTAGAGTTTGTCAAATTGATGCTAAAGGTCAAATAATTGCCAAGGAGGAAAATTACTAGTTTCTTAGGTTTGAGGTGGAAGCTTTGGGATTTGGAATAATGGGGATAATAAATGATGTTTGAACATTAGAATGGAATAAATATTTAATAAAGGAGCTAAATAAATATATACAAGTGAAAATCAAAGTGGCATTTGATCATGAAGACACATGGAGGAAGTGGGACCCACATATGGCTAGATTTCCCCACTACACTTGGCATTATTCTCTCACCAATTCGAATTCAAGGTGAATGGTAACATACTTGGGGGAGTCCAAAAGGTATTATTCATTGCATGACTCATCCAAGGTCAAAATATAGAGGAAGAGTAACTCCCATGGAAGAGGAAGAGGCAATTTGGAGCTAGTGAGACACTTGGGCTAGATTCCCTAGCTCTATGACAACAATGATGAAGATGCTATGACACCTATGACACAAATCAGACCTGAAGGCTGACATATGACATATATGACATGTCAGGGCTAAAAATAGACTCCAAGAGGGTGCTCAAGGGTGTTAGGGCAGCTAAGATGCTTCCACATGTGATTTGGTGGAAGTGGGAGACTAGGAATTGTTGTACAAGTGGTGTTCTTTGAAATCTCTTCCCAACTTGAGTTGGCATGGGTATGTTGGAAGGAATTCGACCCATGGAGGACATTAGAAGTTTATAAATTCCAATAAAAAATAATGAAACCATATTTTGATCATTTGTAGAATTTGCAATTGCATTTGTGAAGAGGGAGAGCTAGTGGATGACTAGTTTCTTGCCTTAGCCAATTTCGAGGGTGAAAGATTCCCATCCAAGTTGGTAATTGGAAGGGTCATTCAGACCTTTCATTTGGAGATTTAATGGAGTCTTTATTTGCAGGTGTAAGCTACAGAGAAGCTCATGGTTTCTTCTATTGCAGCTCACTCCTTCAACCATTTCCAGTTTTGATGACATATTCTTGATCCTTGAGGGATGGCGTTTTTGGTGAGCTATTGTACTCTTTGGGGGAGCTTATAATGCCCCATTTATATTCTAATATGAATTAAATACTCTTTTCTTCATCTCCAAAAAGTTTCAGGTCGAAATTTCAAGTAGAAATGTATAAATCTCAATTTTAATGAAAGAACAGTGCCATTTCCCCACTACCTTGTTGTGAATCAATGTAATGCTGATGATTTCGAATGAATGGATGATTCTCTGATGAATTTGTGATTAATGGATTTCCATGGATGTATTTTACAAGTTTCATGTACTGTACTTGATCATTTGAAGTATTTTTACTCAGTTTAATTGCATTGGGAGAAGAAATAGTGCCATTTCCCCAAGGGTCGAATTGGTGATTTTTGCAGTTGAATGGGAGAGGGTTGGAGCAGATATAATAATCAATTAATGGTGAACATGAGACCTTAATAAAATCCTTAATACATTCCCTACCTCTGTTCATAAATTTGAGTGGGTTTGGAGGCATTTGGGAAGCCATTTTCAATACTTACCCCAGGGGGATTTGAACCCCAAATTACTAGTAAAATTGCATACTTGGTCCAGAATATTAAGAGAGTTTTAAGAGGTATTTTGGTGGCCATATGTCATCCCTGAACATCATATTCAAGTCCTAATATCATTCATACACCTTCTTTGAAGATTTGAAGGCATTTGGAGTCAATTTGAGACCTAGAGACCAATACTAGTCAAAGGGAAATCACTAGTAAAGTTACCTACATTGAACAGAATTGAAAGAGGATTTGAAGAGGTATTTTAAAGGTCCAAAGGCATCCCTGAAACACATATTTATGTTATAATATAATTCATATACCTTCTCAGAAGATTTGGGATCATTTGGGGCAAATTTGGGACCTAGAGATCAAAACTAGTCAAAGGTCTAACTAGGGAAAAAAGTGAAAAATTGTCATTTTGATAAAATTCCTAACAAGGGACATTACAGTGGTATAAGAGAATGGTCCTTGCACCTGTGTATTAGGTACATACATTCAAGAATAATTGGCAGCCATGTCTTACTATTATGATGAATCCTAAGAGTACAATTCTTATGAGGAATATGCATATGCTTATGAGCAATATGAAGCAGAATGTGAATGGTACGAGGAAGAGGTGCCATCGTGCAACACTTCTTACAATTTCAAAAGAAATGAAGATTATTCTTATGACTTTAAATATGATGAATATGAGTGTGTCACACCAACCAAGGATAATTCTATTAGTGAGTTCCAAAGATGGAGAGAAAAATATAAAACCTTGCCCCAACAATATCAAAAATATCAAGAATATCTTGCTTCGAGCAAAAATACACAAAATGCAATGTCTTTTGAGTACTATGTTGAACATGTTTTTGAAAATAGGCCCAAAAATGAAGATGTGGAGTTAGTGAAGAAAGTTTTATGCCCTTCTTGTAAAAACCCTTGGAGCGAGTATCATATATGTGTGCATGAAATGATGTCCTCCTTGAGGAGAGCTTTTGAGATTTATTCAAGAAGAGATTCCAAATATACTGATCCTAAGGAAAACAAGGGGCAAAATGCATCAGCTTGCTTGAAGGATAAAAATGAAGAGACATCACAAGAGCATGAAGAAGATTCTATTGAAAATATGGAAGATCATTTCAAGACACCTTCTAGATTAGACATGAACCAAAGAGCATCTACTGATGGATGCTTAAACTATGAAGGAGTACCTACTGATGGGTGCTCACACCTCTATGTTGGTGACATAGAGATCAATTTTGAAATTGTTGCTGCAAGCCCAAGTTCCATTAAGCATGATAATGAAGACCTTGTAGCAGTTGAAGAAGAACCAAGATCAACTTCCCCATCACCACTTGAGCTTCATGAAGTTGGTCCAAGCAAAAATAAAGAAGATGAGGAGGTTCATTTGCAAGAGCCTCATTTTCTTGAAGGGTCCTTAAAGATGAATGAAAATAATATCCAAGAGTCCCTCAGCATTCTCCATGACACTCAAGCATTGGTGTCAAATTCTTGTTGGAGAGCTACTTCATTGGAGGAAACATCCTTCATTGAAGACATGGAGAAGATTCAAAGAGCAATGTGCCACATCAAAGGTAATTTCATGTCTTTGCTTTTTGATAGAAACCATTTGTTTGAGCTTAATGAATTGTTACATGATGCATACTTGAAGAATAATGAGGATATTCATAAGCTCACAATTCAAAATGAGCAACTTCTTGAAAAGTTGCAAGATACTTGTTTTTCCTCCTATGTTTCAGATTGTCAAATGGTAGATTGTTTGGAGGATTCTCATGACATGGTGGATCATGAGAAATGTGGAAATTTGAATGTGCCTAATGTGTTTGAAGATGAACTTGAAGATATCCAAACACTTGATGTGGTGGAAGAGGAACTTGAATTGTCTCTTGATGAAGGTTATGCAATTTTTAAAGAAGAGCATGATTCCTCTACATTGGAACCAATCTATGACAAAGGTTTCACACTTTTGAAGGAGCTTCATGATACTACCCATATGGATCCTTCCCATGATGAAACTTCTGCACTTTTTTATCATTTGGGTAAGTTAGTTCATTATCCTACATCCTACAATTCCATGTTTTGCAGCATTAGTCTCAATGAAGTATGGGTGAAAGGGTTCTTTTTTATGGTGCCACATGAGGAGTATGGAACTCCTAGATTTAACTTTTATGATGACATGGTTGGAGCACATTCTTATTCACATTTGTAGCAGCATCCTTTGTTACTTTATGATGATGCACATCTACACGAATGCACCTATGATATGCATTTGAGTCACTTGAAGACTCATGGTTTTTCTTGCTCAACACTTGATTCATTTGATGTTGGAGGAACTTCATCCAACACTTGGGTGAATAGATTTATGATTGGAGAACATTTTTGTTGCAAGACACATACTTTGTTATATCTTTATGACTCTCACATTCAGGGATGTATGGGTGAGACTTCTTTGAGTCATTTGAAGTCTCCTTGTTTTTTATGCTCATTATTTGGTTCAGATTTTAGTGGAGATTCTTCATTCACTTCTTGGATGAAAGAATACATGGTTGAATATTTTGATGCATATCACATCCTTTTGGAGCAGCATTATAGGACATGGGATCCTCACCTATGTCATTGGAGAAGATTTGATTGGTCACTTGAAGCTTGTATGCACTTGGAAAATGGTGGTCTACTTGCTTGGAGGTATAAGCACTTTCATGACTCTTTGATGAAGCATATCCTTGATGTACATTTTCATTATGTTGTTATGTACTTTGATGATATATATTTGGTACTCATGATGTTTGGAAGGATGCATACAAGAAAATGGGATCCAGGAATCCTCTTAACTAATGGTGTGGGTTGGAGAGCACTCTTAATTATTGGGGTGCATTACAAGCAATGGGACCCTGGAATAATTTTTATCTCATTGGTTTCAAATTTTTTGGGGAAACAAGCAGTATGGGAGATGGATTTCCCCACTTAATAAAGTGATTTTTATCTTAGTATTGCAGCAGCAAGCATGGTGGTTCCTCTCTAAAATCTTCATGGAAACTCAAAGACTCAAGGTTGGGCAATTCAATGGCAACTTCAAAGAATTATACAGAAAGCAGGTTCTTCAACACCCATGTTTAAAATTGCTTGAGGACAAGCAATATTGGGAAGGGAGGATTTGTCATGTCCCAAATTTGGAATTGGGTCACAATGGTCTAATCACATTGGCCCTATTCATTAGAGTTTGTCAAATTGATGCTAAAGGTCAAATAATTGCCAAGGAGGAAAATTACTAGTTTCCTAGGTTTGGGGTGGAAGCTTTGGGATTTGGAATAATGTGGATAATAAATGATGTTTGAACATTAGAATGGAATAAATATTTAATAAAGGATCTAAATAAATATATACAAGTGAAAATCAAAGTGGCATTTGATCATGAAGACACATGGAGGAAGTGGGACCCACATATGGCTAGATTTCCCCACTACACTTGGCATCATTCTCTCACCAATTCGAATTCAAGGTGAATGGTAACATACTTGGGGGAGTCCAAAAGGTATTATTCATTTCATGACTCATCCAAGGTCGAAATATAGAGGAAGAGTAACTCCCATGGAAGAGGAAGAGGCAATTTGGAGCTAGTGAGACACTTGGGCTAGATTCCCTAGCTCTATGACAACAATGATGAAGATGCTATGACACCTATGACACAAATCAGACCTGAAGGATGACATATGACATATACGAAATGTCAGGGCTAAAAATAGACTCCAAGAGGGCGCTCAAGGGTGTTAGGGCAGCTAAGATGCTTCCACATGTGATTTGGTGGAAGTGGGAGACTAGGAATTGTTGTGCAAGTGGTGTTCTTTGAAATCTCTTCCTAACTTGAGTTGGCATGAGTATCTTGGAAGGAATTCGACCCATGGAGGACATTAGAAGTTTATAAATGTCAATAACAAATAATGAAACCAGCTTTTGATTATTTTTATAATTTGCAATTGCATTTGTGAAGAGGGAGAGCTAGTGGATGACTAGTTTCTTGCCTTAGCCAATTTCGAGGGTGAAAGATTCCCATCCAAGTTGGTAATTGGAAGGGCCATTCAGACCTTTCATTTGGAGATTTAATTGAGTCTTTATTTGCAGGTGTAAGATACAGGGAAGCTCATGGTTTCTTCTATTGCAGCTCACTCCTTCAACCATTTCTAGTTTTGATGGCATATTCTTGATCCTTGAGGGAGGGCATTTTTGGTGATCTATTGTACTCTTTGGGGGAGATTATAATTCCCCATTTATATTATAATATGAAGTAAATACTCTTTTCTTCATCTCCAAAAATTTTTAGGTCGAAATTCCAAGTAGAAATGTATAAATCTCAATTTTAATGAAAGAACAGTGCCATTTCCCCACTACCTTGTTGTGAATCAATGTAATGCTGATGATTTCGAATGAATGGATGATTCTATGATGAATTTGTGATTAATGGATTGAAATGGATGTATTTTACAAGTTTCATGTACTGTACTTGAGCATTTGAAGTATTTTTACTCAGTTTAATTGCATTGGGAGAAGAAATAGTGCCATTTCCCCAAGGGTCGAATTGGTGATTTTTGCAGTTGAATGGGAGAGGGTTGGAGCAGATATAATAATAAATTAATGGTGAAAATGAGACCTTAATAACATACTTAATACATTTCCTACCTTTGTTCATAAATTTGAGTGGTTTTGGAGGCATTTGGGAAGCCATTTTCAGTACTTACCCCAGGGGGATTTGAACCCCAAATTACTAGTAAAATTGCATACTTGGTCCAGAATATTAAGAGAGTTTGAAGAGGTATTTTGGTGGCCATATGTCATCCTTGAACATCATATTCAAGTCCTAATATCATTCATACACCTTTCTTGAATATTTGAAGGCATTTGGATTCAATTTGAGACCTAGAGACCAATACTAGTCAAAGGGAAATCACTAGTAAAGTTACCTACATTGACCAGAATTGAAAGAGGATTTGAAGAGGTATTTTAAAGGTCCAAAGGCATCCCTGAAACACATATTTATGTTATAATATAATTCATATACCTTCTCAGAAGATTTGGGATCATTTGGGGCAAATTTGGGACCTAGAGATCAAAACTAGTCAAAGGTCTAACTAGGGAAAAAAGTGAAAAATTGTCATTTTGATAAAATTCCTAACAAGGGACATTACATCTTCCATCTGCAAGCTGATCCTTTCCTAAAAAAAATTTCCCTCACAGATGAGAAATGGTGGGCATTTTCCCAATGCTACTTAAGCCATTTTTTTCAATACTTAACCAATTTTTCCAATGGCGAGCATTTTTCTTTGAGGGTGCAAAACAAGATGAATGGCCGTTTTGGTAGGAAAATATCTCCTTGACCAAAGACTTTGTTTCAAAATTAAGCCAATGGTGAAGTTAATAAATCATCCTACAAACTTATGCTCTCATAAAAAAATTATCCCTCAAAGGTAAAAAATGGCGGGCATTTTACTAAGGCCATTTAGGCCAGTTTTAGGTGCAAAACAGGTTGAGTGGCTGCTTTGGCAGGCCAATATTTTATTGACCATAGACTTGTTTTCAAAACTGATCCAGTGGTCAACTGCATAATTCATCCACCTGCAAACTGATGCTTTCCTAAAAAACATTTCCCTCACAGATGATAAATGGTGGGCATTTTCCCAATGCTACTTAAGCCATTTTTTTTCAATACTTAACCAATTTTTCCAATGGTGAGCATTTTTCTTTGAGGGTGCAAAACAAGATGAATGACCGTTTTGGAAGGAAAATATCTCCTTGACCAGAGACTTTGTTTCAAAAATCAGCCAATGGTAAAGTTAATAAATCATCCACTTACAAACTTATGCTCTCATAAAAAATTTATCCCTCAAGGGTGAGAAATGGCAGGCATTTTCCTAAGGCCATTTAGGACAATTTTAGGTGAAAAAAAAGCCGAGTGGCTGCTTTGGCAGGCCATTATTTTCTTGATCATAGACTTTCTTTCAAAACTAATCCAGTGGTCAAGTGCATAAATCATCCACTTGCAAGCTAATGCTTTCTAAAAAAAAATTCCCTCACATATGAGAAATGGTGGGCATTTTCTCAATGCTACTTAATCCCTTTTTTTCAATACTTAACCAATTTTGCCAATGGTGCGCATTTTTCTTTGAAGGTGCAAAACAAGATGAATGGTTGTTTTGGCAGGAAAATCTCTCCTTTACAAGAGAATTTGTTTCCAAAAAGTAGTCAATTGTAAAGTGAATAAATCATCCACCTACAAAATTATGCTCTCATAAAAAAAATTTATCCCTCAAGGGTGAGAAATGGCAGGCATTTTCATAAGGCCATTTAGGCCAGTTTTAGGTGCAAAACAAGCTGAGTGGTTGTTTTGGCAGCCCAAAATTTTCTTGACCATAGACCTTTTTTCAAAACTGAATCACTAGTCATGTTCATAAGTCATCCACCTGAAATCCTACTCTTTACTAAAATTTGTATCCCCCACGGATGAGAAATGGTGGGAATTTTCCCAAAGCTTCTTAATCCCTTTGTGTCATTACTTAACCAATTTTTCCAATGGCGAGCAATTTTATAGGAGGGTTCAAAACAATCTCAATGGTTGTTTTGGTAGGAACATATCTCCTTGACCAGAGTCTTTGTTTCACAAAGGAGTCAATTTTCAAGTGAATAAATCATCCATCTACAAACTTGTGCTTTCAGAAATATTTTATCCCTCAAATATGAGAAATGGAGGGCATTTTCCTAAGACCATTTAGGCCAGTTTTAGGTGCAAAACAGTCTGAGTGGCTGTTTTGGAAGAACAATATTTTCTTGACCATAGAATTTTTTTCAAAAATGAGCCAAATTTAAAGTGCATAAATCATCCACCTGAAAGCTAATGCTTTCCTAAAAAAAATTACCCTCACAGATGAGAAATGGTGGGAATTTTCCCAATTCTACTTAATCCCTTTTTTCAATACTTAACAATTTTGCCAATGGCGAGCATTGTTCTTTTAGGGTGCAAAACAAGATGAATGGTTGTTTTGGCAGGAAAATATATCCTTGACCAGAGACTTTGTTTCAAAAAGAAGCCAATTTTGAAGGGAATAAATCATCCATCTACCAACTTATTCTCTCAGGAATTTTTTATCCATCAAAGGTGAGAAATGGCATGAATTTTAGTAAGGCCATTTAGACCAGTTTTAGATGCAAAACAGGATGAGTGGTTGTTTTGGCAGGCCAATATTTTCTTTACCAGAGAGCATTTTTAAAAAATGAGCCAGTGGTCATGTTCATAAGTCATCCACCTGCAAGCTGATGCTTTCCTAAAAAAATTATCCCTCACAGGTGGGAAATGGTGGACATTTTACCAAGCCTACCTAAGCCCATTTTTTCAATACTTAACCAATTTTTCCAATGGCGAGCATTTTTCTGGGAGGTTGCAAAACAGGCTAAATGGTTGTTTTGGAAGGAAAATATCTCCTTGACTGGAGACTTTGTTTCAAAAAGTAGTCAATGGTTGAGTGAACTAATTTTCTGGAAGGGTGCAAAATGGCATAAATTTGAATTTTTATCGCACAACATTACGTTACTTAGAGTGTAAAATTACAAGTAAAATTTGAGTGTAAAATTACATTTATGATATATTTCAGTTTTCTTTAATTAGAGAAATTATGTTTGAAATCTAATGCCAATATTGATTGTTTTTGTTTATTTTGCAGAGTATCTCATAAATGGATCATTCAAATGAGCCATCTCAACAAAATATTCCTCGAAAAAGAGGTCGACGTAAGGGTCTAGATTACTCAAAACTTTCAAGTTTGGAACCATGTGACATTGTCCTTCAATTCACTTGTGGTAGAGGTAAAAAGACTATGCAATGTGTTTCTCATGGAAAATTTCAAGGATTTGAAGATCAGAGCTCCATACCACAAAACGAGTCCACATGTTTCCCTCAAACAACAAGCAATCATCCATCCATTCTTCAAACTCAATTTCCTCAATGTAAGCAACCAATGACTGTTGTGAGAAAAATACACCTATAGTTCATGGGAGAAACTACCAACTTACAGTGATGAAAGATAGACCTATAAATGCTCTACAAGTACAACTAGTAAGCAAAGATATTTAAGATTAGAAAGATGAGTACCTTATTAAGAAGGTTGATCCAAGCTTTCCCTTCCTTGCTCTTCAATGCTATCCAGTATCGCAATGCCCAGACTTTCAAAACAATTTCATACCTTTATAAAATACATTTGACTACATATATAAGACTGATATTCATGACAGAAGAAGACATCAAACTATAAACAAACTGTAATCAAATCTAAGACACACATAAATAAGTCATATTTGGAAAGAGAAGAACGTCTAATCTTTATTAATGAATGAAGCAAGTACATAGCATTATACCTTCCTTCAAGCTGGGCACTTCATGAAACCTAGATTCAAGGTCTCCTACTTCTGTTCTCCAAGGATCCCAACCTCTAATCAGTTGTGCTAGGGTTTATCAGAAACTGAGGCACAAGAGAGGGGGATGAGGGTCTCCATTCCTCCAGCATAACATTGTTATGGGATTGGTCCCCTCACATGGCCCTTCTACCTTCCTTATATAGTCAATGAAGGAGAGGAAAAGTAGTTATAACTGAGCAAGAGGTTGCCAAAACAACTCATTTCAACCAAAATTCAAGATTTTCACTAGTTCAGGAAAGTGCCCTACTCTTCCTACTGCAAACCAGCGCATTTCTCAAGGTGTGCGCTACTTTATTGAAGCAGAGTTGCATATTTCTGATGGTGTGCGCTACTTTATTGAAGTGGAGTTACATATTTTCCAAGGTGTGCGCTACTCTATAGGCATAAGAGTCGCGCACACATCCTAGTATGCCCTACTCTATGCATAGGAAACCAGCGTTTTTGGAGAAAAATGGCAAAAAACAGGGTTTTCTGATGATTTTCAGGAGATGGTTTGGTCTGGAAAAATGTTCCTAAGGGTTATAACCATCAAATGGGCCAGGAGTGAGGTAATTTCAACCATTTTTGGTGTCCAAAATGACCCTTCAATCCACAAGTGTCATGTTGTGTGACTAAACTTGATCTCAAGAAGTGTCGTCATGCGACCAAGGGATGCAAGTGTCGTCACGGATGGAGAAGTGTCATTTTAAGCTATAACAAATGCCCCCTAATGTATGAGGCCAGAGGGAGTGAGGGAAACGATGGCCGAAATACATTATAAATAATAAAGAGTTGAATCATGGAAGTGGAGGAACTGGAGAAACCAAGAATCATAGGCTCAAATGAAGTACCTGAAAGCAAAGGCAGTGTCAGACCAAATCATCCTTGGGGTAATTGTCCATGTTCAAATAGTGGAAGATGACCTCCAAGCGGATACACTAATGATCAAAATACAGATGCATATATCATGGCCACTAGAATACAAACGTGGATCCATGAGGAACATAAGTGTAAACATAGCCACATAAATACAAGGTGGATCTATGTTAAAACTGCAGAACATAGCCATAGAGAACAAGCTGGATCTATGTCTCATCAAGAGCCAAAAAGAGTGTGGCTCAGTCTTGCGTGACTTGGGCGATAACATAAATGAGGTGATGCTATCGAGGATCCCAAGGTCTTCATCCATAAATAACCCAAGGTACAAACCTATCCATGCGAATAAATGAGTTGATGTCGAACATGGGAGGTACCGTTTGATTACCAGTCATTGATGTATACCGTTAACAAACGTGAGGGTGTCCACCAATAATGAAAATGGAACCCAAGGTACCTAGTACATTCAAACAAGTGCGAATAACTGGTCTTACCATCGAACACTTGAAGAATCTATCGGATAGGAGACATTGATGTATTCCCATCTATCCAATAGCAAGGGAAACTGCCACTAATGACTGCAATCCCTAAGGTACTAACTAAAACTCTAAACTTCATTCCTAGAGCATAATGATTTGAAGTCGATGGGAAGAAGTCTGTTGGAAGGGAGGCCTTAAGGCATCCTCCATCATCCAACACGAGGGACACTCAACAGGTATGAGCTGATTTGGAGTAGGACTGAACACATGATGAAACATACTGACACTAAGGAATGGCCGACGCATGAGGCCAAGGAAACTACAGAATGGTGGACACAGGTTATATCCTTGAATAGTGAGCACGACACAAGAGTGACTTAGGTATCTTTTAACACAAAGAGACCACGATGCAAATCTGCAATGTAGGAGACATTAACAGATTCTCCAAATGATTGGAAGACTAACCAAACAGAGGAGTAAGAACTCTGAGATCAGGTTTATCCTAAGGCCAACACTAGAACCCAACTTGTTTGATAGACTCAAAACAGGTGCTTTGTTCAAGGAGATAGTAGACTTGCTGCCATCATATTGAAAGATATTTTAATATTCTTTCCTTCCCTTTCCTTTTTCATTTTTTAACGAGCTTGACAAAGAAATAAAGCATGCTCGACGGTATTTTCATATTTAAGGAGTTTGAAAAACCTAGAAGAAAACTCTATACACCTATCCGTGGATTTTATATCGAGCCCAGATTGGTCTGTGCTCAGTGGTCTTTTCTTGTTTATAGAGTTGAAAAACTTAAACAGTCCTCTATCAACCATCTCGTGGATTTCACATCGAGCCCGAGTAGGTGAATGCTCGCTTGGTGTTTTCACATTTCGAGAGTTTGAAAACCCTAAAGACGAATCCAAATGTCCTTTTTCATAAAGTTAGTCTCCTTCCCCGAAAAAGTGTAAAATAATGGAAGAATAACTCTTCTAGCGCATACCAGAGTATACCTAGAGTATACCTTTTCTGTAAATTATCCACCAAGGCTCGGAAAAGGGGTAATTCTGTACCGAAGTGGATGTCAGTTCAGTTATTTTAACAAGCCCGAAAAGACAACTATGCTCGGCAAGCTTTTCCTATTTAAGGAGTCTGAAAAGGGCTTAAAAGACTCCATAGGGATCTTTTCCATAAAGGTTTAATGAGCCCGAAAAAGTAAACTCGTGACCTCCTTACTATTTTTAACGAGCTCAAAGGAGATAGAAAAATGCTCATAACTTCCTTACTATTTTTAACGAGCTCGAAGTGAAGATGAAAGAAATGCTCATAACCTACTTACTGCTTTTAATGAGCTCGAAGTAAAGGTGGAAGAATGCTCGTAGCCTCCCTACTGTTTTTAACAAGCTCGAAGGAAAGGTGGAAGACTTCTTGAAATGCGACGAGACGAGTGTCAGGGACATGCAAAACTAGCTCTAAGCACATGGAACAAAGCTATGCCTAATGCAAGGAACATGAGCAAGATAAGGATACTCGGGGTGTGTCTCCTCCAGGTAAAATTTGTCAAATTGCGAAGGAAAAATGATATAGGGCTTAGCGGAAATGAGATCAGAGATGGAGGCTTATACAACGACCTAAAAGCGTGGAAGCTGGCATCAGGCTCATTAGCGCAAGCAGGATCATAACCGATGAATATGCAACTTGAACACAAAGATGGGAGCCTTAACAGGGATGGCCAGAAATATATGAGGAATAAAGATATGAGGCTTCTTCTCCAAGTCATGGTAAATCTAAAAAGGCTCCCAAGCCTATGAGAAAAACTTAGCATGGGCACCAAAATGGCATAAGGGTGCGGACTAGAGTGACCCATGTTAGGCAGGCTCTGCTGTCGGACTGGTGCACAATGCATAAAGAGATGGCTAACACACCAATATCCAATAGGTTCGACCCTATGGCAAATTCAAATGGCAAAAGGTTCAAATGCAACATAATAGCAGGGAAGCCTAAACCTATATGCAAGGTTCCGAATATACCTGACATGGTCGCACAAGGTGTCGAAAAGGACCAGTAAGCACATATAAATCCAACTAAGAATCCTTTCTCCAAGAAACATTAGTACTAGGATCATATCTAAAACATATGTAAAGAAAGACCTGATACAAGTCACTGTGGTAGAAATACTTTCAACTTCACTATCATCAACAGTAGGCATAAACAAGGCAGAGTTTTCAAATGAAGACTCTATGGTACCCAAGCCCGAGGACTTACAATCAACAAGATCGACTTCAGGATGAATATCAAAGCTGAAGGACATGATGGAATTTGCAGAAACGAATTCATCATCATGGGAGTTGAAAATTCTAGAAGCAGAATCAAACTCAGCAGGAACACCGATTTACGGATCTATAGGAGAGTCCAAAAACTCAACAGTAGGAAGATCAGACTTTAAGGTCAAACCGGGGCTGGACATAACTGCGACTGGATCAACATCCAAATGAATGGCAAACTGTACTATGGACTCTAGGAAAACTTCATCGGAAGGAAGTATATCATCCTTGATAGAACACATATCTAAACATTCAGATGGAGGTGTCACTTGGTCAAAATTTGGGAGTAAGTCCTGAGAAGGTAAGCATGAACTCAGATACTTCTTCTCAGTAGCAGTTGAACACAAAAAACAATATGCCAGATAAGTCCCATGTGACATAGTGGTGCCTAATGATGAGGGATCAGACTGGTCTACACTTGGGTAATAAGGAGGATTGACAAATGCAAGCTGGTCGATAGTGATGATGCTTTCGTTATGAGGAAAATGCATCACATGAAAGAGCGTAGACACCACAACATGCATAGCATAAATGTAATCATGCCCGAGGATCATATCAAAGTCTATAGGGTCCTTTAAAACCATAAAATCAACTAAGACTATTTTTCCACCCAAAGTAACAGGTGCCCTACAGAGGAATCCGATCAGTTCACTAGGTCTTCTATCGAAGGTCAACGGCCAATTAACAGCTGGAATAACATTAGGGAAACCCAAATCTCTCCAAGCATAAGCAGATAAGATACTAACAAAATCTCCTTCATCTACAATGCATCGATCAACCGTATGGTTCCCGATATCAACCTTTATCTAGAAAGGTGTCGAAGAAGGAAGACGAGGCTCGGCTAGACTATTCTAATCAAAGGAAACGATCCTAGGGCTTGGTAGGGGTTCACATGGCACAGATGAAGTGCCCCCTTTTTCAGGAACATCCAAACTAGTAATGCAGAAGACTTCCGTAGTAGGTGCATCAATCTTTGCAGAACTGATGGGATTTGTCGAAGATTGCATTGATTCGATCACTTCACTCTCTGAAGGAAGAGTGGGGTCAACCAAATATTGCATTGGTTCAACCACTTTATCAACCAAAGGTTGATTTGACTTTAGGGAGTCTATAGACAACTTAGGAACAGAGATTCCTTCAGACATGGACCACACTCTTCGTGCCTTTGGAATGGCAGGGCATCGGTGAGTAAGGTGATCTCCCTTACAAAGTTTACAAGGGAACTTTGGTTTCCGACCTATAGGTCGAGACTCATTTACAACATTAGTACTCTTAGCATGACTAGCATTGGCTGACAGCTTGCCCCTACCATGACTTACAGTGGTTGGTTGCTCAGAAGCATAAGAATTTTGAGCTAAGGACCACACTTTTTGCACTTCTGGAAGTACAGGGCACAAGTAAGTAAGGTGGTTTCCCTCACAAAACTTGCAAGGGAACTTATACTTCTGTTTGTTGGGTTTGTCAACAATGTCAACTCCCACAATATGATTTGTAGTGGCTGATAGTTTTCCCCCAGTATGACTAGCAGTGGTTGGATGCTAGAAGTATAAGACTTTTGAACTAAGGACCACACTTTTTGCACTTCTGGAAGTACATGGCACAAGTAAGTAAGGTGGTCTCCCTCACAAAACTTGCAAGGGAACTTATACTTCTGTTTGTTGGGTTTGTCGACAATGTCAACTCCCTCAGCATGAATTGCAGTGGTTGATCTGGTGTCTCCAGTATGACTCACAGGAACTGGTGACTTGTCATTAATATGACTAGCAGTGATCAATGACGTGTGCTCAACATGACTGACAGTGGTTGAAGACAAACTTTCAGTGACTGAAATTTTTCTCCCAGCATGACCTCCAGAGGCTGGGTAGGTTCCCCCTGCATGATTTGCAGCAGTAGGGTGCTTGCCCCCAGCATAACTTACAGAGGCTGGGTTGTTGCTCCCTTGTTTTGGCATCTTCTTCCTATGCTTCCTCCGTCTATTCCTTTTAGACTACTGGTTACTAGTATTTCTACTTTCGCCACATGAGGTAGAAGGAGGAGGAGAAGATGTTACTGACAAAGAAGGCACAGGGTTCTGATGCTCTTGATTTGAGGTGCTTACAAAAGAAGCATCAGGAGCATGCAAGGCATTCGGAGTGGAGAACAACCAAACCGGCATCCCTATAGTGAATCCAGGAAGATTGAGAGTAGCCATTAAGGGAGTACCAATGTTTCCAATAAATGGAATAGCACAAGGATCCCCTGGAATAGGGGTACCTTGATTGGCGCTTGCCGAAAATCTAGACATAGTTTCCTGCTCAAATGAGAAAGAATTTCTCTAAGGCAAACTAAGACAATTAGCACAAAGAGCACACAACTTAAAAAGGTCCTAGGTAAATCAAACCAGGAAAACAGATGCCTTTCGGAGAAGAGTCCGGGATGATGAGGGCCCATAACAGATCAACGAAGGAAGAAGAACAGTTACCCGGGGTCCACAATACAATGACTAAGGGTGCAAGCGCTGGAATCACCCAACCGCCCTCCCAAAGACCTGCAAGGGATTTCCTCCCACGTCTGTCCTAGGTACAACAGATATAACCCTCCGTCGTCACCTGTGTATGATCCTATGGTCAGATACTAAGGATATCACCACACCGAAAACTCCTTGGGGAACAGTCTCTGGTCGAATCAGAAGGCATGGGCAGGGTAACTGAGTCCGAAACTCAAAAGAGTCCCCAAACGCGATCCAATCCTGGTTTATTGTTGAAGGGAAAGTGAGGGGATATCCTCAACAAATATGATCTTCCACGGCCTCGTGCTTAGCTCTGGTTTTAGTAGAGTTTCCTAGGAATATTTGATACAGATGGGTTTACCTATATGACAGTCGCACTATGATTTTTGAGTAATGAAACAAACTTCGAGCAGTTTAAGGTGTTTTAAGCTCGAAACTCTAGCCTAGACTAGTTGGTGTCGTGTATCCCTAGAAAGAAAATCATTTCTAATTGATTTTATTAAGATTCTTTTTAAGCTTACTTTTTACTGAGTGGGGCAGTGCATTGTGTGGTGTTGTTGCAACAGAAAGTAAAGTGCATGAAATGAAACAACTTTCAACAACAAAAGATTCTTTTATTTTTCATTTTATATTCTTTCCAAAGTGAAGAGTAAGCAAACCTAAACAAAGCTTTCTTTTTGTTTTTTTTTCAAATTCTGAACAAAGTAAACTATGCTACTCTGCAAAGATTATAAGCCTCACTACTCTAAGCTACCAAACTTATTTTTCTTTTTCTGTTATATATGAACGAAAAAGAACTTGAAAGCGGAAGCAAGTAAGACCTACCAAAGATGTGCAAGTATGGAAAAATGACTCTAAAGTTCACAACAATCGAATCAATGATCCGATAAAGACTTGTCCTACAATTTTTTTCAAAGGAAAAAGCTCTTGAACCTGGAAGCAAAGTGGGGAGAAAACAAGGATGAATGATGCTTACAACTGGAAATCAAACTTAGAAGAATGCTCCAAAGCACCAAACCCTAAACAAGAACACTAAGCCAAGTAGTAGGTAGGAAAGCGAACTAAAGACAACCTTACTAACACAAATGCTCAAGGGTGAAGGAAACTAAAGTACTTCAAACTCACTTAATACTAGAAATGACAGTTAGGTCAAGAAAAGTCGAGACTCAAAAAGCTTTGAAAGACACCCCAAAGGCTCCAAAAATGGGTCAAAACCCTAAATAAAAGGATGAGACACCTAAAGAGCATACAAGTGTCGCAACAAACAACAAATGCTAAACACAAAGGTTTTTACACCTGCAACACACTACTAGGGTATGGATGAGCAGCTATGTTCACTAAGGAACAATGCATAGTCTCCAAAAAGAGTCACAAACGAACAAAACACTTCAAAAGTAATCAAGTGACCAAGAGATGACCTAAGGGACTCAAAGGGGGCTAAAGAGACTCAAACATGGATTACAAACCTCAAAGACTAGTTAAGAATGCCAATAACAAAGTTAGAAACCAAGCAAAACAGGCGAAAAACCAAACCTTACATCAAACAGAGAGCTACAGGAATGTGCTCTACTATGTAGTAGGAAAACTAGCGCACTCTGGCAGGTGTGCGCTACTGTACAGAAGATAAACTAGTGCAGAAACTCAGGTATGCGCTACTGTAGGTACAATAGAGTAGCGCACAAGTCAGGAAAGGTCAGAAATCAAGATTTGTAGAGGTGTAAAAGGCTGAGTCAGACAAAAGACAACAGGTAGGGATGACCTAAAAAGCCCCCACAGAGGATTAAAGGGATCAAAAAGTATTGGAAAGACAACAAAATGGGATTCCTAGAGCAGAAAAAAATCGGCTCCCCAGTGGAGTCGGCAGTCTGTTGTGAGAAAAATACACCTATAGTTCAAGGGAGAAACTACCAACCTACAGTGATGAAAGATATACCTATAAATGTTTTGCAAGTACAACTAGTAAGCAAAGATATTTAAGGTTAGAAAGATGAGTACCTTATTAATAAGGTTGATACAAGCTTTCCCTTCCTTGCTCTTCAATGCTATCTAGTATCGCAATGCCCATACCTACAAAACAACTTCATACCTTTCTCAAATACATTTGACTACATATATAAGACTGATATTCATGACAGAAGAAGACATCAAACTATAAACAAATTGTAATCAAATTTGAGACACACATAAATAAGTCATATTTGGAAAGAGAAGAAGTCTGATATTTATTAATGAATGAAGCAAGTACATAGCATTATACCTTCCTTCAAGCTTGGCACTTCACGAAACCTAGATTCAAGGTCTTCTGCTTCTGTTCTCCAAGTATCCCAACCTCTAATCAGCTGTGCTAGGGTTTATCAGAAACTGAGGCATAAGAGAGGGGGGTGAGGGTCTCCATTCCTCCAGCATAACATTGTTATGGGCTTGGTCCCATCACATTTCCCTTCTACCTTCCTTATATACTCAATGAAGGAGAGTAAAAGTAGTTATAACCGATCAGGAGGTTTCCAAACCAACTCATTTCAACCAAAATTCAATATTTTGAGTAGTTCAGGAAAGTGCCATACTCTCCCTACTGCAAACTAGTGTATTTCTCAAGGTGCCTGCTACTTTATTGAAGCAGAGTTGCATATTTCTAAGGGTGTGCACTACTTTATTGAAGTGGAGTTGCATATTTTCCAAGGTGTGCGCTACTCTATAGGAATAAGAGTCACGCACACATCCTAGTATGCCCTACTCTATGCATAGGAAACAAACGTTTTTGGAGAAAAATGGCAAAAAACAGGGTTTTTTGATGATTTTCAGGAGATGGTTTGGTCTGGAAAAATGTTCCTAAGGGTTATAACCATCAAATGGGCTAGGAGTGAGGTAATTTCAACCATTTTTAGTGTCCCAAATGACCCTTCAATCCACAAGTGTCCTGTTGTGTGACTAAACTTGATCTCAAGAAGTGTCGTCATGCGACCAAGGGATGCAAGTGTCGTCACGGATGGAGAAGTGTTATTTTAAGCTATAACAGATGCCCCCTAATGTATGAGGTCAGAGGGAGTGAGGGAAAAGATGGCCGAAATGCATTATAAATAATAAAGAGTTGAATCATGGAAGAGGAGGAACTGGAAAAACCAAGAATCATAGGCTCAAATGAAGTACCTGAAAGAAAAGGCAATGTCAGAAAAACTCACCCTTGGGGTAACTGTCCATGTTCAAATAGTGGAACATGACCTCCAAGCAGATAGAATAATGATCAAAATACAGATGCACATATCATGGCCACTAGAATACAAACGTGGATCCATGAAGAACATAAGTGTAAACATAGCCACATAAATACAAGGTGGATCTATGTTAAAACTGCAGAACATAGCCATAGAGAACAAGCTGGATCTATGTCTCATCAAGATCCAAAAAGAGTGTGGCTCAGTCTTGTGCAACTTGGGTAGTAACATAAATGAGGTGATGCTATCAAGGATCCCAAGGTCTTCATCCAAAAACAATCCAAGGTACAAACCTATCCATGCGAATAAATGAGTTGATGTCGAACATGGGAGGTATCGTTTGATTACCGGTCATTGATGTATACCATTAACAAACGCGAGGGTGTCCACCAATAATGAAAATGGAACCCAAGGTACCTAGTACATTCAAACAAGTACAAATAAGTGGTCTTGCTGTCAAACACTTGAAGAATCTATCAGATAGGAGACAATGATGTATTCCCATCTATCCAATAGCAAGGGAAATTGCCACTAATGACTACAATCCCCAAGGTACTAACCGAAACTCTAAAATTCATTCCCAGAGCACAATGAGTTGAAGTTGATGGGAAGAAGTCCTTTGGAAGGGAGGCCTTAAGGCATCCTCCATCATCCAACATGAGGGACACTCAATAGGTATGCGTTGATTTGGAGTAGGACTGAACACATGATGAAACATACTGACACCAAGGAATGGCCGATGCATGAGGTCAAGGAAACTGCAAAATGGCCAACATAGGTTATATCCTTGAACAGTGAGCACGACACAAGAGTGACTTAGGCAGCTTTTAACACAAAGAGACCACGATGCAAATATGCAATGTAGGAGACATTGACAGATTCTCCATATGAATGGAAGACTAACCAAAGGCCAACACTAGAACCCAACTTGTTTGATAGACTCAAAACAGGTGCTTTGTTTAAGGAGATAGTAGACTTGCTGCCATCATATTGAAAGATATTTTAATATTCTTCCCTTCCCTTTCCTTTTTTTATTTTTTAACGAGCTTGACGAAGAACTAAAGCATGCTCGACGGTATTTTCATTTTTAAGGAGTCTGAAAAACCTAGAAGAAAACTCCATATACCTATCCGTGGATTTTATATCGAGCCTGGATTGGTCTGTGCTCGACGGTGTTTTATTGTTTACAGAGTTGAAAAACTTAAACAATCCTCTATCAACCATCTCGTGGATTTCACATCGAGCCCGAGTAGGTGAATGCTCACTTGGTGTTTTCACATTTCGAGAGTCTGAAAACCCTAAAGACGACTCCAAAGGTCCTTTTTCGTAAAGTTAGTCTCCTTCCCCGAAAAAGTGTAAAATAATGGAAGAAGAACTCTTCTAGCACATACCAGAGTATACCTAGAGTATACCTTTTCTGTAAATTATCCACCAAGGCCCGGAAAATGTGTAATTCTATACCTAAGTGGATGCCAGTTCAGTTATTTTAACGAGCCCGAAAAGACAACTATGCTCGACAAACTTTTCCTATTTAAGGAGTTCGAAAAGGGCTTAAAAGAACTCCATAGGGATCTTTTCCGTAAAGGTTTAATGAGCCCGAAAAAGTAAACTCGTGACCTCCTTACTGTTTTTAATGAGCTCAAAGGAGATAGAAAAATGCTCATAACTTCCTTACTATTTTTAACGAGCTCGAAGTGAAGATGAAAGAAATGCTCATAACCTACTTATTGTTTTTAACGAGCTTGAAGTAAAGGTGGAAGAATGCTTGTATCCTCCTTAGTGTTTTTAATGAGCTCGAAGGAAAGGTGGAAGACTGCTCGAAATGGGATTAGACGAGTGTCAGGAACATGCAAAACTAGCTCCAAGCGCATGGAACAAAGTTATGCCTAATGCAAGGAACATGAGAAAGATAAGGACACTCAGGGTGTGTCTCCTCCAGGTAAAAGGTGTCAAATTGTGAAGGCAAAATGATATAGGGCTTAGCGGAAATGAGATCAGAGATGGAGGCTTATACAACGAGCTAAAAGCGTGGAAGTTTGCATCAGGCTCATTAGCGCAAGTAGGATCATAACAGATGCATATGCAACTTGAACACAAAGATGGGAGCCTTAACAGGGATGGCCAGAAATATATGAGGAAGAAAGATATGAGGCTTCTTCTCCAAGTCATGGTAAATCTAAAAATGCTCCCGATCCTATGAGAAAAACTCAGCATGGGCACCAAAATGGCATAAGGGTGCTAACTAGAGTGACCCATGTTAGGTAGGCTCTACTGTCGGACTGGTGCACAACGCATAAAGAGATGGCTAACACACCAATATCCAACAGGTTCGACCCTATGGCAAATTTGAATGGCAAAAGGTTCAAATGCAACATAATAGCAGGGAATCCTAAACCTATACGCAAGGTTCTGAATATACCTGACATGGTCGCACAAGGTGTCGAAAAGGACCAGTAAGCACGTATAAATCCATCTAAGAATCCTTTCTCCATGAAACATTAGTACCAGGATCATATCTAAAACATATGTAAAGAAAGACCTGATACAAGTCACTGTGGTAGAAATACTTTCAACTTCACTATCATCAACAACAGGCATAAACAAGGCAGAGTTTTCAAATGAAGACTCTATGGTAACCAAGCCCGAGGACTTACAATCAACAAGATCAACTTCAGGGTGAAGATCAAAGCTGAGGGACATGATGGAATTTGCAGAAACAAATTCATCGTCACAAGAGTTGAAAATTCTAGAAGCAGAATCAAACTCAGCAGGAACACCGATTTGTGGATCTATAGGAGAGTCCAACGACTCAACAGTAGGAAGATCAGACTTTAAGGTCAAATCGGGGCTGGACATAACTGCGACTCGATCAATATCCAAATGAATGGCAGACTATACTATGGACTCTAGGAAAACTTCATCGGAAGGAAGTATATCATCCCAGATAGAACACATATCTAAACATTCAGATGGAGGTGTCACTTGGTCAAAAGCTGGGACTAAGTCCCGAGAAGGTAAGCATGAACTCAAAGACTTCTTCTCAGTACCAGTTGAACTCAAGGAACAATATGCGACATAAGTCCCATGTGACATAGTGGTGCCTAATGATGAGGGATCAGACTGGTCTACAGTTGGGTAATAAGGAGGATCAACAAATGCAAGTTGTTCGATAGTGATGATGCTTTCGTTATGAGGAAAATGCATCACACGAAAGAGCATAGACACCACAGCATGCATAGCATAAACGTAATCATGCCCAAGGATCATATCAAAGTCCATAGGGTCCTTTAAAACCATAAAATCAACTAAGTTTGTTTTTCCACCCAAAGTAACAGGTGCCTAACAGAGGAATCTGATTGGTTCACTAGGTCTTCTATCGAAGGTCAACGACCAATTAATAGCTGGAATAACATTAGGGAAACCCAAATCTCTCCAAGCATAAGCGGATAAGATATTAACAGAAGCTCCTTCATCTACAATGCATCGATCAACTGTCATTAGAGAAATTTTGAGGTCAAAAAATGACCTCAAAACAAAGAAAATGTACTATAAAATACAACCAATCACATTCTAGTAGATGACATCATCCCCCTTGGTGAGGTGGCATTGCATGAGTTAATAATGCTTATTTGTCAAATTTTCTATGGTGGATGAAAACACATAGTTAACCAAGGTAGTGGTGTAAGTACTTTTAAGTCATAAGTAAAGTATTCAAAATGATAGTCTTTTCATAAAATAATATTATTGTCATTTTCAAGTAAAGTACTCATAATGAATGTTTTTTCACACTTTCTCATAAAATAATATTATTGTCATTTTCAAGTGAAGTACTCTTAATTCATAAAGAAAGTCCTTTCACATTTTTTTATAAAATAATATATTATCATTTTTATGTTTTTAATTTTAAATTATATATTCACTTCATTCTATTTAATAATATAATTTCAAACTAATAAAGAATAATAATAGATTTAATAAATAATAATAATAATGCAATGTGGATTATAATAATATTACTGACATTTTACATGTAAATAAATTCTCAATTAAATTACATTATTAAATTCTTGAGAAAAGTATTAAATATAAAAAGTCAACATAAAATTCAAAAAAATAGCTCTTAAATTTTTTTATTATTATTTAATTTCATTTGCAAGTTCAAGACAAATAAATGTTAAAGGACAATACATTTTTGAGAATTTACAATGAATCTTAGTCACATCAATGTAGACTTATTTTATTAATTTTATTTCTAGTGAATTTTGAAAAGTAACTCAGCCATGGTTATTTATATTGTACATAGAAAATAGTGTGGAAGGTGGCTTGTCATATATACCTACTCCATAAAACCCTCAATTCATAATATTTTAATATATCTCATATTTTTGTAGTACATCTCTTAGGAGGCCATTTTTTGACCTCAAAATCTCTCTAATGATGGTTCCCGATATCAACCTTTATCTGGAAAGGTGTCGAAGAAGGAAGACAAGGCTCGGCTAGACTATTCCAATCAAAGGAAATGATCCTAGGGCTTGGTAGGGGTTCACATGGAACATATGAAGTGTCCCCTTTTTCAGGAACATCCAAACGGGTAATGCAGAAGACTTCCGCAGTAGGTGCATCAATCTTTGCAGGACTGATGGGATCAGTCGAAGATTGCATCGCTTCGATCACTTCACTCTCCGAAGGAAGAGTGGGGTCGACCAAATATTGCATTGGTTCATGTTAAAATTTTGAGCATTAATTCAAGATACTCTAGGATCTTTACTGAGAGAATAACATGTATAGTATATCAATGCATATCAATCATAGCAAGCATGCCAATCATCACAAGAAGCAAAAGAATGAGAGACAATAGACACACAGAGTTTCCGTGGGAAAAACCCTGAAGTGAAAAGCCCCACAACTTCCTCAGAGATAGATAGAGCAATAGCTCATACAAAGTACAACCAAATTACAAGAGATAGACTCCTCTTAGCAACCGATCTTCCTCCTCACATGTGCGCCACTTTCCGAGTGAAGGAAGTGTGAGTTCTGAAGTGATCCAAATAGAGATCTCCTGATCTCTATTTATACTTGTCCTGTTTGCCCAATAACCTTCTGGGGCCGACTTGTCTAGCTAGGTAAAATAACTTCATATTACATTAGATTGGGCCGACCCCTTATAAGGTGGTCTAATAACCCATCAGCAAGTTAACACACTTGCGACACTTGTCAATACAAATGACGACACTTCCGTATAGAGGAATAATACATATCTATCGGGGTACAATAAATATATAGATTAAATACATTCTGAAGTTACATATACATGAACACTCCCTCTTAGCTAGGAATGTATTTCTCGACATAGATATGCTAGCACAAGTCTTCTTCTCTGGATCGTCATCATTGATGCATCGTCATCATCGTCACTACTGCTGCTATCTCAACCAATCTCTGAATCTACGCGTCATAGGAAGTTCTACAGAGCCAGCCCTTTTTCATGCTGGATGTAGATCCACCACCTACAGGTCTTCATTATCAATGGCCATACTGTGGATCCCAGGACTTATTACGTGCATCAACAAAAGATAGCGCAGACTATAGGTTCTTTTACATGTTGACCTTCACAAAACCTACTCAGAGAATCCCAGGATGTTACTAGCAACCCGCTCTACCTGTCTGGATCTCAGTAGAGCATCCAAGGCTATTACAAGCACACCGCTCTACCTGTCTGGATTTTAAAGGATCTTTTCTATGTGAACTTTCGCAAAACCTACTCAGAGCATCCCAGGATGTTACGAGCACACCGCTCTACCTGTCTAGATCTCGATAGAGCATCCCAGGATGTTACGAGCACACCGCTCTACCTGTTCGGATTTTAAAGGATCTTTTCTATGCAAAATTGTAGCAAAACCTACTCAGAGAATCCCAGGATGTTACGAGCACATCGCTCTACCTGTCTGGATCTCGATAGAGCATCCTAGGATGTTACAAGCACACCGCTCTACTTGTCTGATTTTTAAAGGGTCTTTTCTATGCTACCTACATAACATGTCCACAACCATAGAGTATCAAACCGATACTCACCATACATCATGCTGATGTACATCATCACATGATCGACCTAATCATCATCATACCATCAACCTGATGCGTATCATCTGGAGAAACATCCTGAAGCTTATCATCTGTGATCATCCTGATCAAACAGTATATCCATCTGATGCATACAAAGTATCTACCTGATACATATCATAATACATGATCTACCCGATCATACAAATGCATCCATCTGATATAAATAATGCATCCACCTGATACATACATAAGTACATGATCTACCTGATCATACAAGTATCTACCTGATACATATGCAAATACATGATCTACCTGATCATACAAGTATCCACCTGATACATATACAAATACATGATCTACCTGATCATACAAGTATCCACCTGATACATATACAAATACGTACATATAAATGATCCAATTGATCATATAGAGTAGAAACTAGAACATCATCCTAATGCTCATCATCCAGCGCTTACATCCATAGCCATGTGAAGGATCCTCCTTCCACCATGCTTGGAATTGCTTCGGCAAATGTGTCCATCATTTCTTCCTCGAAGTGTCGTCGATCTGAAGAACGCCAAGCCTCTCTCTGAAGTACTCAAACTTCACTCTGGCTAGTGGCTTCGTCAGCACATCTGCAATCTGCTCATCCGTCGCAATATACAGGAGCTTCACTGCTCCTCTCTGCACCATATCCCTGATATAGTGATATTTGATCTCAATGTGCTTCGACATGTCATGGAACACCGGGTTCTTAGACAGATTCACACAACTCTGGTTGTCACAAAAGATACCAGTAGTCTCTAGCAGGAGATCAAATAACTCTGACAGTAGCTTTTGAAGCAATACTGCCTCACAACTATCCAAACAGGCTGCAACATACTCTGCCTCGGCTGTACTCAGTGTTACGCAGGACTGCTTCCTGCTAAACCAAGAGATCACACCTGATCCCATACTGAAGCAGCACCCAGATGTGCTCTTCGTATCTGCAGCACTGCCTGCCCAATCTAAATCAACATAACCCTGCAGGTTAAACTTTTGATTCTCTTCATACTTGAGCCCATAATCAATTGTACCCTTCAAGTACCTCAGAATATGCTTTACAGCAATCAGGTGAACACTCCTCAGATCCATCAGGAATTGGCTCAATGTGTTCACTACAAAGCAAATATCTAGTCTCGTGTTCGTTAGGTACATCGAGGACCCAATCATCTGACGATACATAGAGACATCAATCGGCTCAGACGAAGCATCACATAGAAGCTTCAAGTTTGATGCCATAGGTGTGGCCATGGCCTTGCAATCCATCATCCCAAACCTCTTCAGGATATCTACTGTATACTTCCCTTGTCCAAGGAAGACCCCATCTACACTCTGCCACACCTGCATGCCTAGAAAATAGTGCATCATCCCCAAGTCCTTCATATCGAACTCGACAGCAAGCTTCCTCTTTGTATCGGCAATTAGTCTATCATCTCCTGTTACAAATAGGTCATCCAAATATAAGATTAGTATCACAGGATTTCCTTCCTCAACCTTGTAGTAAAGGTTGGAATCCGGTTTACTCTTGGTAAAGCCCAAACTAGATAGGAAACTGTCCATCTTACCATACCAAGTTCTAGGAGCTTACTTCAAGCCATACAAGGCTTTCTTCAATCTGCACACATATGAATCCCTGTCATGTGTTTCAAACCGAGTGGCTGCTCCACATACACTTCCTCTTCAACTACACCATCCAAGAAAGCAGTCTTGACATCCATCTGGTGTATCTTCCATTTCATCGCTGCAGCCAGGGCAAGTATTGATCTGATGGAAGTGTACCTGGCTATAGGAGAAATTTTTTCTTCATAATCTATTCCCTCTTTCTGAGAGAAGCCACGAGCTACGAATCTTGCCTTGTATTTCTCTATGCTTTCATCTGCAGCATGCTTGATCTTGTAGATCCACTTGGACGTCACAACAGACTTCCCTTCAGGTCTTGGGACAACATCCCAAACATCATTCTTCATTATTGATTGGTATTCTTCGACCATGGCATCCTTCCATTCTTTCTTTTCCGCTGCTTCTTCTTAAATGGAAGGTTCTTTGTTCATGATATCACAGAGTAAAGCAACATAGCTGGTATGTGATCTAGTTCTCTTCTTTGCTCTGTGTTCTTCTTCTGGAATGCCATATCTTTCTGCATCTTGAATGAGCTCTCTATCCCATGCAAGTTTTCTCTTGTGAGATTTATCCTCGCGGGGTGGATCTATAGGTTGTTGCAGATCTTCAATTTCACAATCAACATCTGGAATTGCTTCAGTCATTGTAGTGTCTTGAAATCTAGTTTCCTTAGGTTCTTCATAAACTTCAACAGGTGTCTTTCTTGATTTGATGAATGCTGAATTTTTATCAAATGTTACATCCCTGCTGACATCAATTTTCTTGAACCCTGGAAAGTATATTATGTAAGCCTTCGAGCTTTCACTGTAACCCACAAAGATACCCTTCTTTCCTGAAGGATATAGCTTAGTCCTCTTTTCATTTGGCACATGAGTATATACTGGACAACCAAACATTCTAAGATGGCTGACCTCAGGTTTCTTACCAGAGAAGACCTCTTCTGGTGTCTTGTTGTCCAATATCTTGTGGGGTGTTCTATTCTGCACATATACAGCCGTCCTAGCTGCTTCTGCACATAGATGCATAGGTAGGTCCTGGTCATGCAACATTTCCCTTGCTGCTTCCATGATTGTTCTGTTCTTTCTTTCTGCAACTCCATTCTGTTGTGGATTGTAAGGAGCACTCAACTCCCTCTTAATCCCTGAATCACTGCATAGCTTCTTGAAGTCACCTGAGGTGAATTCTCCACCATTGTCAGATCTGAATGTTTTGATCTTCTTATCAGTTTGGTTCTCCATCAAGGTTTTGAATTCCTTGAACTTATCAAATACTTCATCTTTGTTCTTCAAGAAGTAAACCCAAGTCTTCCTGGAGAAGTCATCAATGAAAGAGACATAGTAAATATACCCACTTGGAGAGCTGGATGACATTGGACCGCATACATCAGAGTGGATGATTTCCAAGATTCCTTTAGCCTTGCTTTCACTGCTTGGAAACGCTTTCTTTATGTTCTTTCCTTTTGCACATCCTTTGCAAACACCTTCATGCTTGGTATGGATTTCAGGAAGACCTTCTACAGCTTTACTTGCAATTGGTAATGCTCTGTAATGCAAATGTGCAAGTCTTCTATGCCGAAGTTCACTTGGCTCCATGGAATCATGCACCATGGCATGTTCAGGTTGTCCTTTCAATTTATACAAGCCTCCCTCTTGCTCTCCAATCACTACTGCATCATCGATAGTTTTACCTTTTGGCCACATTAGAACTTGGCCATCTACAAATGCAACCCTCATACCTTTTGCATCCAATGCAGATATGGAGAGTAGATTCTTCTTGAGCCCAGGTACATAGAGAACTTCTTTCATTTCAAAGGACTTTCCAGAAAATAGGTTGTAGGAGGCTTCACCACTTCCTTTGATGGGGTATTGATAGTCATCCCCAAGTTTCACTTTATGGGGTGATTCATGTTCAGATATATTTACAAAAGATTATTTAAACCCCGTCATGTGTTTGGAAGCACCACCGTCAATAAGCCAATCATTACAACCATGAGAAATAGTACCTGTGAGAGCAGATATTAGAACATACTCTTCTTCGCTTGATTAATCATCATCATCACTTTCTGCTTTAGCCTTCTTCTTTGGAAGTTCATCATCTTCAGCAGCATGAGCATGATACCTTCCTTTGCTACCCTTCTTCTTCTTGTTGAAGTTGTTGTTTTTGTTGTTGTCCCTTTTGTTCTTGGGACATTCTGAAGCAAAGTGTCCCTTCTCATTACATTCGAAACATCGAACATGAGATAGATCTTTCTTCTTGTGATAAGGGTGAGAATGTTTCTTGTTATGAGACTTCTCCCTCTTAACCTTGCTTCCCTTGGTGTGAGCTGTGAGAGCTTGATATTCATTCCCCAGTTTTTCTTCTCGTGCCACAAGCTTAGCTTCTTCTTGAGAGCATTCCTCCCATAGTCTACCGAAAGAGATCAATTTCTTTCTTGCACAGATTCCTTGAATAAAGGAGTCCCATGACCTAGGTAGGCCATTCAGAGTGGTCATAACAACTTCACCATTGTCTACTACTTCATCCATAGCTTCAAGTTGTTCCTTGATTTGAGAGACCTTGGAGAAGTAAGATTGAATGGTCTCTCCATTCAACATCTTGACCCCTTTCAATTTATTCTACAGAGTCATCTTTCGATTTATGTTCTTTCCTTCAAATAACTTGGTCAGGGAGTCAAACATCTCCTTGGGTGTCTTTAGAGATGACACATGTGGTATGAGATGGTCTTTGATAGAATCAACAATGATTCTCTTTGCCTTGACCAAGTTCTTCTTGTGCAATAACTTAACCTCTTCATCCTCTGGGATAGGGACCTCAGAGCTGATGTAGGAGTCCAATTCATTTTCTTCCAGGATTAACCCAATCCTATACTTCTAGGCTCGGAAGTTATCATCCCCTTAAAGCTTATCCTCAAGATTGGTGTGGTGAGACATCTTAAAGAGTACTTAAAATGGAAATAGAATATATTTAGGTCTTACCACTTGCTTTGTTGAAAACTGGATCTGGTCTCGGATTAGGGTTTGTCGAAAAAACCCTAAAAATTCAAAAAGTGAATTTCAACTTTCTAAAAGGATAGAAAGATGCGCCTTGATGATCTGATCATCTTGGTGTATTCAGAATTTGAGATCTGCAAAGCTTCACCCTTCAGAAATGCCTTTTAGTCTTCCCGGGTTCACTAGGGAGGACCCTAAATTAGGGTTTGAGTTTCCCGAATATTTACCCAGCCAAAAATCTCGATCCAAAGCTCTAAACTTCAATTTTTCCAAGGAGCTTCCAACTATGTCTTCAGATTTAAGAAATTCCTATTTTTGTGGAAACCCTAATTTTTAGGGACAAGTCTGAAAATGCTCAAAATTGAATTATGATTGGACAGATAGATTCTCCTTAATGAGTAGAGTCAATCTACTATACTACTTTTCCAAAATATGTGGGGAGAAAATCAATAAACAAGGAAACCCTAGTTTCCGTCACTACACAATGTCTTCTTCTCAAGTTAGCTCTGATACCATGTTAAAATTTTGAGAATTAATTCAAGATACTCTAGGATATTTACTGAGAGAATAAAATGTACAGTATATCATCTCATATCAATCATAGCAAGCATGTAAATCATCAAAAGAAGCAAAAGCATGAGAGACAATAGACACACAGCGTTTCTGTGGGGAAAACCCCACAACTTCCTCAAAGATAGATAGAGCAATAACTCATCCAAAGTACGACCAAATCACAAGAGATAGACTCCTCTTAGTAGCTGATCCTCCTCCTCGCATGTGCGCCACTTTCCGAGTGAAGGAAGTGTGAGTTCTGAAGTGATCCAAATAGAGATCTTCCGATCTCTATTTATACTTGTCCTGTTTTCCCAATAACCTTATGGGGCCGACTTGTCTAGCTAGGTACAATAACTTCATATTACATTATATCGGGTCGACCCCTAACAAGGTGGTCTAATAACCCATCAGCAAGTTAACACACTTGTGACACTTGTCAATACAAATGACGACACTTCTGTATAGAGGAATAATACATCTCTATAGGGGTACAATAAATATATAGATGAAATACATTTCGAAGTTACATATACATCAACAGTTCAACCAATTTATCAACCAAAGGTTGATATGACTGTAGGGAATCTATAGACAACTTAGGAATAGAGATTCCTTTAGACATGGACCACACTCTTCATGCCTCTGGAATGGCAGGGAATCGATGAGTAAGGTGATCTCCCTTACAAAGTTTACAAGGGAAATTTGGTTTCTGTCCTATAGGTCGAGACTCCTTTACAACGTTAGTACTCTCAGCATGACTAGCATTGGCTGACAGCTTGCCCCCAGCATGACTTACAGTGGCTGGTTTCTCAGAAGCATAAGACTTTTGAGCTAAGGACCACACTTTTTGCACTTCTGGAAGTACATGGAAGAAGTAAGTAAGGTGGTCTCCCTCACAAAACTTGCAAGGGAACTTATACTTCTGTTTGTTGGGTTTGTCGACAATGTCAACTCCCTCAGCATGACTTGCAGTGGCTGATCTGATGTCTCTAGTATGATTCACAGGAACTGGTGACTTGTCATTAATATGACTAGTAGTGATCAATGACGTGTGCTCAACATGACTGACAGTGGTTGAAGACAAACTTTCAGTGACTAAAATGTTTCTCCCAGCATGACCTCCAGAGGCTGGGTAGGTTCCCCCTACATGATTTGCAATGGCAAGGTGCTTGCCCCCAGCATAACTTATAGAGGTTGGGTTGTTTCCCCCTTGTTTTGGAATCTTACACCTATTCTTCCTCCGTCTATTCCTTTTAGACTACTGGTTACTAGTATTGCTACTTTCGCCACATGAGGTAGAAGGAGGAGGAGAAGATGTTACTGGAAAAGAAGGCACAGGGTTCTAATGCTCTTGATTTGAGGTGTTTACAAAAGAAGCATCAGGAGCATGCAAGGCATTCGGAGTGGAGAACAACCAAACCGGCAGCCCTATAGTGAATCTAGGAAGATTCAGAGTAGCCATTAAGGCGAGTACCAATGTTTCTAATGAATGGAATAACACAAGGATCCCCTGGAACAGGGGTACCTTGATTGGTGCTTGTCGGAAAGCTAGACATAGTTTCCTTCTCAAATGAGCAAGAAGTTCTCTAAGGAAAACTAAGACAAATAGCACAAAGAGCACACCACTAAAAAGGTCCTAGGTAAATCAAACTAGGCAAATAGATGCCTTCCAGAGAAGAGTCTGGGATGATGAGGGTCCAGAACAAATCAACGAAGGAAGAAGAACAGTTACCCGCGGTCCACAATACAATGACTAAGGGTGCAAGCGCTGGAATCACCCAACCGCCCTCCCAAAGACCTACAAGGGATTTCCTCCAACATCTGTCCTAGGTACAATAGATATAACCCTCCGTCGTCACCTGTGTATGATCCTATGGTTAGATACTAAGGATACCACCACACCAAAAACTCCTGGGGGAACAGTCTCTGGTCGAATCAGAAGGCGTGGGCAGGGTAACTTAGCCTGAAACTCAAAAGAGTCCCCAAACACGATCCAATCCTGGTTTATGGTTGAAGGGAAAGTGAGGGGATATCCTCAACAAATCTGATCTTCCACAGCCTCGTGCTTAGCTCTGGTTTTAGTGGAGTTTCCCAGGAATATTTGATACAGATGGGTTTACCTATATGATAGTCGCACTATGATTTTTGAGTAATGAAACAAGCTTCAAGCAGTTTAAGGTGTTTTAAGCTCGAAACTCTAACCTAGACTAGTTGGTGTCGTATATCCCTAGAAAGAAAATCGTTTCTAATTGATTTTATTAAGATTCCTTTTAAGGTTAATTTTTACTCAGTGTGGTAGTGCATTGTGTGGTGTGGTTGCAACAGAAAGTAAAGTGCATGAAATGAAACAACTTTCAACAACAAAACATTCTTTTATTTTTTGTTTTATATTCTTTCCAAAATGAAGAGTAAGCAAACCTAAACAAAGCTTTCTTTTTGTTTTGTTTTCAAATTATGAACAAAGTAAACTATGCTACTCTGCAAAGATTATAAGCCTCACTACTCTAAGCTACCAAACTTATTTTGCTTTTTCTGTTATATATGAAAGAAAAAGAACTTGAAAGCAGAAGTAAGTAAGACCTACCAAAGATGTGCAAGTATGGCAAAATGACTCTAAAGTTCACAACAATCGAATCAATGATCCGACAAAGACTTGTCCTACAATTTTTTTCAAAGGAAAAATCTCTTGAACTTGGAAACAAAGTGGGGAGAAAACAAGGATGAAAGATGCTTACAACTGGAAATCAAACTTGGAAGAATGCTCCAAAGCACCAAACCCTAAACAAGAACACTAAGCCAAGTAGTAGGTAGGAAAGCAAACTAAATACAACCTTACTAACATAAAGGCTCAAGGGTGAAGCAAACTAAAATACTTCAAACTCACTTAATATTGGAAATGACAATGAGGTCAAGAAAAGTCGGGACTCAAAAATCTTTGGAAGACACCCGAAAGGCTCCAAAAATGGGTCAAAACCCTAAATCAAAGGATGAGACACCTAAAGAGCATACAAGTGTCGCAACAAACAACAAACGCTAAACACAAAGGTTTGTATACCTGCAACACACTACTAGGGTATGGACGAGCAGCTATGTTCACTAAGGAACAATGCACAGTCTCCAAAAAGAGTCACAAACGAACAAGACACTTCAAAAGTAATCAAGTGACCAAGAGATGACCTAAGGGACTCAAAAGGGGCTAAAGAGACTCAAACATGGATTACAAACGTCAAAGACTAGTTAAGAAGGCCAATAACAAAGTTAGAAACCAAACCAAACAGGCGGAAAACCAAACCTTACATCAAATAGAGAGCTACAGGAATGTGCTCTACTGTGTAGTAGGAAAAATAGCGCACTCTGGAAGGTGTGCGCTACTGTACAGAAGATAAACTAGCACACAAACTCAGGTATGCGCTACTGTAGGTACAGTAGAGTAGCGCACAAGTCAGGAAAGGTCAGAAATCAAGCTTTGTAGAGGTGTAAAAGGCTGAGTCAGACAAAATATAGCAGGTAGGGATGGCCTACAAGGCTCCCACGGAGGATTAAAGGGATAAAAAAGTACCGGAAAGACAACAAAATGGGTTTCCTAGAGTAGAAAAACAATCGGCTCCCTAGTGGAGTCGCCAGTCTGTTGTGAGAAAAATACACCTATAGTTCAGGGGAGAAACTACCAACTTACAGTGATGAAAGATAGACCTATAAATGTTCTTCAAGTACAACTAGTAAGCAAAGATATTTAAGGTTAGAAAGATGAGTACCTTATTAAGAAGGTTGATCCAAGCTTTCCCTTCCTTGCTCTTCAATGCTATCTAGTATCGCAATGCCCAGACCTGCAAAACAACTTCATACCTTTCTCAAATACATTTGACTACATATATAAGACTAATATTCATGACATAAGAAGACGCCAAACTATAAACAACTGTAATCAAATCTAAGACACACATAAATAAGTCATATTTTGAAAGAGAAGAACGTCTGATCTTTATTAATGAATGAAGCAAGTACATAGCATTATACCTTCCTTCAATCTTGGCACTTCACGAAACCTAGATTCAAGGTCTCCTGCTTCTGTTCTCCAAGGATCCCAACCTCTAATCAGTTGTGCTAGGGTTTATCCGAAACTGAGGCATAAGAGAGGGGGATGAGGGTCTCCATTCCTCCAGCATAACATTGTTATGGGCTTGGTCCCCTCACATGGCCCTTCTACCTTCCTTATATAGTCAATGAAGGAGAGGAAAATTAGTTATAACCGATCAGGAGATTGCCAAACCAACTCATTTCAACCAAAATTTGATATTTTGACTAGTTCAGGAAAGTGCCATACTCTTCCTACTGCAAACCAACGCATTTCTCAAGGTGTGCGCTACTTTATTGAAGCAGAGTTGCATATTTCTGAGGGTGTGCGCTACTTTATTGAAGTGGAGTTGCATATTTTCCAAGGTGTGCGATACTCTATAGGAGTAAGAGTCGCGCACACATCCTAGTATGCCCTACTCTATGCATAGGAAACAAGCGTTTTTGGAGAAAAATGGCCAAAAACAGGGTTTTTTTATGATTTTTAGGAGATGGTTTGGTCTGGAAAAATGTTCCTAAGGGTTATAACCATCAAATGGGCCAGTAGTGAGGTAATTTGAACCATTTTTAGTGTTCGAAATGACCCTTCAATCCACAAGTGTCATGTTGTGTGACTAAACTTGATCTCAAGAAGTGTCCTCATGCGACCAAGGGATGTAAGTGTCGTCATGAACATAGAAGTGTCATTTTAAGCTATAACAATGAAAAAAACAATCTTGTTGGACAACAGAGGAAACCTTTGTCTCCAATTGTAGTTGAAGGTAATTTTAATGCACAAAGTGGAAATATTTGTGAAAGAATGAACTATGTTCCAGAGTTCATTCTGGAACGATGAGTTGCAAAATAAAAATCTGTACCAAAGAATGAACACAGTTTTGGAGAATGAGGTCCTAATTTTCCCTCAAATATCAGTGATTTATGCTACTGTTGTTACAAATCACTCTGAGCAAAGTGTAGGTTGTGTTGCTCAACAATCTAGGGATCCTTTGATTGCATTTACTAATGAAGGGAATCAAAGTGTAGATCCCAATGGGAAAAAATTGGAACATAAACCTATTATGAACTTGGATTCAACTGGAAGACATGAAACAACTAAAATAATTGCATTTCATGAACAAATGGACATAAATGTAACTACAGAAAACAAAATTCTATAATTGGTCAAGCTATAGCAGAAATTCCAGAAGGGTTTTCAGCAAATGAAACTATGCATTCTAAGAGAAGGTCACTAGGAAACCACTTAAGGACATCCTTATTGCATTGTAAGAAGAGGTCGAGATGGTATAACCACAGACTAAATGAGGGGAAGACAAAATTTAAATAAATTGGGAGATGGTTTTCTGTAAAATCACTTGAAGATGTAGATGAGAATGACATTATTGTTGGAATCAGGTACTTCATGAGAAAAAACTATAATGAAGAATCTAAAATTGAGGATGTTCTTGAACATTTAGATGGATTCCTTGATAAAATTCGATCAATTGTTGTGGCAGATATTCGTAAGGATTTTATGCCGAGGAACATGGCTTCAGTATTTATCGAATCAAGCATGACTCATAAGGCTTTGCAATGTCTTAAGATAATTGATGCTCATGGTGTACTAAAGGGGGTTAATCCAACATCAATTTGTAGCAAAATGAAAAAGTGGAGCAAAGAAGCTGAGTATATTGATATGGGTTGGGAGAGAACTGATGGTTTCACATATGGAGTTAGGGTCAAGCAAGTAAAGTCATATGCTTCCTTTATGATTGAATCGTTTGAAAAGAGGTATGGAACTATAGTCAATGAAGTTTCTTTCAAACTTGGTATTGATTCTTGTGTACATTATGATCGAGGTGGGAAGGTGTGTGAGATATTATTCGAGTTACTAGAAGACAATGGCTTGATGTCTTGTGTAAGCCTTGGAAAATGGGATAGAAAAGAAGAATATGATAAGTTTTAGCACATGTTGTTGATTCTGAAAGTGAGGAGAACTTAATGAAACAGATAAATAAGCTTTCGGAATATGGCATCACTATGGTAGATGGAAGGGTTGTGAAAAGTAATTTGTTTGAGTGTCATGATCCAGTGGCCATATGTAGTTTAGTATGCAACAATAGTTTTTCTCCAATGGGAAATAATTTTTGTCCTTGGTGCACATGCCATAAAAAAGCGATACACATGGTTACAGATGAAATCAACATTGGAGAAGGAGATATTATCCGTGGTGTTTCTGAATGTTATGCAATGTCAACAGAATTTCTCCTTGTAAGCTATGCAAATTTATTACAAGTTTTGAAATTAATTTTTACATCTTTCCAAAAAATTCCTAATCTAACTATGTTCTTGAAATTTACTATAGGAGTTGAATCCCGCTTTGGAACCAAGAAAAGGATCGGAAGAAAATTTAGATGAGCATATTATAAGCATTCAACCAACTTTATATGGTAGAAAGATGACTATTGTGAAGAACTATCCGATTGATAGAAGAAATGATGAAAAGGTACACACTTTCATGATTGGATCTTAACTAAAAGTTAAGCTTCTTAGTATTTCAATAATTCCTACCCTCAAAAATTGTTGGTTCCAATTACAGTTGACTCCTGGTTCACTGGCCAAGCTTGTATATTGTTCTCTCCATGTTGGGATCAGAACAATTTTGAAGATGTTTCATGAAATTCAAAGAATTGCATAATATTATGACAAGGTACATCCAACTAGAGGTGTGGAGAAAACAAAATTTGTTCAAATTTGGGAGGAGATGGAGAAAATTGGTGTTTCATGTAAGCCAGGAGAACCATACCATCATAAAATCCAACAATACAATGATCTAACTATGGGAAATCAGATGGATCAGCATCAGAAAAAATCCTCATTCGACATGAGGGAATTTTAAATGTTTAATAATTATGTTAGCATATCAATTATTTTTTATGTGGGCCTTAACTAACAATAAATGATGTTGTTATTATGTTTTGACTATTGTTGAATGTCTCTCAATGTTATTTACTTTGAAAATAAAACTTAGTATCTATTCATATGCATTGAAACTTATGTATTGTCTCTAGGTTATTGAAGGCCTACCAGATGAAGAGAAGAATAAAAAATTGGTGAGGATGTGGAAGTGTTATAAATAATTCCACATGTTGCAACTGCAAGGGTGTAGGGGGGATGATGTATATGCATATGAGAAAAGGTACGTAGGTTTCATCATATTATCTAATTTGAATGGTGGTATCATTTCATTCATGACAAATAGTCTGATCCACTATCATTGCAGGATTGGCTTCCTTGCAAGTGAGTTGATGTGGTTGTGTTCTTGTTTTTTAGGATATGATATGGTTCCTTATATGCATGTCCAATGGGCCCATGCTCTTGAGATGACACATTCTATTTGTCCTTATACGTTGGGACGTTTAAGAAATGAAGTAATGGAGCGTAAGCATAGAGAAATGAAAAATTTGAATAGAAACCAAGGAGGAGGAAGAGGAGTCCATAAGTACAACAGAAGCACATTTGAACATGATATAATGTGTCTTTTAAATGAGATGAGAGCACAATTTTTCAATATTTTTATGAGATCAGAAGGTACTTTCCAAAAGTTTAGACAAAGAAGATTCTTGCCTTCAAATATTAGAAGTCAACTTCGTGTTGAATATGATAAGTCGAGGAATAAATCGAATAAGGAAATTGCAGCACAATTGGAATCATGTTTACCTGATGTCACTTGTCAACAAGTGGAACAATTATTTAAATCATGGGAAAAGCAGTCTAAGAAATCATTGATTGCACCACCAATAGTAAGTTTGTCCTAATTTTATATGTTATCTTGTTCGATTTTCAGTTTATAGTGTGAGGAGTCATAATGTGTGTGTTTAATTATTAATATGTCCTCCCAGTTCATTAACTATCTTCCGAGATCAAAACTAATCAACAAATATGGAGAAGAGGCTTATTGTGAATCACATCGCTTTGGAAAGCACAAGGAAAAAATGGTGTTAAAACAAAAAAACAACATGTCTTTCCCTCCAATAGTGAGTATTATATTAATTCAATTCATTAGATATCATCATGTCTTCATCAATCTGGTTGATTTGTGGTTGAAGTTACAACTTTTTCTCAAACTATGACTTTGTCCACCTCGCTGATCACAGGAAATGAGCTAGTCCGGTGTGATCAAACACAACAAATTCAAGGAGAACTTGGTTCTGATACCCTAATGATGGCTGGTGACAATAATAATAAAAATTTGGGTGTTTCATCATTGACAAAAGAGGCATTGGATACTAGTCAAATACAAGAATTGAATGGAGCAACTACTATTGATATGCCATTGATGGAATCTATGATTCACAATAGAAGGTGTCTTTCATCCTCAATAAATGGGGCAGCGCAAAGTGTTGATGAACAAGAAATCCAAGGGATAGCTCTTGGCATCCAAGTGATGGAAGCTAACAATAATATTAAAACTGGTCTTGATAAACCAAGTATGAAACAACCAAAAAAAGAGAAGAGTACAAAATGATCATAAAGCAACATTGTTAGCAAAGTGGTGAAGAACATAACATTTGTAATGAAATGGAATTGATATGGTCTTAATGTATTAAGAGACCTATTTTGTTGATATTTTGGAGGTTAGAGATATCTTCAAGATTGCTGGATATAGTTCTGAAAAGGTCTAATATTGTATTCACCTACAATCATTGTATTGGCATTTCTCTCTGGAAATAAAATCTTAGAGTTTTTTGAGGAAAAAAATAACCATTTGCTAAGATTTCGTCATAAATCCATTCTATTGTGGATGCATTCTGTTACATGTGTAGTTATAGTTTTTTAAACCCAAGAAAAGAACAATATAATTGTTATTTAATAGAAATGAAATCGAGCAAAACTGTCCATTATTACTACCGAAATTCACCAATTCAACATAGCCAATATATGAAAAAGGATATTAAAAATATTTGGACAGTTGCAAATGCTCTAAAAAAATCACTGAGTGTATAAGAACTGGAATATTATTTTCTATCACCCAATAATGTACAACGACAAAAAAAGTAAGACAACTAAAAAGCATTTTTCAGTATCTGCCGATAAATACAAAACTCCATCATACAAAAATTCATTTTTCATTATCTGCCGATAAATACAAGACTCCATCACACAAAAATTCATTTTTTCGTTGTCTGTCGATAAATACAAAACACCATCATACAAATATGGGTTTTCCGTTATCTACCGATAAATACATATATACATTGATTTATACATGTCTAGCATGTTTCTGAGATGGTTGCAATCCATCCTCTTGAGCAGAAGACAAATCTAAATGGTCTCTCTTGCCTTTCGTAGAAGACTCTAATTCTTCTGGAGTTGTACGAGGCACTTTTTGCAAATTATTTTCAAGCTCTTTAACTTTCTCTGTAACTTTTTTTAAATTTCCATCCAAAACACTTTTTTCCTCCATCAGTTTGTTCAACATTTCACATTTTTCTTATACTTCGTTGATTCATGTTTTTCCTTGACCTCCAATTGATGTCTCGTATTTTTCAATTGATCGGTAACTTCAGTCAATTCACATTTTAGATTATGTATTTCTTTCTCCTGCTCTTTTCCCCTCAACTCTGTCTCATTAGGAACAACAAGAATTGCCATCATCGCATCAGCTAGACCTTGTAATTCCTTCTGCAAATCAACAATTGTGGATTTAAGTTTTTGAATTTCCATATCACATCCCAAATGATAAACTTTTTGGCCGTCAAATATTTTTTATTCCAGCTCTCTTATTTTTGCATCTTTTCTAGCCATCTTCTCTTTCATTTCTTTATATAATGGTGATGAACCAAACACATCACCTATTGAAATTATCGTTGGAAAGCATTCTTGTAGAATCTTCTCTCGATTTGCTAAGGACTTCTCTCGCTCTTCTAAGGACATTGTACCTGTATGTTTTTTTTCCTTCTACCCTTACCCTCGCCTCCTTTGGTACCCTTACCTTCACCCTCACCACCTTCTTCACTGTAATTTTTTTTCCTCTCCTTTGGTTTTTAAGTTCTAGAGATTCAGGAATCCTTTCGAACCTTTTGGATCTTGGCTTATCATCTTTCTTAGAAATATTTTTTCTCAAACTGGAAATTAATGATTCTAATTCTCCAACTTTTTTTTCATGGCTTCCCTCCCACTCTTTCATCTTCAACTGATATTCTTGTATTAAGTATTCATTTTCTTTAATTTTCTTCTCCAATACGTGTAAAGGACCCATTTATGTCCTTATTGGTGGTACATTGAAAACATTTGGTCTTTTTTTCAACTCTTCTTCAAGTTCACTCACTTCAACATTAGATTTTTCCAAAGCCTCTTTATACAACACCCTCACTGACTCAATTTCATTTTCAGCTTCATCAGTGATTTTGTCTACTTCTTTGGATAATAGTTCAACCATTTCTTCTTTCCCTTTTATAATTATGTTCGCTTTGAATTGATTATCCACAACTGTCTTTTGCAACACTACTATCTGTTTGCGGCATTCTATAATATTATTATCTTTTATCATGCCCTCTTCCGCCTAATTGCATATATAGGAATCTTTTTCCTTGAAATGATCCATTTTATCATATAGGAAGAACACATATCTACTATCGAACTTATATGATGGAAGGTCTAAATGCATAGTGGACGCCCTTGAATCAATTTTGAAAGAAAAATCATACTCAATTGGCAATTGTTTAGGAGGAATTATATCAAGAACCTCTTGAGGAATGGGAAAGTCAGCAGTATTTTGTTCCATTTCATTTCCTGTCACCTCCTCCCAATGACCTCCATCTACATGTCCATGTAACTCTTTCAAAAATTTTGCAGCACAAAATACATCAATTGTGACAAAATCAAGAGACTATACTCGTAGTTCATCATGGTGCTCAGGAGTTTGTACTGGAAATTCCTCGTTCTGTTCAGGAGGTTGTACTGGTAATTCCCCATGGTGCTCAGGATATTGTACTAATTCCTAGTTCTGTTGAGGAGAATTTACTAGCAATTCCTCATTATGTTCCCTGCTATTATATTTCCTAACGTATGTTTTATGAACATGGGGTTTTGGAAGAGATATATTTTCATGCTGGTTGATATCACCAATCTCTGTTTCAGTAGCATGTGGTCAACATAAGTCAATAATGTTTTGAAGTGTGCCCGGGAAACTAACTTTAACCTTCCTTAATTGGCTCTCTTGCAAGGCAAAGTGGATTTTCTTAGCCAATAGATAAGGAATATCTACAAGTATATCTTCCACCCAATGTATCACTACCTGCATACATTCACTAGTAATGTCCTGTCTATGATGATTCAAAATTGTCCTAAGGACAATCTGAATCATTTTTTTGTATATTCCGGGAGGGACATATTTCATTCTTAAACCACTCCTTAGAACATATATTTCTCGCCCACAAATTGTATTGGCCATCTAGTTCTTCTCCCGTCGAGCCACCAAATCAGGGTTGAGGTTTACCCGCTTCCCAAAAATTTTGAGTTCCATATTCCCATCATCATATTTAGAAATTGCCTCATCTATCTCCTCATCAACATAATTGAACACTCCAAACAAAAAGTCAAAAACTTATGCTTTTCTCAGGATAGTTTCCATACCTTGTGGCCAAATCTTTGCATCTCTCCATGCATCGGAATACTCCTGGAATTTTTTACTATTAACCTATCATCCGTGGACGCCTGTGTTTCAACTACGGTTGCAAAGGAGGATGCCCCTGTTTCAACTACGCTTGTGGTAGAGGACGCCCCTGTTTCAAGTTCAACCATGGTTGTCTAGGTTTGAAGCATAGGTGATGCATGCAAACTGTATTTCAGGCTCACAAATTATGCCCGCAAAGAGTATTTCAGCAACAAAACGTAGGGCTTGAGTGTATTTATAGGTCATAATTCGTGACTTGGGAATGCACTTTTCCCTATGATGACATCCGACTTTTAAGATTTTTTCAGGCCTTGTCATCGGAGGGAATTTTATAAATTGGTTGTACTTTGACATAAAAAAGTGCATAAACATAATCTTTCAAGATTTATAAATGGGTTGTAGTTTGGAATTTTATAAATTGGTTGTACTTTCACATAAAATAGAGCATAAACATAAGCTATCACTTTTCAGTACTTGGCCATTTTTTCCAAAGGGGAGCATTTTTTGGCATGGTGCAAATTAGGTTGATTGGTTGTTTTGGAAGGCCATTATCTTCTTGTACATTGAATTTTTATCACAAATGATTCGATGTTCAAGTGCATAAATCATCCACCTAAAATCTTATGCTATCAGAATTTTTTTATCCCTCAAAGGTGAGAAATTGTGGGCATTTTCTTGAGGCCATTTAGGCCAGTTTTAGATACAAAACTGGATGAGTGGATATTTTGGCAGGACAATATATTATTTACCAAAGCTTATTTTCTAATAATAATACTATATTCAGGTGCATTGGTCATCCACCTACAGGATGGTATCCTCAGAATAATTATCTCTCTCTCTATGAGGAATTGGAGGTCATTTTCCCAAAGCCACTTGAGCCATATTTTCAGTACTTAATTTTTGCCAAAGGGGGGCATAATATGGGAGGGTGCAAAAAAGGTTGATTGGTTGTTTTGGTAGGCCATTATCTTCCTGTACATATGCCTTTTATCGAGAATGAGTCAATGGTCAAGTGTGTAAATCCTCCACCTGAAATCTTATGTTGTCAGAATAATTTCATCCCTCACTAGTGAGAACTGGTGGGCATTTTCCTAAGGCCATTTAGGCCAGTTTTAAGTGCACAAAAGGTTGAGTGGATGTTTTGGAAGGACAATATACTCTTGACCGGATTCTATTTTCCAAGGATGAGACTATATTCAGGTGCCTTAGTCATCACCCACAGGATGGTTCCCTCAAAATAATTATCTCTCTCTCTTTGAGGAAATGGCGGTCATTTTCGCAAAGCCACTTGAGCCATATTTTCAGTACTTAGCCATTTTTTCCAAAGGGGAGCATAATATGGGAGGGTGCAAAAAATTGTTGATTGGTTGTTTTGGCAGGACATTATCTTCTTTTCCATAAACCTTTTATCGAGAATGAGTCAATGGTCAAGTGTGTAAATCCTCCACATGAAAGCTTATGTTGTCAAAATAATTTAATCCCTCATTGGTGAGAACTGGTGGAAATTTTCCTAAGGCCATTTAGGCCAGTTTTAAGTGCACAAAAGGCTGAGTGGATGTTTTGGTAGGCCAATATATTCTTGACTAGATACGTTTTTCCAAGACTGATACTATATTCAGGTGCTATATTCATCCACCCATAGGATGGTGCCCTTAGAATAATTATCTCTCTCTCTCTAAGGAAATGGTGGTCATTTTCCCAAAGCCACTTGAGCCATATTTTCAGTACTTAGCCATTTTTTCCAAAGGGGAGCATAATATGGCAGGGTGCAAAAAAAGGTTGATTGGTTGTTTTGGCAGGCCACCATCTTCTTGGCCACAGACCTTTTATCGAGAATGAGTCAATGATCAAGTGTGTAAATCCTCCACCTGAAACCTTATGTTGTCATAAAAATTTAATCCTTCACTGGTGAGAATTGGGGGGCATTTTCCTAAGGCTATTTAGGCCAGTTTTAAGTGCACAAAAGGTTGAGTGGATGTTTTGGCAAGGAAATATATTCTTGACTGGAGAATTTTTACCAATACTGAGACTATATTCAGGTGCATTAGTCATCCACCTATAGGATGGTGCCCTCAGAATAATTTTCTCTCTCTGTGTGATAAAATGGCGGTCATTTTCTGTTAACACCCAAAAAGTGTTCACTACCTCATCTACCCCATTACATGGCTCATTTGTCCATTTTCCTACCATATTTTCCTTAAAAACCCTAAAAATCCCACTAAAAAGCCTCCAAAAGGCCACAAAACCATCAAAAAAGCCTCAAAAAGGCTAAAAAATCCATTTTTCCTCCAAAAATATCCAAAAATCCTCTAAAATAGCAAAATCCCTCTAAAAAGGGAATATAAAATATAAAATAATGAGGAAAAGGAGGAAAAAACCCTATACAGCTGCCCTAAACCATATGGTTCCCAAAACCATGGGCCAGCACTCCACCACCAAAAAACTATAAATAGGTGATGGAGACCCCTCATTTCACATCCACAATCATAAGCACCCTTACTCTGCCAAAATCTCTCTTGAAACCCTAGCTCACCCTTGAGTTACTTTCACCTTGAGATCCCCTTTTGGCCCATTCCCACCATTGGAGAAAGAGAAGGAGCAAATTGGAGCTTGGAGCAACCCTCTTGGAGCATTGCAAGAGCTTCACCAACCTTCACATTGGAGGTAAAATTAATACAAAAGACATTCTTTACATCTTATTTTTTCTGTCTCATGCACATGTTTAGAGTACTTTATATTTCTGTTTTAGCATTTTAATTTACATTTACTGAACTGCTACTAAGGAGTCCCTTCTCCTTAGTAGGTGCTCATTTGCACAAGCTAGGGGTAAAACCCTAGCTATAGTTTTGGCGACTCCCCTAGGTTTGAATTTTTGGTTACAAGTTTTAAATATTTTTTCTGTTCAGCTGTCCCTTTCGGCCGCCGTAAACCGCATTTTTTCCCTCTGCAGTCGCGTCCTGACCGCGTCTTTTAGGCCTTTACCTACGACTCGACCGCGGCTCTCAGACTGTTTTCGGCTCCCTGCCGACGGATTCAAGTCTGATACCTGCGATCCGACTGCGGCTAATCAGCATGTTTGCTGCGATTTGACTGTGCCTGTCGGCCATTTTCCCGCGTCCCGACTGCGTCTGTTAGCCTTTTTCCTGCGACCCGACTGCGTATTTTTCCCTATTTCCTACGGTCCGACTGCCTCTGTCGGCCAAAAAGCTGCGACCTGTCCGTGCCTGTTTCCCTCAAACCCGCGGTCCGACTGCTCAGATTCGCCACAGACCCGCGGTCTGATTTCTGTACTCTTTCCTTGTTTTTGAACCCAACCCCTTTGCTGCAATATTTTCTGCATCTGCACAGCCATCTGTTCCACCTGCAGCCCTACTTCCCTACAACCTTTTCTGCAACATAATTTATGTTCCCTTTACAGAATCATTTTAAAATTTCAGCATTTTAATTCAGAAAATTTTGCATGTTAAAGTTTCAAATTCATTATTATTGTTAGTTAGAAAGTTGCCCCCCTTGTGGCACTTCTATTTTGGGTTCATCACCTCACGAGCACACACTCTATCACATAATTCAAGTGAGCCTTAAAAACTACTTAACTCAACCAATATTCTAACCCCACTTGGGGAACACAAAAGAATCTTTGTAGTTAGGTAGGATCGGGGGGATAGGCTTCCAATAACACCCCTCGGTTGCTTACACTTGAGACATAGCTGTTGTCCAATTAGGGAACCAAAATCCCCTAGTACTTTTTGGCACGGTCACAACCAATTTACCAGAGGGCCTCTCCCCTAGGAGGGTTGAAGTCGCGAGATTGGTTCCGGAGGCCTGAGTGGAATACCGCACTCCATTCAGTAACCGAAGGGCTACCTTTCGCAGTTCTCGGGATATACCTGTATAGGGGTATTGCTGTAAAAGGACCAAACGGTAGATTCACCTTTCTGGACGTGTCATGAACGGGGTATCTTAGTTGCCATTCTTCTAGGATTGACTACCCGGTGTCCCTCCCGGTAGGGGGACATCTTAGCCACTTGGATTTCCTATTCATATTGTCTGACTTGGATTTCATCACCTTGCAGAGGATATGTCTAGTTGAGTCAGAATACTTTTTAGTTAGGTGTTTGCATGCTCCCTTACCTCCTTTTGGTCTAGTGAGTCCACCATTTTTTATTTTTAGGAAACTTGCTGCTTGTTGGTATTCTGACCATTTCTGTTGATACTCCACCCATTGTAGCACAGCTGTTACAGTGGGTGTTTTGATTTGGTTGTTGGCCTGAGTGCCTTTCTTTTTTGAGCTCTCTTTTTGCACACTCGGTTGCATTAGGATTTTTGAGCTGTTTTTTACTCCCCTCAACCCACAGAGATTTGACACCATCTGTCACCATTGAGTTCCCGAGACATTCTCGGTGCCTCAGGGGCGAGCCCCCACAGCACGGTTCACTTGACACCACCAGTCATCGACACAGATCATCATCACTTGATACTACTTATCATAGATCTCGAGCCTTGTCCCTTGACTCCACTCGTCAGCGGCATAGGACTCCGCCACCAGATATTGACGCCCCTTACTTTACCTCCGATTCTGAGGCAGAGTCTGAGAACCCCATTTATACTGCCCCTACTAGCCCCATGGCTGGCGTGACTTCCACTCCTTTCTTGGTAGGGACCATTGGTGGCACATCCACCACTACACCAGCTACCACACCTGCTTTGGGTATGCCCTCCATGGGGCCCCCATCTACCGTTCCCCTCACTGTACCTATTCCCGCAGCTGGAATACCTATCCCCACTCCATCAGTGGCTCACATTACCCATGGTGGTGTAGGACCATCCTATACCACCTTAGTCCCCCCACTTGGGAGCCACATCCCAAATCCTGCCCCTCCACTTGGGGGCATTGGCCCCAACTTGGTCCAACCCACTACTGTGTCACATCCTTCTTCCAGTTTTCCATTCATGGCTAGCCTCAACCTGCCCGACCTAGCCAGATTGACCAACGACCCTATCCAACACGACCTTGCGTGGCCTCACATGCCCACCAAGCTCCCCTCTGACATCCCTAAGTTCGAGGGCAAGGCAGGTGAGGACCCACAAAACCATATCATGACCTTCCATCTATGGTGTTCCTCCAACTCCATAGTGGACGACTCTATCCGCCTTCGTCTGTTACAGCGCACCTTCACTGGCTCTGCAGCCAAGTGGTATATCGAGCAACCCCACGGGACCCATGCCACCTTTGCTTCCCTTGCCTCGACCTTCCTGCAGTTCTTCCAGTTACCTATCCGCTATGGCGCGGGCGTTGAGATCCTCCTATCTTGTAGACAAAACACGGCTACCCACATCACGGACCACATTCATGAGTGGCGTCGACGCCGTATCTTATGCAAGATCAAATTAGACGACCGTATCTTGCTAGATTGGTTCCTCAAGTCCCTTCTCCCTGTCATTGCTAAGGATGTGGCATCAGAAAGACCCCATACTGAAGAAGAGGCCATCCTTAAGGCCCAACAATTCGACCTCATTTACGCCCAGTCGGGTTATCTCTATACCATTATACCTGACGCCCCTCGCGGCGAGTCCTCCCAACACGATGTGCCGGGGGCATCCCATGCTGCAGACAGCATCATCGACCGTGTTTCTTCGCATCCCCAACCCTTTTCCATAGCACGTCCTAACCCTGGCCCCGACCTTTTGCGGGCTACCTCACAGTTTGGAGCAACCAACTCATATGCTCCTATGACACATCACCACCACTCCCAAGGACCCACCTATCCACCTCAGTGCTTCAGTCATGCGCCCCCCACTTACCCCCCCTCGGTCGCACCTCAGCCCTATTACCACCAGCAGGCTGCACCAGCTCCTGCGCCTTCCCAAGCCTAACCCGCTTATTACCCGCCACAGGCAGCCCCTGCGGCAAACCCACAACCTGCTCAGCAGACATATCAGCAACCCCCTCAAGTTGCTGCACCTGCGCAGCCTCCACCTACATATCATCCACCGCAGCCTGCTCCAGCACCTGCGCAACCTCCGAATCCACTTGCTGCCCAAGGGCAAGTTTACGCCCAACACAACCCGCAGCAAAACCAGAACAACCAACGCAACCAGGGCCAACAAAACCGCGGCAAGGGTCGTAATCGTGGGAACAACCAAACTATAAACCAAGCTGGTCAACCTCCTAATCCCCCCGACAATAATAATGTGGCCCCTGCTAACCAAAACCCTGATCGCCCACCCAAGTAGGCTAAAAACCCCAATTTGCGAACAAACCATCCTTGTTCTATTTGCGGGGTCTATGGCCACTACACGCATGCTTCCCACACTTGGAGCGAGCTCGACAACTTTGGGTTGATGATGCCCATCGCCAAGGGCATGCAGCTCCTCAAGCACCACCCAACCCCCCGCAACCTCAGCAGCCACCTTTGGTGCTGCAAAACCCCTTACCAAACCAAGGCATAGTGAACACTCAGCCGTTGGCTCCCCCTCAAGCCAACGCACCACCCCAACAACAAATCACTTACGCCGCTCCTGATCAACCCATGTTCGACTCAGGGACCCACCACTTGTTGATGATGTCATCCACTGATGTCAACCTCCAGACCCGCCGAAACCAATATGGCTCCACCTCTGAAGCCCCTCCCACTGATAAAACCACTAACACTCACCCCACTGATCATGCGTTATGTATACCTCCCCCTTCAATAAATGGCGCTTCCAAAGCACCTCGTTTCCCACTTCACCGTATCAATAATAACCCCAATGCGCGCGCTGCGTCAAACTACAACATTGTAGACGACTTAGCCCAATCTCCCGCAGCCATGTCTGCGTTAGAAGTCTTGAAGAACTGCCCTTCCCAGTGCAAGACTTTACTCTCAGCCATTGGGGCTATTGACTCAAATGATTCAAATTTGATGGAATTTGATTTGGACCAGTTCGAACCACGCCTGCCTTCCACCTTAGCATTCCAAGTTTTTGTTTCCGTTCGGAATCTTGTCATCCATCGATGCATCATCGATGAAGGTGCCTCCACATGCGTTATGTCTACATTTGTATGGCAGAAGTTGGGATCCCTTACCCTTTAGCAGTCCACCACTGCATTACGTGCCTACGACGGTCGTTCGGCTCAGCCCCAAGGTCTCCTAGCCAATGTCCCCATCCAGTTAGGTGGTAAAACCGTCCTCATTGACATAGAGGTCATTAACGCCCAGCTTGATTACAACCTCTTACTTGGTCGCAGCTACATGTATGCTATGCGGGCGATAGCTTCCTCTGTCTTTTGAACCATGATGTTCCCCCATGATGGACGCATGGTCAAGATCGACCAACTCACTTACTATGATCCAAATGCCCCCGCTGCACCCAAAAATGTCCTCCCCATGGTTGAACAACCTGTTAGTGGTGCCGCTACCTCGTTTGTTTCCTCCTTGGGACCTGGAGTTTACTCAGACCCACCGATGACATCCACCTTCCAATCCATTCCTCCCCCGTCATCTGCGCCCGAAGTGTCTGACTTATGTACTGTGTCCCACGATAACCAAACACCTAACAATCAACCACCCTTATTTCCTAAACCACCATTGGTACCTAGCCACATTGGTGTTACACCTATCCATACAATCCCCTTCCTAGTCCCTCCCACGGGAGTAGTAAGCGCCCCGGTCATGGCTACCCTTAGCCTCCCTGGGTTAACCTTGGGATTACCCGTATGGTATATTTTGCCTCCCGTTCCCCCGCCGACACCAAGTGTCGTCCTCCAACCAGTGCAACCCATGGCTACTACCACTCAGCCACCCCCCGGTGTCACTAACCCTTCGTCCTCCATGAATCCCCCTCCTCCTCCCAAATCCACTGGGGGCATAGGCCCTCAACCTTACACTGTTGTACCACCTCCCAAGACAAAAAAAACCCCCCGTGTTTCGTGCTCCTCCCAAATGCTTGTTGTGCAATGAGTTAGGCCATGCGACTCATCAATGTCCACAGTTACCTGCATTACAGGAACATATGCAGATGCTTGACAATGACCCCAATATCCCGGCTGTCAAACTAGATCCAACCCCTAAGCCTCGCGACAAAACCCTGCGCACTAACCACCCCTGTGCCATATGTGGTGTTTACGAGCATTACTCACATCACTGTCCTGATCTCCCCGATTACAGAGTAGCTCTCTATGAGATGAACAATCTAGATCTTGAGACGACACCACCCACCATTGAAGAGATTCACCACCCGCTCCCACCCTCATCCGGGGAGATCAACACCATTTACATGCTCTCTTCAACTACCATTCCCTCGTCAACTGATTTGACGGCCCACACTTTCCGTACTGATGAGGAGATTCTTGAGGCACTCACTGCCCCGGAGTATCCCTGGGATGACATGCACCATCGTTCGTATTTCCTCCCAGAAGCATATTCCTCTAGCACCACTACCCAATTTGCGGTTGAATCCAAAGATTTCCTTCCTACCAAGGTCAACTGGTTTAAGGATCCTATTCCTGCTTCGGATTCCTTTGAGGAAGGTAACATGGACAATATTTCACCCGTCATCCAAATTAATATTGTTGCCCCAGGGGGTACTCCTGAACTCATAACTTTAGGAGCATCCTGCAGTGAGCATGAGATTGAGGAGTACAAGAAACTCTTCCAAGAATTCCGTGATGTCTTTGCCTAGTCCTATACTGAAATGCCCAGTCTTGACCCCGCCATCATAGAGCACCACATTGACACATGGCCTGATGTACCCCCCGTTCGTCAGAAACAGCATCCCATTCATCCATCAAAGCTCCCAGCTGTCAAAGCAGAGATTGAGAAACTTCGCAAGGAAGGATTCATTTATCCTATTGCTTATACCACCTGGGTTTCGAACACCGTTCCCGTTAACAAAAAACAAGGCACCATTAGAGTATGCACTGACTTCCGAGATTTAAACCGCGTCTGTCCCAAAGACAATTTCCCCACGCCATTTATTGACCAGCTCATCGATGCGTGTGCGGGGCATGAAGTCCTCTCGTTCATGGACGGTTTTTCTGGATACAATCAGATCCAAATCCGAAAGGAGGATCAGTACAAAACTTCCTTTACCACCCCATGGGGCACCTTTTCCTATCGCGTCATGCCTTTTGGCCTCAAAAATGTTGGTGCCACCTTCCAGCAGGCCATGACCTATTGCTTTCACGACCTGGTCCATATCTTGCTAGTCTACCTTGATGACCTTACCACCTTAACGACCTTCGACAAGTTTTTCTGCGTTGTCGTAAATACCAAATCCGCTTGAACCCACACAAGTGTGTCTTTTGCGTTCTGGTAGGCCGATTGTTGGGTTTCATTGTTTCCCAGAAAGGAATTGCTGTTGACCCCCTGAAGTTCCAATCCATCTTAGACCTTCCCTCTCCTCACACGCTTCGGCAACTCCAAAGTCTACAGGGGCGATCCAATTTTCTCCTTCGTTTCGTTCCTGATTACGCTACCACTGTTCATGGTTTCTTGTGCCTGCTCCCTACCCACGTACCCTTTGTCTGGAATGAGCTAGCAGAAGCTGCATTCGGAGCCCTCAAGACAGCTCTCACACAAGCCCCCTTGATCTCCCCTCCGGATTTCTCTCAAGACTTCATCCTCTACATCTTGGCATCCGAGCATGCCGTGTCCGGAGTCTTGGTTCAAGAAGATGCCTCTCACCAAGAGAATGTTATTTACTACGTCAGCTAGACCTTGTCTGGTCCACCCCTACGTTACCCATATGAGGAGAGACTCGCCCTAGCTGTCGTCTTCTCCATCCAGAAATTGTGACAGTACATTTTACTTAGTCATACAACAGTCATCGTCGATTCTAACCCCATGGTATATCTCCTAAACCGACGGCTCCTGCAAGGTCGTGTTGCTAAATGGGTCATTATCCTCTAGGAATATGACCTCACTTTCTGAATACCTAAGAGCACTAAAGCCCTTGCGCTTGCCCAGCTCATCACTGATCTCCCTTCCCTTCTCCTGGCCCCACAAATCTCCGATGAGTTACTCGACAATCACTTGTTCACAATCTCGTCTGATGACCCATGGTGCGGTGATATTTTGTTATACCTACGCACGCAGAAGTTCAGACCCAAAGTCACCCGTAATGGACGCCATCGCATCCATCACCAGGCTTCTCGATATCTCCTCTTAGGCGATGTCCTTTACCGGCAGGGGGTTGACACAATTCTTCGTCGTTGCCTTACACACGAGGAAGCTGAACACGTCCTTAATGACTATCATAGCGGTGCCTGCGGTGGCCATTTCTCCAGGATGGCCACTGCCCAAAAGGTCATCCGCGATGGATACTTCTGGCCCACACTTTTCACCGACTGCATCACTGCGGTCAAGCATTGCCATAACTGCCAACTTTTTGCCCCCAAGACCTGGACACCACCTGCTCCGTTACACCCAGTCGTCACCGTTGGTCCCTTTTGTAAGTGGGCCATCGACTTCATGGAGTGTAGACCCCCATCTGCGAACGGCCATAAGTATATCATTGTCGCCGTCGATTACTTCACCAAATGGGCGGAATCCATGCCCACCTTCAATTGTACCGCTAAAACTGCTGCCCGTTTCTTCTTCAACCATGTTATCACTCGATTCGGGGTTCCTAAACAATTGGTCTCAGACCATGGTTCCCACTTCGAAGATTTCGTTTGGTGCGAGTTATCCACCCTCCTCAAGTTTGAATATCAATTTTCCTCTGCTTACTACCCCCAAGGGAATAGCCAAGTTGAGGCCATTAACAAAATCTTAAAGACCATCCTCCAACGCACTGTTGACCAACATAAGTCCAATTGGCACCATATGCTCTTCCCCGCCTTATGGGCTTACCGTACATCCACTAAAACCGCCACTGGTTTTACACCGTTTCATTTAGTTCACGGCGTCGAATATGTCCTCCTCATCGAGTGTCAGATACCTGCTTTACATATCGCCGTTGAGCTTCTCCCCGATACCTCCCCACTTGAACAACGTCTACTATCCCTCGAACAAGCCGATGAAGACCGTCGTGCCGCTCTCCAGACCATTGAAGCTGCCAAGAACCGCTCCAAAGCTGGTTACGACAAACACGTACACCCTCGAACTTTCCACGAAGGGGACCTTGTCCTCGCCTATGAGCAAGCCCATGACAAAACCGGCAAAGGGAAGTTCGAATCCATGTGGCAAGGCCCTTACATCGTGTAGACTTGTCTCGGCAAGGGGACATACATTTTAGCTGAATCCAAAGGTCACCCTTTGCGCAACCCTTATAATGGGTTGTATCTTAAACATTTTTATCCCTAAATAACTCGCGGCCCCATTGGTCTGCATTGTACATTTTTCTCTCTTTTTTGTTTTTCACCTTTTTTTACCGTAATCTTACATTCTTCATTTTTTTCATGATCACAGATGGACCATCTTCCACCTTATTACACTGGCTTCGCCGATGGAGCAAGCCGCTGGTCTCCCAACCTAGCCTCTACAACGTGGGTCTCATATTCCCCTTCCCATGAAATGATTCACCTTGATGGAATCTGCATAGGCGCTGCTACCAATAACCAGGCTGAGTATGATGCTGTGACCGGTCTCCTGACTGCTGCCCTCCATATAGGCATACGTCACCTTCATGTGTTCCTTGACTCCCAGCTACTTTTATCCCAGCTCAACAACTACTACCAGGTGCGTGATCCCTGCCTCTTTAGAAAATTCCTGTGCACAAAACAACTCAGCAGACAGTTTGAATCCATAACATTCACCCATGTCCCAAGAGCTCAAAATAGTGTCGCGGACCAAATGGCCAACAACATCCTAGATTGGCACATCAATCACACCATGTAAAAACCTCCATCATGCACTATCATCCCATAAACATTTGCATCCATGTACATAAACCATACAACCACATTTGTATCCATAAGGGCATCCACGTGCCTAATCATACATACATCATGTCGCATCACATAAAATATACAAGGGGCATCCACGTGCCCAACATCCTAGACTACTTGCATCCACGTGCAATACAAACATATCACATATCATAAAGCACATCCATGTGCATACAACTAAAACAATATCACAAAAAGGTGCATCCACGTGCATATATATATATATATATATATATATATATATATATATCAAAAAATACATGTCACAGTGATATACATGTCCTGAGTACCCCTGTACTCAGCTATACAAAAACTGTCTATACATCCCTAAAGCCTCATAAAATACATGCCGTAGCTACAAAACTCGGGGGGAGTCCCCTGCACTCCCTAATGAGAGTCATACCCTGCATCACTGCCTGCATCTGCTGCCTCTGAGTCCTCCCCTCGCTCCTCCTCCAGCAAATCCTCATCCCCTACGGGCTCCTGTGCCCGTGCCCTATCCGCCAAGATAGCCAACCGGATCGCAATGGATCTGAACTCTCGGGGTGCCCTCATGCAATCCTGAACCACATCCGGATCGATGTCCCGCCACCCCTCGTCGGTCACCCCCACCAGCAAACAGTCTAGTAGTGCCCGTACAGACTCTAGAGTCCCCTCCGCATCTCGGTGACGCACCTCCCCCCGCCCAGGCAGAGCTGGAACGACCACAATCCCCCTCCATTCCACATGCCCTGGCGGCGGCCTCGAGCCCACATCTGCAGATCACCCATTTGTCAGTAACAATATATCACTCCACTATCATATATAAAACTTGACATCCATAACATGCAAGCAAAACATACGTACCGTCTGGTCCCCATGCCTGTCCCGGCGCCCGTGGTGCCTTTGGATCTCCGGTGTAATCCATATCTCTATATGGATAGTCATCGAGTGTCAATGGTATCTGGAGCCACTGCAGGTACAACTCCTGCGTAAAATACCTACCAACATCGCCGCCACCACGGCGGCGCATCATCTCGCCCCACTGCACCATCCGCGGCTCCCTCAAGCCTCCTGCTCTGATCGGCACCCGCGGCCGTAGTGTGGGTACCATCTCCATAAAAAATGCACAAAAGAAAGAACCATAGCAAAACCCCTTGCCAGATTCCTTCGCTGTTGTTAGTTGCCACTGAACGCAGGTAAGGAACATCTGGCCCCATGCGTAATAAACACCTTCCAGTATGCGCTCCACTAGCTACATATGGCCCCCAGACACCTTCTCCGGTGACGGGGACCCCAAGACGCGAACCACGCATGCCACCATGGCCTGTACTGCTGGCTCCTGTAGGTCTCTCACCAGAAGTGCATTCCTATGCACCCGAGCCTCTGGACCACAGTATCGCTCCATCATGTCCTCCATATCTATGTCCGCGGATACCTGCGACTGCGTGTCTACCACCCTACCCAGACAGGGCAACCCCGTCAGCAAGTATACATCTGTCAGGGTGAGGTCCACCCTCTCACCCTGCACTCTGAAGGCCTGTATGTCCAGCTCCCAGAAACTAATCAGTCGGTTCAGCAGCAACGCTGCTGACCGCATCATAGGTACCTGGGCTAACTTTAGTAGTCCACATAGTCCTAGCACCGATCGCATATGGCGCTCCCCTCGGATGACGGTTACGATCTCATCTGGAATCTCCCGCTCTCTCCACAGAACCTGCGGCATCCTGTCAATCACGCAAAGTAGACTCATCAGACTCATGTCAATGAAATAAATCCCCCCCCCCTGGGAAGTCCTAACAGCTCGCTCCACAACGCGGCTTTAGGCCCCCTTGCCGCGGTTTCCGACCACGGCTGTTTGGCCCACAGTCGCAGTCCAGAACCGCGACTGTCAGTCCCGAACACGCAGTACCAAACAACGTGTTCAGCCTCGGAACACACGGTCCCAGACAGTGTGTTCCGCATCGGACCCCGCGGTCTCCACGCGCGTCATCCGCCGTGGAACCCGCGATCTCCGACCGCGGCTTCCTCCTGAAAACTAGCGGTCCACCCCATGTGGACCGTACAAATAAACCCTGGGACCCACTACCTACCCCCCGAACCCAAAAAACGTGCAGGTATGAGTTTGACAAAATACCTGTATCTCTCGGATCTGAAATCGGCCAGTCGGATCGTCCAGAAATGCCACCTCACCTCTGGTCCACTCTGATCACTAGTCAAAGTCAAATAGTACAAATGACACTTGTCATATTGGACCCACTCACTATTTATAGTCCGTTGACTTTTTCTTGTTTTGGCCATTCTGAACCCATACGGAGTCCATTTTCCAAACCGTTTCCACCACTGGAAGCAGCATGACGAGACCGTCTTGATGGTCACCTCGTTGCCTTATTTTTTCCTCGTCATTTTTTGCGCATTTTTTAGACGCCACTAGTCACCTCGGTTTGCGTGCCACTTCGGCTGCTCACCATTTTTTGCATATTTTATATCATCGGATTCATTTTTCCAAGCCGGTGATGATGCTTGAGATCATTTCTTACTCTCACCCCCATATTTTTTGGGTATTTTTTCCAAAACGCCCCTCGTCGCCTCGGTTTGCGTGCCACATTGACCATTCTCCATTTTTTACACTCTTTATATCGCCGGATTCATTTTTCCGAGCTCGTGATGATGCTTGAGATCATTTCTCACTCTCACTTGGTACAGTTTCAAAATTGTGTCCCGACACCTTGCTGCCTCGATTTGCGTGCCACATCGACCGCCATCGGATTGTTCCACATTTTTACATGAGCCATTCACTCCTGTCATACTGCAAATATTTCGTTATTTTGCCACCATTCATTACCCCGCAAGGAGGCCCACCAGTGTTCCCCCCTACCCTCGTTCTTGGTCATCATTCCTATTCCTTGATTGAACACTTCCTCCTTGCCTAGCCATTCCTTTTGTTCGGTATAATTTTATCCATTTTTCGGGTCGGATAAGTCCTTTACGAAAAAGGCACTTAGGGAGTTTCTGTTAAGCTCTTTTCTGACTCCTAAAACAATGAAAAGATCGCCGAGAAATCTTGCTTCCTTTCATGCTCGTTAAAGTACCTGAAAGGGCGTCTATCTGGTATAAGTTTAACCCTTTTCCGGACCTGGTAGACTAATTACGAAAAAGGAATACTCTAGTCACACCGGCTAGAAGAGTTCTTCATTGCATCCTTTTATGCTTCTTCAGGCCTTGGAGACTAACACACGAAAAAGAAACCCCATGGATTCTTCTTATTTTCTTTCAGACTCTCTAAAATTGAAAGAAACCACGAGCATGAACTGTCATGGGCTCGTCTAAATCCACACGACAGTACCATTCCATTACTTCAGAGTCTTCTTATCGCTTTCGGACTCCTTAAAATTGAAAGCAATCATGAGCATGAACTGTCCTGGGCTCGTATAAATCCACACGACAGTACCATTTTATACACACTTCTTCTAGTTCCCTAACCCATGAAGGAGTCCCCCCATGCCTCTTGGCACTCTGATCGATCATCTCGGCAGCACCCCCAATCAGGTCTCCTTTGTTCAGAGTATTCTGCAGTCTCCTGCCATTTTACCCCAGCTTGAGTCTCCCTCAGCCCAGTCCCCCTCCGAGATCCAATACAGCTATGATCCTTTTCCCATCAGTCAGTTTCATATGCTTCCCGATCATCCCCGTTATCATACTCTAAACAAAGGAAGTTTGAGTCCACCCACTCTACTTGCCCAGTTGTCCCCCCATCGTTTGTCAGTCCTGCCATCAGTACTCTCACACTTCGATTCTCCACCTCGCGCTCCTGTCAAGGAAACATCATTGCCTTGATAGTTGCAGGTCTCCCTCTGTCGATGAAAACCCCTCTATTCCAGAGGATAGACCCAGAGGTCCCTGCGCCTTGGACCCATCACCATCTGTGGTGAGTGCCTATGGATCATTTTGGGAGGAGTCATCATTGCCTCTCTGAATGGTTGTCTCTCACATGCTCGACTTCAGCACCTTGATCGCATCGTTGAGGATCGCGCAGGATTTACATCCCTACCCTTATTTGTCGAAGACCCCGGATTTCCCCCGACTCTAGCACATTGGTGAGTCACTTCGGAACACCTAGTTATATGTTCCTGTGGATGTCCGGGTTGCGTTGGCAATTGTATTCGGAATCCATCCAGTTATATGCTTTCTTGAGTACCCAGTTCACTCCCAGATCCGTTCCAGTTTAGTGTACCATTGCGAGTGTGACCCTTGTCACTATGATCCAGCAGCTCATCCGTTCCTTTGGTACCACACTCAGTAGCACTGTTGATTGTTCCAGTGTATCAGTTCTTCAACTCCAACATGGTCAGCCCAGCAGTAAGTCCCAGATTTGGTGTCCCCTCTGGACTATTATGATGTACACAGTGGTTCTCTATGTATCTTACAGGTCCCTCTTTTCAGGGCTCACAGTTCTTTTTATGTATCTTGATACGAGCATGGGTATGCCTGCCTCGTCCATATATTAAGATTCTGCCTCATTCTTTGTTTGAGGCTATGTATATGTCAGGTCCCCATTTTTTGGACCCCATTGTTATTATTATGTTATATCCTGATACGAGCATGGGAATGCCTGCCTCGTCCATATGATCAGATGATTCCTCATCCATTATTGAGGTTATCTACTTTTAGTTCTTGCAGTTTGTTCGGGATCGTTGTTCCGGGCTTCAATTTGTTTCTTCTCTTCTCCACACCCCAAGAAAACCATACATGACTTATGATGTCCATCGGCCATACGATGAGCTCCTGCCCTCGCACATCAGGGGGCAATCTGTTAACACCCAAAAAGTGTTCACTACCTCATCTACCCCATTACATGGCTCATTTGTCCATTTTCCTTAAAAACCCTAAAAATCCCACTAAAAAGCCTCCAAAAGGCCTAAAATGCCTCCAGAAGGCCACAAAACCATCAAAAAAGCCTCAAAAAGGCTAAAAAATCCCTTTTTCCTCCAAAAATATCCAAAATTCCTCTAAAATAGCAAAATCCCTTTAAAAAGGGAATATAAAATATAAAATAATGAGGAAAAGGAGGAAAAAACCCTATACAGCTGCCCTAAACCATATGGTTCCCAAAACCATGGGCCAGCACTCCACCACCAAAAAACTATAAATAGGTGATGGAGACCCCTCATTTCACATCCACAATCAGAAGCACCCTTACTCTGCCAAAATCTCTCTTGAAACCCTAGCTCACCCTTGAGCTACTTTCACCTTGAGAGCCCCTTTTGTCCCATTCCCACCATTGGAGAAAGAGAAGGAGCAAATTGGAGCTTGGAGCAACCCTCTTGGAGCATTGCAAGAGCTTCACCAACCTTCACATTGGAGGTAAAATTAATACAAAAGACATTCTTTACATCTTATTTTCTCTGTCTCATGCACATGTTTAGAGTACTTTATATTTTTGTTTTAGCAGTTTAATTTACATTTACTGAACTGCTACTAAGGAGTCCCTTCTCCTTAGTAGGTGCTCATTTGCACAAGCTAGGGGTAAAACCCTAGCTACATTTTCCCATAGCCAATTGAGCCATATTTTGAGTACTTAGCCATTTTTTCCAATGGCGAGCATTTTATGGAATGGTGAAAAAGAGGTTGATTGGTTGTTTTGGCAGGCCATTATATTCTTGGTCATAGACCTTTTATCGATAAGGAGTAAATTCTCAAGTGTTTAAATCCTCCACCTGAAATCTTATGTTGTCAGAATAATTTAATCCCTCACTGGTGAGAACTGGTGGGCATTTTCCTAAGGCCATTTAGGCCAATTTTAAGTGCAAAAAAGGCTGAGTGGATATTTTGGCAGGCTAATATATTCTTGACTAGAGACTTTTTTCCAAGACTGAGACTATATTGAGGTGCATTGGTCATCCACCTACAAGATGGTTCCCTTAGAATAATTATCTCTCTCTCTCTGAGGAAATGGCGGTCATTTTTCCAAAGCTAGTTGAGCCATATTTTGAGTACTTAGCCATTTTTTCCAATGGCGAGCATTTTCTGGAATGGTGAAAAGGAGGTTGATTGGACGTTTTGGCAAGCCATTATCTTCTTTGCCATAGACCTTTTATTGAGAAGGAGTAAATGCTCAAGTGTGTAATTTCATCTTATTTTGTCAGAATAATTTAATCCCTCACTAGTGAGAACTGGTGGGAATTTTCCTAAGGCCATTTAGGCCAGTTTTAAGTGCAAAAACGGATGAGTGGATGTTTTGGAAGGCCAATATATTATTGACAAGAGACATTTTTCCAAGATTGAGACTATATTTAGGTGCATTAGTCATCCACCTCCAGGATGGTGGACTCAGAAATTTTTTATCTCTTTACGTGAGGAAATGGAGGTCATTTTCCCAAAGCCAGTTGAGCCATAGTTTCAGTACTTAGCCATTTTTTCCAATGGCGAGCATTTTATGGAATGGTGCAAAAGAGGTTGATTGGATGCTTTTGCAGGACATTATCTTCTTGGACATAGACCTTTTATTGAGAAGGATTAAATGCTAAAGTGCGTAAATCCTCCACCTAAAAGCTTATGTTGTCAGAAAAATTTAATCCCTCACTGGTGAGAACTGGTGAGCATTTTCCTAAGGCCATTTAGGCCAGTTTTAAGTGCAAAAAAGGCTGAGTGGATGTTTTGGTAGGGAAATATATTCTTGACCAGACACTTTTTTCCAAGACTAAGACTATATTCAAGTGCAATAGTCATCCACCTACAGGATGGTGCCATCAGAATAATTATCTCTCTCTCTTTGAGGAAATGGTAGTCATTTTCCCAACGCCACTTGAGCCATATTTTCGGTACTTAGCCATTTTTTCCAATGGCAAGCATTTTCTTGAATGGTGCAAGAGAGGTTGATTGAATGTTTTGGTAGGCCATTATCTTCTTGGCCATAAACCTTTTATCGAGAAGGATTAAATTCTCAAGTGTGTAAATCTTCCACTTGAAAGCTTATGTTGTCAGAAAAAATTGAATCCCTCACTGGTGAGAACTGGTGGGCATTTTCCTAAGACCATTTAGGCTAGTTTTAAGTGCAAAAAAGGCTGAGTGGATGTTTTGGCAGGGAAATATATTCTTGACCAGACACTTTTTTCCAAGACTAAGACTATATTCAAGTGCAATAGTCATCCACCTACAGGATGGTGCCATCAGAATAATTATCTCTCTCTCTGTGAGGAAATGGCGGTCATTTTCCCAAGGCCACTTGAGCCATATTTTCGGTACTTAGCCATTTTTGCCAATGGCAAGCATTTTCTTGAATGGTGCAAAAGAGGTTGATTGAATGTTTTGGAAGGCCATTATCTTCTTGGCCATAAACCTTTTATCGAGAAGGATTAAATTCTCAAGTGTGTAAATCCTCCACTTGAAAGCTTATGTTGTCAGAAAAATTGAATCCCTCACTGGTGAGAACTGGTGGGCATTTTCCTAAGGCCATTTAGACTAGTTTTAAGTGCAAAAAAGGTTGAGTGGATGTTTTCGTAGACCAATATATTCTTAACCAAAGACGTTTTTCCAAGAATGAGACTATATTCGGGTGCAATAGTCGTCCACCTACAAGATGGTTCCCTCAAAATAATTATCTCTCTCTCTCTGAGGAAATGGCAGTCATTTTCCCAAAGCCACTCGAGCCATATTTTCGGTACTTAGCCATTTTTTCCAAAGGGGAGCATAATATGGTAGGGTGCAAAAAGGGTTGATTGGATGTTTTGGGAGGCCATTATCTTCTTGGCCATAGACCTTTTATCGATAATGATTCAATGGTCAAGTGTGTAAATCCTCCACGTGAAAGCTTATGTTGTCAGAATAATTTAATCCCTCACTAGTGAGAACTGGTGGGCATTTTCCTAGGGCCATTTAGGCCAATTTTAAGTGGAAAAAAGGCTGAGTGGATGTTTTGGAAGGCCAATATATACTTGACTAGAGACATTTTTCCAAGACTGAGACTATATTCAAGTGCATTAGTCATCCACCTGCAGGATGGTGCCCTCCAAATAGTTAGTGAGGAAATGGTGGTAATTTTCCCAAAGCCACTTGAGCCATATTTTCAATACTTATCCATTGTTGTCAATGACAATAACTCAGCCAAATTCCATGGTATTTGCAAATATGAAAATGTAAAAAAACAAAGAATAATAAAACTCACATTTTCCAATTTGAATCACTCAAATAGGCCAAAAATTGAACCTTATTTTCAGGGTTGATTTTCAGTATTTTTACACAATAGCAATTTTTAAGATAAAATTGAAAATATTGAATAATGGAGTACCGGTGAGTGTTAATACACATCATGTTCAACTCGTATCATTCAATTTGACTATGTAACGTTCTTACTAGCACATGAAGAATGTTTTTATTTCTGTGTTAGATTAAATAACTTGAATTTAGTCCTTGGATTAAAAAGGTAAAACATCACTCATTTTTTCCTCGAAAATAAGCCTATTATATTTCAAGCCGAAATATAGTACATTCTTCAACAATATGTAATTTTTTCTATCAAAAGACCCCAAGCTTCTTCAGCAAACTGAAATTCCAAAATGATCAACACATCTAATCTTGGAGCAGCTACTATAGAACCAGAGTGCATGTACATATAAATTGCACTTCATGTAACTATCATAAATAAATATTATCTACAGAACTAAATAATAAGAAGGAAGAAAAACTATCTAGACCAGTCTAGAGTTAATTTTAGATGGTTTTCTCCACAAACATGAAGAAAATTCCACTTTTGTAAGGTTTTTGTTTTTGAAAAGTTTTACTCTATGTTTTTTGTAGGTGCAAATCCTCACCGAGCATGTTTTGATGATTATGTGAGACTGAAATAATTAGATTTTAGGACAGAAAAAAAAGACATTAAAGAACCATCTTCTCAATATACCATAGGCTACAAAATGTATATTATCTATTCAAACATTCAAATTTCGCATATAAAGAAAAATTTCATGGAAAAGAAAAACCATTTATAACATAACAGAAAAATACCAAAAACAATTTAATGCAAGAAATAAATAATTCATATATACTAAATAATATAATTCAACATACATATTACACCAAGCAGTATAAACATTTATTAATGAAAGGAAAAATGTTTACAAATCCAAATGGGGTACACTAGTCCTCATCCCTAATCCATAACACTGATGGACAGGGTCCCATTGGTGTGAATCCCATGAAAAGTGAACTTGTACACAAGGTTGTAGGCTATTATACAAATAGTGAAATCTAAATTTTGGTCCCACTCTCCATTTACCAAGAGGCCAAGTGTGATCACTTGAGCCTGAAGTTGGCTGATATCTATCAGGAAAGGTTGGCCATGTATAGAAAACTGCATCCTTAAGATTATCATAGTCTTCTATGCTGAAATCTAGTGAATTATTCTTCTTTACAATCCCGGGAGGTACATAATTCATTGCAATTGTTCAAAAGTAACCATGAAACTTTCATCTGAACAAGGAATTTCCACATAAGATTCACTGCGTATAATGTGGAGAGACCTTATGTGATTGAAAACTTTGTAGGAAAGAAGATGAATATTGTGACGATGTACTCGATTGGGCTGCAATACTCTGATATATGATGGCAATGCATTGTGTGTTCCATATTATATAGATGCAGCTAATGTAGCAGTCACAACTTCATTGTCACCTTTTGTTGCAAGAAGTTGAAAACTGGTGTGCTTATTATCAATCGTAGCAATAAATCAACAAAAAAAAGATTCTCCTTTTCGACTGCTAGTGCCCCACCTTTTAATAGAGCTCACGGTAAGGAAAACATCAGCAATGCCTACAACAAAACATATTATAACATTATCAAATTTATGTGGCAACGAATAAGGGTTTGTATTGAACATGATCAAATTTATAAGTAAAATTTTGCAATCATGACAGAAATCCAAAATGGCCTACACAGGTTACACATGATCTCTTAATTGGAAAGCAAGAGTGAAAAAACAGAGTATTTATAAATGCATAATATTAATACTACATAAATTCTAACCTTTGGTAAAAAACTTCGATTTATTTTTCCCTTCCAACCAAGATTTAGATTCACATCCAGATGGTCCAAACTGATATCTGCATAAAATAATAAAGGGTGAATTTAATTACTCTACATATACAGAATATGATAAATCACTTTATAGACTGCTTAAATACAAAAATTGCAGGGTAAGAATGTAAATTAATTTAAGCACAAAAAACTAAAAAAAAAATATTACCAGTCGTATCACTACAACATCGATTTTTCTCAGAGTATTTCAACGCAGTGCGATTTGGTTTGATCAGAGAGCTGATGGGTTTAATAAATTGGTTGATAAGCAGTCCATCACTACACCATTTGATCAACAGAAAAAGTAAAAAAAGTATTGTCATTCGGTCACTAAACCATCAATTTTTTCATCATATTTCAATGCAATCAATTTTGGTTTGATCAAAGACCTATTGATGGGTTTGTATATTTTGTTCAAGCAGGGTAAGAATGTAAAAAAATTTAATCACAAAAATACTTACCAATCATATCACCACACAATCTATTTTTCTCAGAGGATATCAATGCGGTACGATTTGGTTTGATCAGAGAGATGGTGCGTTGACAGTTCGATCAGGGTTAGATCTAAAACAAGGCACGAGTTCGAATATTTGGTTCAGGGTAATATATAAAACAAAATAAGTAATTTTTGTAAGCAATAGAGGGTTCCTCTGTAATGCATATTTTGTAAACAATAGAATGTTTCTCTTTACTTACAATCGACTATGAAAAAAAAAACATCTTCGAAAATATACAACCTAGGGCACATAAAACTTGAAAAAACATACTCTTACCAATCTATCACGATAGCATCACTTTTCTTCAGAGGATTTAAAAAGGATCCAGTTTGGTTTGATCATAGACCGAGTGTGTTGACAGGCACATTGATTTTGTTCAAGCAGGGTAGATTCAATACAGATGCAGATTTGGTTTCATAACATATTTTGGGTCTGGGTAAACCAAATATTTTGGGGAAAATAAAAAAATATGAAATTGGAGGGATTTTTCCATTTATACCCAGTTTCAAAAATTATGAATTAACCCTACATCGTATCATGTGCCAAACTCCACATTGTTTCTTGTGCAACCGGAAAAAATTCAGGGGAAATAGGGGTTTGACTAAATACTTGATTAGTGATGTTAATTCACTTTTAATTAATTTTTAATCCATTTATTATTTAGGATATGTTTTGGGGGTGGTAATATCTTATGTACACAATCATAGAGATATTTACAATACTACAATACAGAGCCATATTACAATGCCTTCCTTTTAAAGAGGGATTAACATGGGAAAATACCACAGGATACCCAATACCATGGGCCTGTAAATCACCCATTATTTACCAATTCATCACACCCCCTTCATGGGCTCGGATCCAGACACAGTTGAAACATGACCTATGAATCAGGAAGATCAGGATACATAACCAACAAGTACTGAATATTGCCCCTTTCTCATTGATATTTGGGATAATCAGGAGAGGTAGATGAGGTAGAGGAATGAAAACTTGATTAATATAGATCCAAGTTCAAAAATGGAAGATTCAAAACCCACCATTAAGAGGTGGAATGCATATTGGAGTAAATATTAATAAATTTTTTCTTTGTTAGGTTAGAAAAGTTGGACTAGTTGCACCCAAGTTTGATGTTGTACAACAAAAGGCCTTTTCAACAATGTCGTTGAAATGTTTAAGAAGTGCCTATTCCCACCTTCACTAGAGTTGTGGAGAGAATTGAGGATGTGCCTCAATATTTGCAAAACATGACTCGAGTTGTAGAATGATGTCTTTTGAAAGACTCCAAGGTAAATCATTTGCACTTATCTATAACTAATGGTTCTAGTCATTTCCTAAAATTCTTGATGATGAATACTTACCGGAAAGAAACATATATTTCATAATATTATGTTTATCTTGTTTGAAACCAATCTACCTTAGAGACATTCCCATAAAGTGAGGAGGAGAAAGAAGAGATAGGGAGGGAGTTTCATTTCTATACACAAGTAGATGGTTATGACATTAAGGATGTTATGTAAGACCTAGTATCATATGTTAGTATTGTCAGAATATATTAATTATATTACTTGGAAGGTAACAATGTCTTTGTATTATGTCGGAATTTATCCACAATCTTATGTAAAAGAGTAATACATTATATCCCATATTCATTATGGTGAAGTATTCTCTTATTATCCATTATTATAGAAAGAGATGTTATTATGGAGAATTATATTATCCCACATGCAATATGTGAGAGTAATTCCTCCACATCTCTTGGTATATAATAGGGTCAAGGGAGTCACATCACAACATCATGTGATACTATTACAACACATTGTATTGTGGTCGCAAGCTCTCTGTTATATTGTATTGGGGTTATTTGTAGTTGCTCTCTTGTAAGATTGAAGGAGATTTACGGAGATAATAGAAGACAACCTTCCCGTGGATGTAGCCCAATTGGGTGAACCACATATATCTGGTGTTTTATTTTTCTTGTTCTCTTTCTGTTCTTATTTATGTTGATATGTTATTGATTGCTAAGATAGGTAAGCTAGTTTAGTTAGATCTATAGTTCTGACATGGTATCAGAGCTGGTTGCTATGATCTAGCACCTTCTATAGCTTTCAATCAATAACTATTATCATTTGAGAATTGTTTATTCTTGTATATTTTCTTTCTATTTGGTAGCCATTAGGATTCTCTTCAGATCTAGGCATGTTTCTGCAGTTTTTTACTTCTAACCCTTACCTTGTTGTGTATATTTTTGCAAAAAAAATTTCAAGGGTTTCTTGATTTTTTTTGCAGATCAATATGTTTTTGGATTCTCCTCAAGGAGATCTATCTTTTGGTTGTCAGATCGAAATTTTTCGTCCAAGTTTGGTAGACTTTGTGCAGGTTTCCATTAGCGGATTAATCGACACTGTTTTCGGCCTAAAACTAGACATTCGCAACTTTCCTTCATAGACAAGTGCAAGTAACCATGAATTTCTATTAGGAACCTATGTCAACCCTTCTCTTTACTATGTTAGTATATTGTTGTTGGACGCATATGCTTTGTAAGTCGTCCCGTAGTATTTGTTGATCCATAGTTTATATTATCCCATAGTATTGACCCATAGTATTGGACGCATATGCTTTGTAAGTCGTCCCATAGTATTATATGTCCCATGGTTTTGACTCATAGTATTGGGCATAGACTTAGTATATAAGTGTGCGTTGAGGTCATTGAAGGCACGGTGAAGTTAATTGTATTGAGCTTGCTCAAAGGAGATTGCCCCCTCGAAGAGGCCCGTGATCAATATAAAAGTGATCATGTTCTATTATTTCCAATATCTCGTGTATTTGCATTAATTAATTATTGCAGGTTCATCACATCTGGTATCAGAGCACTTTCTTGGGCTTGCTGGGTGAAATTTCTGCCAAATTTTTTTTCGCATCTGTTGCAGGTTCGGATTTGGGAATAATCCCTATCTGCTTAACCGTGGGAAGTACTTGGGCATAAGCCATAAAACTCATTGTGAGGAGTACCACAGGAAACCCGAAGTAGTTGGCCCATTGAGAGGACCTACCAGCGAAAAGGGCAACGACCCCTACCTGATTGACTAGTTCCCACCCGTGAGGTAAACCAAGAGCTGTCGTTTGTGGAAAAGCAATTATCAGTTTTACCTGAGCCGTGGAGTGAGGGGTACTGCCCCAATACGCAAGCCGTCAGACAGCATTGGTGGCCAAGTGAAACCCCTGAACTGTTAGGAAGCCGCACATACCTGGGGTCCATATCTATTTTCAGTTGAACTGTTGCCGATCACTTCCGCTCCAGATCAAGCTGTTTCAGATCTATTATGAAAGTCGTTCCAGATCCAGTCGTCGTTTCAGATCCAGCCGTTTCCGATCCCTTCCATGTCGTTGCAGATCCATCTATTGCGGATCCCTTCCGCGCCGTTGTTGCCGATCCATTTAAAAAAAAAAAATTAGTTTTTTCTCCATATCTCCCTTGTTTTCACTCTGTTTCCCTTGAAATTTTCGGGGAACCCCTGTCATTCCATTCTGCATCTTTCATTCCTGAGGACCCTATCCCCAATTCCCCTTTCCAAAGCCTGAAATCCCACATTTGTCTATTTTTAGGGTTTGCCATAACTTCCTCAGATTTCACCCAATCACCTTCAAATTTTACCACAAAATTCCTTTCTGAATTCTGCTTCTTTGTCCCTCTCTGACAAATTTTCTCATTCTATCACCCCGCTTCTGAAATCCCCCTTTTTGCTTTCTTGTCCTTTCGACAGTGTCCAAAATCTAGTCAAACCCCAATTACCCATCAGATTGTTTCCCCAATCCAAATTTCCCTTTACTAAATCAGCTTCTGTTTGTGTTTTTCTACCCATTCCACCAAAAAAAAAAAAAAAAACCTAGTTATGGTTGTCACCCGTGCAGGAGCAAACACCATGGAGGAAGCACTTGCAGCCATCCAAACCAAACTCCAAGATCTTGATGAAAAATTTCTCATCCTCCATCTTCAGCATTCAGCCATGAACAATAATCGACATCCAGAATCTTTTGCAGCCACCAGGTTCTCTTCTTCCAGCAATTTTCGTGGGTCGAAGCTTGATTTTCCTCACTTCAATGGTACTGATTCGACTGGATGGATATACCAAGCAGAACAATATTTCAGTCTGCATAATACTTTTGATGTCCAGAAAGTTCCACTTGCATCTTTTCATTTGGAACAGGAAGCCCTTCAATGGTACCGTTGGTACATCAAAGGTCATCCTGAGCCAAACTGGACAGATTTTTGCCAACTCATTTTGCCACGATTTGGTCCTAGTGCTTTTGATGATTTCACAGGAGCACTCACTAAACTTCACCAAATGGGCACAGTGAGAGAGTATCAGACATACTTTGAGAAATTGGCCAATCACACAAAAGGATTGTCTGATGAATTCTACATGAGTTGTTTTATCAGCGGTCTCAAGGATGAAATATGCTCAAAGGTCAAAATGTTTTGTCCCAACACAATGATGGAATTCCTAGGGTTGGCTAAGCTAGCCAAGGACAAGATCGCAGCTCAACAACGCTCCAAACCCACCTTTGTTCCCTTCAGAAATATGGGTTCCCAACAACCTACCATCACGCCTTCTTCTCAACCAACTCCTATCAAGCATTTTTCTGAAATAGAAATGCAGGCATGCCGAGATAAAGGGCTTTGCTATAATTGTGATGAGAAATTCACTCGGGGACATAGATGTGTTCAACAAAATATCTATCTCTTGGATGTGGATTCTCTACCTGCCTTATAACTTGGTGAAGAAGCTACAGATACAGTAGATGATCAGGTCGACATTCAACACCCGGCTGTTGACACCCCATCTCAGGACGACCCCCCCGAGATCTCTCTCCATGTTGTAACCGGCATCACCACCCCACAAACAATGTGGGTCAGGGGATACTTCAAGAATCTCCCTCTTACCATACTCATTGATTCTGGTAGCACTCATAACTTCATTGACCCTCGGATTGCCAAACAGGCTGATTGTTTTGTCCATCCTTGCTCCAACTTTGAAGTCATGGTTGCCAATGGGGGCACCTTACCTTGCAAGGGGAAGTGTCACAATGTGCATATATCTATGGAAGATTATAACCTACGCTCTGACATGTTTGTCTTGTCCTTAGGCGGATGTGATGTGGTTTTGGGCATTCAATGGTTACGCACACTTGGCCCCATCTTATGGGATTTTGCTGAACTTTGGATGCAGTTTAAAGTCAACGTGGCACAACACAAATTTATGGGCTTACAACCAGGGTCTCTCTGCATCATCCGTTCACATCGCCTAGAAAAACTCCTTAAGAATAATTCACATGGTGTCATCGCTCAGCTCAATTCCATTTAGATGCACCCATCAACAGTCTCCACTACTTCCTTGGATAGATATACAGGTATCTTTGCTGAACCAATGCGCTTGCTGCCTTCAAGAGACCTTTCCGGTAAGAATTTAGCCACATCTACCTCTCAGCAGAAAATGATGGCTATTTTGCATGCAGTACAGAAGTGGCAGCCATACCTATTAGGGAATTATTTCTGCATCAAGACTGATCTCCCAAGTCTGGAAAATTTTCTGGAACAATGGGTCTCCTCCCCAACACACCTGAAATGGGTTATCCAACTCATGGGTTATCCCTATGTGATCACTTACAAGAAGGGTAAGGACAATATGGTGGAATATGCTCCTTCTTGCACAATTGATGACCCAGTTTCTCTTACAGCTCTTTCTCTGCTTGTTCCAAATTGGTTGCAATATGTTCAACAGGGCTCTCTCTTCTATGAACTCCATGCTTCTTCATCAACAAGGCACTCTGGGTTCTTCAAAATGTATGACTGGGAACAATGTAACTTATTTTGGTAGGGACTAAAAATGACAATTCAACAGATGGTGGCTGACGATGATACTTTCCAAGTCAACAAGGGTGAAACGAAACTCCTTTCGGGATTGCTCAAACCCTTGCCCATCCCTACACAGCTTTGGCCAACTATTTCTATGGATTTACTAGCAGCGCTCTGGTGGTACAATACCACATCTCAAAGGACACCATATGAAGCAGTCTATGGAAAAACACCACCAGTTATTATTCCATACACCCTTAGCAGCTCCCCAGTTCAAGAAATTGACTCGATTCTTCGAAACCGCGATCAGATTCTTCTCATTTTGTAGGACAATGTTCATATGGCCAGAATTCGCCTGAAACAACAAGCCGATCAACACCGTTCTGAGCGCATTTTCCACGCAGCTGACAGGGGTCTTCTTCATCTACAACCTTCCAAGCAATCCTCCTTGACACTCCAAAGGCGTCAGTGGCCTGAAATGCAACCCGAGGATGCTACCGGGGAACCACTCCTTCAGATTCTGTAGCAATTTCTCCAACCAAATATTTGAGGACAAAGCTTTTTCTAAGGGAGAGGGGATGTTAGGAATCTATGTCAACCCTTCTCTTTACTATGTTAGTATATTGTTGTTGGACGCATATGATTTGTAAGTTGTCCCGTAGTATTTGTTGATCCGTAGTTTATATTAGCCCATAGTATTGACCCATAGTATTGGACGCATATGCTTTGTAAATCGTCCCATAGTATTATATCTCCCATGGTTTTGACTCATAATATTGGGCATAGACTTAGTATATAAGTGTGTGTTGAGGTCATTGAAGGCACGGTGAAGTTAATTGTATTGAGCTTGCTCAAAGGAGGTTTCCCCCTTGAAGTGGCCCGTGATCAATATAAAAGTGATTCTGTTCTATTATCTATGATATCTTGTGTATTTGCATTAATTAATTATTGCAGGTTCATCACAAATTCCCTACTGCGAACCCACGAGTATACTCTCTACTGTGAACTCGTGCTTACTTCAGTATACTCAGTACCCTCCTGTGCAGAGACTCGTGAGTGTTTTGGAATAACCATGACTTTACTGTACAAAAAACCCGCGAATATCAGATCATAACCGCGACATTTTCTTTTACAGACCCGCGCACCTGCGGCTGGCTCTACTGTAAAACCGCGAGTAACCACAACTAGTGTCATTCAGAACCTGCAAGTATTAGTTTTATTCGCGAGTTTTCTCAGTGTGGCAGACCTGCGAGTGACTCTTCTTGGCACTTTTCTAAAAGGGTTGTAAGTAAATTTTATGTTTTTTACTGTATTTATTCAAATCCGCATGGTAAAGTATATCATTTTTCTGTTATTTCACTTTTTTCTATTCTCATTTCTAGCATTTGGGTTTTTTGTCAATATTTCCATCATTATGACTTCAGAAGTAGCTTCTGTTCCTGAACTTGTTGGTCCTAGCTATCTTGCAAGGAAAAAAAATGATTGATGTTCTCAGAAGTAAGAATCTCTGGAGTATTGTTAATGGTGAACACCAAAAACTTGCTAATGCTAAAGATGTGGCTATATGGGTAGATAAATGTGATCAAGCAAGAGGGCTCATTGGTCAAATGGTTGTAGATAGTCTTCAGGTAAGTATTGAGGAAGAAGACATCCCGATTGAGGTATGGAAAATTCTTGCTTCGTTATTTGATAAATATGATGATGTTTCTGCTTATTACCTTTAAAATAAGATTTTTGAGCTAGATCCTACTAAATTTGAAAGAGTAGAATTATATCTTGCTGAAGTGAAAACTTTAAATGAAAAATTAAATAATTGTGGTAAAGATTACAAGAAAACAGACACTGCTCTTATAATTCTTGTAGAACAAAAATTTTCATCTTTTTTTGATATGTTCATCCAAACTAGGAATAGGGCACTTGAATTGTCTCAAAACACCACGAAACCTACTTTTGATGATTTTTGTAAAGGATTGATAAATGAGAAAGAAAGGTTGATTGTTTCAGGACAAGTATCTCCTAATAAGGCTCTTATGGCACATAATAGGAATCCTAAGAAAAGTTTTAATATTGTTAAAGGTTCTAGTTCACACACTTCAAATCATACTAATAAATTTGGTAATGCTTCTAATGAACATCATGAACATAGTAAGAAGAAGAATGTGCATGATCCTTGTAAACATCGTGGTAAAACTAACCATCCTAAAAGTAATTGCTTTAAAGTGAAACGTTTAATTGCTAAGGCTAAAAAGAAAGGTTCTGATGATTCACAAGTAGCTTTATGTGCATCTGTTGTTTCGTCTAGTAGTTCTTCTTCTAATGTGGAATGAATAATGGATTCCGGTGCTTCTAAACACATGACTGGTAATGCTTGTTTATTTACATCTTATGACAATAATAAAAACACATCTCAGAAAGTATTTATAGGTGATGGTAAATAACTTTCCATAATTTGTTTTGGTATTGTTAATGTTACTAATGGTCAATTGGAAGATGTTTTTCATGTTGAACACATGCCCATCAACTTTATTTCTATTTATTGTGCATGTCAAAAAGGATATAAATTTGAAGCTTGGCCTGATAAATATGTTCTTAAAGATATCACTCAAAATTTTAAAGTAGTTTATTCTGGTCTTGTTGATCATACTGTTGGTTTATATAAATTTGCTAGTTTTAATTCAACTAAAAGACAACCTTTTTATTCCTATATTGCTCATGCTGATGAACTAAGTAAATTATGGCATGAAATATTGGGTCATTTGAATTATGGTAAAATGCAAATGTTGACTAAAATGGTACTTGGCTTGCCTAATATTTCATCTACTAACGGTGTTTGTGAAGGTTGTGTACTTGGTAAACATCATAGAGAAATGTTTGATAAAGGTAAAGCTTGGCGTGCTAAATAATCTTTGCAATTAATTCATAGTGACATTTGTGGTCCTCTTGAAGTTCCTTCTATATCTCATGCAGTCTATTTTCTTACTTTTATTGATGAGTTTAGTAGAAAATCATGGGTTTATTTTTTGAAAAATAAAAGTGACACTTTTTCTAAATTTCAAGTATTTAAATCCTTGGTTGAGAATGAGTTTGGTAAAATAATTAAGACTTTAAGAACTGATAATGGGGGGGGGATTTGCTAAGAAATACTTCGAAGTATTTTTATCTAAACACGGAATTCAACATCAATATACTGTTTCTTACACACCTCAACAAAATGGTGTTGTTGAAAGGAAAAACAAAACTTTAGTTGAAATGGCTAGATGTATTCTTTATACTAAAGGATCACACAAGAAATTTTGGGCCGAAGCCATAAGTTGTGCTAAATTTAGTTTAAATAGAGTTCCTACAAAATCTGTTAAGCATGTTACCCCTGAGGAAAAATGGAATGGTAGAAAACCAAATATTAGTAACTTTAAGGTGTTTGCTTGTGAATGTTGGGCTCATATACCTGATGAAAAATGGAAAAAGTTAGAACTCAAGTCTCACAAGTGTATATTCATTGGTTATGTTGAGGATTCCAAGGATTACAGGTTATTTGATCCTTCTAATCAGAGTGTCATCATCCAAAGAGATGTTCAATTTACTGAAGTCTCTCCACCACCTAATTCTGTAGAACCTCATGTTACCCTGAATATTCCATTGTCTCATGTTACTCCTATATATGTTGCTCCTTCATGTACTATCCTTGTTGTTGATCTTAGTTCACCCTCTTCTTCAAGTGTTCCACCTGAATGTCTCGAAGCTCCTGAAGTGACTTATGTTCCTTCTAACCTTCTTGTTTGGGCCCGGAAAACTCTTGAATTTGCAGGTAGTGAGATCGGTAACCCTTCCGCTACTCATAGAACTAGATCTAACTTTTCTCTTATGACCAAATTTTTGGCCACAGACAATCCTAATTCTCATGCTCAAGCTAAGGGTAAGCCTCATTGTGAACAAGCTATGTATGTTGAGTATGATTCTCTTATGAAGAACAAGACTTGGTCTCTTGTTCCTCTTCCTTTGGGAAATAATTTAGTTAGTTGTAAATGGATTTATAAAACTAAGTTTACTGCAGAAGGACAGATTGAAAAATATAAAGCTAGATTAGTTGCAAAAGGTTTTAATTAACTTGAAGGTATTGATTATAATGAAACTTTTGCTCCTATTGCTAAAATGAATACAATAAGAACCATTTTATCTCTTGCTGCATCTTATAAATGGGAAATACACCAAATGGATGTTAAAAGTGCTTTTTTAAATGGTAATATTAATGAAGTCATTTATATGCAACAACCTCTTGGTTTTATTAATGTTGAATCATCAAGTTTTGTATGCAAATTACACAAGTCTTTATATTTTCTCAAACAAGCACCTAGGGCTTGGTATGAAAAAAATGACACATATTTTTTGAATAATGGTTTTAAGCGTTGTATATCTGATCCAAATCTGTATGTTAAGAAATTTGGTGATCATATCCTCATTACTGTGTTATATGTGGATGATCTTATTATCACTAAAAGCCAACTTGTTTTAATTCAAAGTATGAAAAGTGATCTTCAAAAGTAGTTTTAAATAAATGATCTCGGTGTATTGCACTATTTCTTGGGTCTTCAAATATGGCATTTGGCAGATGGTATTTTTCTCTCTCAGCCGAATTATGCTACAGACTTATTGGATCGTTTCCATATGAGTGATTGTAAACCTGCTCCTGCGCCATTCCAGTCTGGTGTAAAGTTAATTGTTGAGTGTATTACTCCTCTTGTTGATGCTACTCTTTATCTTAAGATCGTGGGAAGTTTGATATATTGAGTGCACATCAGACCAGATCTCTCTTTTGCCATCAGTATGGTTTCTCGGTTCATGCAGCAACATCATGAAATTCATTGGCAAGAAGCCAAGAGAATTCTGAGATATTTACAGGGGAGATTGCACTACGGTGTCTTTTATTCAAGCAGTGTTACAGTTTCACTTTCTAGATATACAGATTTTGACTGGGCAAGTGACAGTTCTGATCGACAGTCAACTGTTGGTTATATATTTCAACTTGGTTCAGGTCCTATTTCTTGGTCTAACAAGAAGGTGAAGGCTCTTTCTTTATCATCGTGTGAAGCAGAGTATAGAGAATCCAAAGAATCATATAAAGAAGTAGTTTGGTTATAGCATATTCTCACTGAGCTTGGTTTGGTTCCAAAATCGTCCATTATGAACTGAAATGTGATAATCAGGGTGCAATTCAGCTTGCTTATAATATAGTATAATATCACTCAAAGACAAAGAATCTCGACCTTGATGCTCATTACATTCGAGGTCTCGTCACATATGGTATTATTTCTCTTGAGTATTGTCCTACCGAGCAACTAGCAGCCGATATCTTCACCAAATCCTTACTAGCAGCGAAGTATGTGCATCTTCGTTCTTTACTTGGGATGAGGCAAGTTGTCATCAAGGGGGATCAATAATGACTCCTTCCTTCATTAGTGTTAGTGAGGGATTTTCTCCCAGCAATTATTAAGGGGGAGTGTTGGAATATATTAATTATATTCCTTGGAAGGTAATAATGTCTTTGTATTATGCCGGAATTTATCCACAACCTTATGTAAAAGGGTAATACATTATATCCCATATTCATTATGGTAAAGTATTCTCTTATTATCCATTATTATATAAAGAGATGTTATTATGGAGAATTATATTATCCCACATGCAATATGTGAGAGTAATTCCTCCACATATTTTGGTATATAATAGGATCAAGGGAGTCACATCACAACATCGCGTGATACTATTACAACACATTGTATTGTGCTCACAATCTCTCTGTTATATTGTATTGGGGTTATTTGTAGTTGCTCTCTTGTAAGATTGAAGGATATTTCTGGAGATAATAGAAGGCAACATTTCCGTGGACATAGCCCAATTGGGTGAACCACGTATATCAGGTTTATTCTTTTCCTTGTTCTCTTTCTATTCTTATTTATGTTGATATGTTATTGATTGCTAAGATAGGTAAGCTAGTTTAGTTAGATATATAGTTCTGACAAATATCCTCTCCAAGAAGTAATGGGAAGTGATGGGGAATCCAAAGTTAATATATTCCCATATTCAACTACATATAGTGTCTTAGAAATCAGACTCAGACTTGGACTCATATTTTATTCGAAACAATTTGAATTTAATGACTCGGTTTACTAAACAATACATAAAATATTTAAATTTTAATGGAAAAAATTATTTAAAGATTCCTAACCATGATTCCAAAACATCTGAGACAAAATATGCAAACCGTTACTCATGTATATATAATGTAAGGGTGAATATATCAAAATGGCACTGATTGCAATACATATACAGAGCAAAATACATAATCAATGAGGCTCATTTATCCAAAACTTGCAAATGTTGCTCCTTAATGTTGTTCCAAAACCTCCAAATTCGCACAAACACTCAGTGAGAGAAGTTTGAGGAAAATAGAGGCAAGGAGGGTATCCTTATAACTTGCATTTAGGTTTTAGGGTCTTATGGATTAGGTAATGTAAAAAAATACTTTAAAATACTATTTTTCCTCAACACGTGCACACAGGTTTTTACTAGTTCAACTTACCTCATATGGTATCATCTCAATCAACTTGGTATTGACTTAGTATCAACTTGTTCAAATTGGTATTGGTTGTATCATTGAATCGATTTGATGGTCAATTTGATTCCATGGATGGTCAAATCAGTTAACTTGGTCGAGTTCAATTCCATGTTGACTGATTTTTAAAACATTGGTTGTGTATGGGAAATCATATAGGAGGTGGATTTGGTAGGAGTAAAGACACACAAATTTGAAGTTAGCTTGACCATGGATGATGAATATCCATACCAACTCTATTAGGTATTGATTGGGTCTTTAAAATCAGGCCTTTATTGGTATCAAAAAGGAGATAAATATGTTTGAGGTCAATGGTACTTAGTTGGTGTAGTCACTAGATTGATATCGGGGATTGAGGTATACTGAAATTGTAGATGATGGTTTCGATGGAAAATTGTTAGATCAATATTTAGAACCTCGGATTGAATGGTAAAATTTGCTACATTGGGAGAAAATTTATGGTACTACCTCCTCTTTTTTTAATCTTTAGTATTGGTTTAAATATTTGCAATTTGTATGTTAGGAGTGATTGTAGGTTAATTACTTCCATTGCTATGGTTTATGTCAAATTTCTCGCTAAAGGTGCATATCAAGGGATCTCTTTCATGGTGAAATTTTTGCACTAGATTCTAGAATAGATAGGTTATTTGTGGCATGTAAATGCAACCCATTTTAGTCCCTTTAGCTTAAGAAAACAACCCTCTTTGATTGTGTTCATGACTCATTCGCCCTAGGTTTTAAATAGACACTATTCTCTCTCATAAACCACTACGTAAAGTAAAAATTTGTTCATTTACATTTTTATTATTGAAATAGGGAAACTAAAACTCTTCTAAATAATACTTCAAATTTCAAATTTCAGGGTCTAGGGTTTCATAATGGCATAATCTTACTCCTAGGATTGAATTAGCTAACTTATTTTTTTGGAAATTATTAACAACATTTTATTCATGAAAATAGGATTACGTAAGGATTAAGTAGTACTTAAATGAATGATCATGTTATTCTTGAGTAATTCAAACTTGTATCTAGGCAAATCCATGTTTTAATTCTGCACATTAGATCATATTTGCAGCAACCTATTGGGATGAAATAATTAATCTTAAAATAGGTTTTAGAAGTGGTTATGGCCACTCATATAAATTATGGAGATTCCATTGTCTTCCCATCTAGATTCCAATTTTGAAATGGATTCATATGGTTGTAATGTTCTATCATTCATGCAATCTATTTAGTGAAATCTTTGTCCCCTTTAAAACTAAAATCTAACTAGGCAAGGTTTCACATTGTTGCACCACTTAAGTATTTGTCTTATTTAATTTTGGATCTCTTTGGGAGTCACTTTATGATTCTAATGAAAAATGCATGACACTTGTAACAACATTAATTGGTTTTCAACTAACCAATCTAGGCTTTCATTAATTACAGACTTAATCAAATCAATCAGCAATTAGGGATCCCTCCTTAAAACGAAGGAGAGCTGGTAAAAAAAGTGTAATGAGGTGACAATGTTACATATTCTAGAGTCACTCCAAATATAGAATTCATGGATTAGGTATTTATCCACTTAGATTTTAATTGAAGTGGTAACATTTTGGCATCATTTCCAGGGATAAAGTCTATTTTCCCCATGTCTTGATTGATTTAGGATTCTATAAGCAAATTGCTAAGAATATAAGTAAAAATAGTTCTCACTCATAAAATATCATAGGGAAACTCCACAAGGTGAACCTAATCCCAGCATATGTTGCATAAAGACAACATCTCAAGGCCTCATTCATTTGATCCCAGAATAGGAAAAACATTATAAAAAAAAAAAGAATAGAACTCGCAAACTTAACTAAGGAAACCTTTCAATTTAGAGGATATAAGGTTACTATTTCAAGAAAATCAACCTGGTCTTGTCTTTCTAGTAATGGCTTCCTTGTGGTGTGATGAAATCTATGGTCCTATTGTCATAAATCAAATAAATGAAGCCCCTCATGATGCGGCATAAAAAACCATTATTTCACTAACAATATTCCAAGGAAATAACGTTGTTTCAACACTATATCACTTGACCAAGTTTAAAAGAATGACCAATGTTTCTCAAGTAGCTTGACATCTAGGTGTATATATGAATTTAGTTTATTTATCTTTAGACAATGATGATGTTGATTGGTGGATAGGTTAATAGATAATATTTTCACAACTTGGGATCTATAGAATGAGCTTTCCTTGATAGATGGGGTGAAAATAAAGACAATTGATATCTATTATCCACTTCAAACACTGATCAAAGAAATGAAAATGAGACCATTGAGGAATTTAATAAGAGTTTTAATCAAGTAGTCCAAAGGTTGCATCAAGACATCAAACCCCCCCAAGATGTTCTTCTCTCATTATGTAGACTCCTTTTAGGGGTAAAAATTATGTAGATTCTTTTCAGGGGTAAATATATTTTCAACTTAGAGAAAAGGACCTCCAAACCCTTCAAGATGCCTAATTGGCCACAAATAAAATCGAAAGGAACTTGATTGTAGCTTGTAATGGAAATCAACCAAGTTCATCAAGGCCCCCTCTAGTTAGACAGGAATTGAAATCTAGGGAAGTAATACAACATAGCCATATGTTGACCCTATATCCTCATTAACAAACATCATCAAGTGTTTGGAAACCAACATAATCCAAAATAAAATCATAATGCAAAATAGGTTGATATGATTAGAAAGGGCTCAATCAAGTAGAAATCAACCAAAAGGGAATGGTGGTTATGACAAATGAAGGGGTAACCAAATTGATTTCAAAATCAAAGGATGCCTGACCCCTTGAGAACCTAACATAGTTGAAAATAAAACTGTTAATTGGTGTGAGATTTGTGATGAATCCTACAATCCAAATTGATTTCCTAGAAGCAGACGTTATATGAGAGTAATGAAAAGCTAGAGAAAAATGATACCTTGAAATTCGTAGGCGGAGCTTAGGATGAAATATATAAAGTTATAGTTACAATGTACAATGTGTCTAGAGACCAAATGAGACAAATTAATGATATGATTATAGACACCAAGGTATTAGTTCGAATGTTAGCCCATAAACTCTCCTAAGAAGAGATAAGAAGAAAAAAAAAATGAAATGTTAACTTACCAAAGGAGGGGTAAAGAAAAACAAAAAGAGTAAAAAATAGATAAAGGGACCTAAAAAGGCTCTCCTATGATTACCCAACCCAATCAGGTGGTCAAAGACATGAAATCATCCACATCAATAGGAGTTCCTCGATGCACTTTTGGAAATTCAAATATTGATTTATCCCAACATTTTAACAAAGCACGCATATCGATACCACTTTTAGAATTGATGAAGGTTCCATGTTTAAAATCATAGGAAAATAAAATCCTAAATCTCAAAGAAGCCACTAAAGATGTTCCATAGTGTTGCAATTAATGAATTAGGGAAGGAAGGATGGAAATCACAACCCATTGTTTATATCATTAGTAGTGAATGGTCTATTGCTACATAATTTTATGCTATACCCAAAAGCATTGACCAATTTTATGCACTTAAAGAAATGAATCAATTAGGCCTTAAAACTAATCGACCCCACCAAAATGTTTGTGCCATGGAATCAAAAAGATCAAGGTTTTGGATTTGATTAAATATTTAAATATTAGTTTGGACTTCTCGACATCAATGGATATTGTGGTGACTGATGTCTTGGATTCCTAGGGTATGTTGTTATCAAGAAATTGGGCCACTATTTTGGGTGGTAGCATACAAATGGATTTATCATACACTACTATCATAACATGTGAAGGAACATTTGTCATGCTCCATAGGGATCCTCCAAGGAAACATCATGTAGAAGATTTGGATTAATCAATGAATGACTTTGTCTACAAATTAGAGGATGGTTTTTGAAGTTATACAATTCTACTACACTCCTTAGCCTTAGAAATCTAACAAGAAACCCAAGAATAAATCCAAGAAGAATTTTAAGAGAGAAGGCTTGAGGTACAAATTAAAGAATAAAAAATTGGAAGATGCATTTTGATAGGGATTAGTCTAGAATGGGGATTGAAACAAGCATATGTTTCACTTCCCCTAAAGGAGACACCATAAGATTCTCTTATTGGTTTTAATTTGATTTGATGAATAATGTAGCAGAATACAAAGATTTACTCTTTGGCCTTGAACTAGCAATATATATGGGCATACATGTGTTAAAGGTTATAGTTGACTCAAAACTAGTAGTTTTGCAAGTAAAGGACCAATTTTCCACAAATAATGAGAGACTAAAACACTACAAGCATGTAGTACAATACATTATAGAACTTTTTGATGCACTTTCAATCAAAGCAGTCCCTAGAGAAAAGAATATGAAAGATGATTCTTTAGTTGTAACAGACTCAACTCGTCAACCTTGTAAAATTTTAGTTTTATGGGAAAGTAAAATGGAGATCATCTTTCAACCAATTGTTCTGGATAATTTTGAACATTGGAAAGTTTTTCATGATGATGCTCAAATCATGAGATTTATGAATAACTTGCAAGAATTTGCTAATTATAAAGTAGATTTGTGAACCAAAGAAGATGAATGCCAAGGATGTGAACAATTCAAGAATAACAAGTATCCTAAAGGCCTCGTCCCTTTGGAAAATATTTTGGAGGATTGCATTGAAATCAACATTGGTTTAGAAGCAAGTCCTATAATCATTACGGTTGGAAAAAATACCTCTATGGAAGAGAGGAAATACTTTGGGAATGTGATTAGAGAGTATAGGGATGTGTTTGCTTGGTCATATGATGACTTGAAAGCATATCAAGGAGAAATTATACAACACACTATCCCTCTAAAGGAAGATGCAAAACCATTTAGGAAAAAATTGAGACAAATAAATCCCAAGTTGGCTCCTCTTATTCAGAAAGATTCGTAAAGGTGCCAACATCCAAAATCATTGTCTCAACAAGGAACAAGTGGGTGATCAATCTAGTAGTAGTAATAAATAAACATGGGGGTGAAATCGCAAACCTGGGAAACACTTTTGTGACAAACGGAGTGAAGAAAATGGAGCGCGGGTGGATGATCATGCGAAAATAAGTCAACCTCAAACTCTAGGCCGAGAGTTTTGAGATTTCAAACTCTCGTCCGAGAGTTTAAAAAAACTCTAGACCGAGAGTTTGAACCAATTGCCGCGCTGTATTTTAAAAAAAACTCTCGGATGAGAGTTTGAACTAAACTCTCGGTTGAGAGTTTGGAAGATATATTTTCGACCGAGAGTTTATGGTCAACAAACCTGGGAAAATATATGGCATATTTCTGGAACTTGCAACTTCAACAAGCCCGAACCCCTACAACATCTAAATATTATTTGTCAGACTTGGTAGCAATGGATTCATCTTCAAATCTAGTTTAAAATGATATAATAATTGTTTCATTTCGACTTGAATTTCTATTTATTAATATATTTTTTTCTAAACCTTATCCCTTAAGAATATTATTACTTTTAAAATCACCCAAAATGAAAATTCAATATCATAACAAAGACAACACCAAAAAATTTGAAATTTCACAGAGATCATAATTGGATTGTCCTATGCAAAAGGGTACTTTTATTTTTTCCAATAAGAGTCACATTTGAAATAAAATGTGAAGACAAAAACATGTGTCGATAATGCACCATTTTCTGAACATACGTTGTTTCGATAAATAATAAAAAATAGTTCCCAAGTCTTAAAAAACTCAAAATATAGTCTAGAATCCAATGTAGTGTGTGTAGATTATGAGCCTACAATTGTTTTCCCTAAAATGAATAACCATCTATCAAAAAACCGTCGTCAACACAGGTCACTCATTATCCATACCTAAAATTTTCAAGTATATGTCATCTGTTGACAACAAATTTGTCCCACGATATGTCCATAAAAAAAAATTAAAAAAAATACGAGTAGAAAGCTAATTCAATTCTCTAAAACCTTTGTGTTTACTTCAAGTTGAAATTCCTACGGGAGATATGGGTTTGAAGAGGTCGAAGTTGAAAAACATAAAATTTAGCAGTTTTGTTTGTCAAAAACAAGCCAAAATTGTTTCCCAACTTCATGTTTTCACCCATGGTGAGATTCGACTTTGTGTGTATTTTAAGAATTTAAATCAATTACCTCTCACCCACTCCCCAACATGGAAAATTTATTGTAAAGATTCACTAGGGTTGGGATGGTGTCCATGTTAGATGGGTTTTCAAGATATAACTAGGTGATGGTAAAGTAAGGAGATCAACCTAAGACAAGTTTCACTATCCCTTGGGGAACATATGAATACCTAAGATTGCCTTTTGGATTAATGAATGTAGGGTCAACTTTCTAGAGGGAAATGTAATTTTATTTTAGGGATATCATTGGAAAGATAATCAAAATTTACCAAGATGACTTCATGGTAGTTTCTAAGGAGAGAATGAATCACTTGTCATCTTAGGAAAGTTTTTGATATGTGTTGAAAATATTGAATATCATTAAACATGAAGAAGTTAGTATTCAAATTGGATGAAAGAAAACTACCATGGAAAATCATATCTAAGGAAGGAGTTAAGATCGACCCCTCAATAATAGAATCCATCCAACAAATTACATTACCTACTAATAAAAGAGTAGTCCAATCCTTCTTTTTAAAGATCAACTTCATCAACAGGTTCATCCCCAAATTTGTAGAAATTGCAAAACCAATATCCAACCTTTTAAAGAAGGATCACAAATTTAAATGGAATGATGAAAGTAAGAAGGAATTTAATATGATTAGGGAAACTATTATATTGACATCTGTCTTAATTAGTCCATATTACTCTAAGGATTTTCATATTTTTTTTTGCATATGAAGAAATGATTGCAAGAGTATTACTACAAAAGAATTATTAGAATATGGAACAACCCATAGCTTTCACGACTAAAGAACTTAGATATTCATAATTAAAATATACTATAATGCAGAAAAAAGTACACACTCTTGTCCAATCATTGAAACATTTAATAATCTATATAGGGTATTCCAAGATTATATCTTATGTACCCCATGATGTAGTTAAAGATATCATGACCCAACAATACTTCCTAGGTGTTAAAGGAAAATGGGCGTCTCAAATCCAAGAATATGACATGGAAATTAAGCCTACAAAATTGGTTAAGGGAAAAGGTTTGGAAAATATGTTGATTGAAGGAAAGAGAAGGTATTAAACATGGGTAAGAAAGAAACCCTTGAAATGATCTATGTAGTTTTGGAGGGATTAAAACAACATCGATGGTATTCATAGATCATTTAGTATTTGAAGAATCTCACATGTCTATACCACTTAGTTGATTACAGGAAACAATATTTAATATTGAAGACATCAAGGTATTGTATTGTACAAGTAGGATTGGGTTGGAAGAACAAAAAAGGTTTTGTCTTGCAATGTGTTAATGATTCCCGATGTCACAAAATGTGGCGGTCTCTGTATTGGTAGAGAGTAATGACCACTAGACCCATGAAAACTCGAGACTCTGCCCCTAAGTGTCACTCTAGGTAGGTTCCCCTCTCTTTAGGCTTCCCAAATCTATAGAGAACAGACCCAAACTAGTCAGGGGAGGTGTCTTAAGTATTGCTTTCCTAAGTACTTGACGATAGACTCATCTTTCCTAAAATAATTACAAATCTGCTTTTGAGATGGGAAACATGGTACCTTGAAGATTTATCAAGTATAGAGCTTGGTACCCTAGTGGATTTCTCTTATGGTTTTCACTAGATATATAAAACTATGAGAACACATACCAAAAATCCACACAATATACACATGATATGTCAAAAAGAGATTCACAGGTTACTTGGATAGAGAGTAAGACACACATACATTACTAGACTCAAATTAATGTGGATGCATTGGGGTTTTAAGCATGGAGAAAGTTGTTCCAACTTTGGAATAAGGTCTAGTAAATAAAAACAATGAGTATCTTACTAACTTGGTGTTAAGGAGAAAATACCAGCTCCCAAATAGACGAGTTTTATGGTAATTCAATCACTTACAAGCTCACTTGTTAATCAAATCGGTAGGATCTAGGAGCTGGGTTTTGTTTAGGGGTTCTCTTAACACCAACAGAGGCTATTGTCATAAAAATAATAGATATGAAAATATAGGACAACAATCCAAACAATCATGAATGTGTGATTTATAAGTTCCCAAATCGCTGAAAATGATCACTATATACTAGTTCCTACTCCAAGGGTTAAATGGAGTCAAACACCTAAATATTTTAACAAAGGAAACACTTATATAATTCCACTGAAATCTACAACCATGCAAATACAAATAAAACACTCATGCATACTACACAAAACCAAGGAAAAGTTTAGGGGTGAAATTTCTCCCGTGGGTTATTTTTCCATGTTTTTTTCCAAAAAACGATTCACCAATTTCCATTTTTTGAAGCCCTGTTTTGCCCAATTTTGATGTAGTAATTTTGTTTTACTCTAAAAATCACCAAATTAGTATATAAACTATTTAAAATCCTTAGAAATTAAAATAGTTTTAGAAAAATATTTCCAAAAAATTTATAGTTGAACATTTAAGAATTGGTAAGATTTGTCAAAGTTTATGCACTTTTAAACAAGTATGGTTCCTTAAAATTTTCCCTACGTGACCAAACATAGATAAAACAATGGTAAATGATGAAAAATGATTTTCCAACTATCAATAAATAAGTTATGAGGAACTTACCCGATGATTGGAGGCCAGTGAAGTCATCCCAACCTTCCTAGCAGTTCCTTGTGTAGCTTCAACTCTAGAAAAATCTCCTATATTGAATGAGGCACACTTGGGCACTTGGTTTCTTCAACTTGTAACACAAGAAATTGATTTAGTTAGTGAAAATCACGGAACTAAACAAAAACCAACATCACAAGATAAAAGAAAAATGTAGGTTTGACCAGAATTTTAGTAATAAATAGATAGCTAAGTGGGTGAATCAATTTCTCTAGGAAGAAACCCCCTATGGTTGAAAAAACCAAGTCACTTTGGGAAATATTGGCCTTCCTTCCTACATAAAAACCATGAAATTTGTTGCTCCAACTCAATAGCACTGAAAACCAACAAGATAGAGAGGATGGTAAAGGACAAGATTCATTCCAAATCCTCCAAACACAAGAGCAAAGATCAAAACTCATAATCGGTTTCTATTATCGCTGAAAATGCCAAAATTCCTTTACAATTAGTGGCTCACTCTATTGTATAGAGGAATAGTCAGAAAAATCCCTAGAAAAAATGATGAATGACTGAGATTAGAAGATCAGGACAATATAGATAAATGGATGAGATAATTTCTCATTTACAAATTACACAAAGTGATGAAAATGCCCATCATGGTGAGGGGGGTGAATTGCCTTTATGAGCCCATGTTTATTATAAAAAATTTCAAGTGGTAACTTAATTACATTGTTTGGGTCCCGTAGGGGATCCCCTTGGTTTCCTTTTCCACATGTTACATCGCCCCCTTCACTTATCCTCATGCCCAAGTGAGCAAGTGCACCCTCCATGGGAGAGTGTGTGCGCTCCCTAGGTGAGTCAAGCTAAAAATCAAGCAAGACATGTTGTTGTGCCAAGGAAATGATAAAATGTGACTAGGAACATAATACAAGGTTTCCCAAGTCACCACTTAACTCTTTTGGAATCCCGTTTCTATACATAATGAACCTTACTCATTTTTTAACTTGGACCTTAGGGTAAAATTAAATAATGCACCATTAATTAGATCCTTTTCTTCCTTTTCTCAAAATGCAAATCTAATGCATGGATGAATCCCTTAACCCTCAAAACCATAGTGTGGGTCATTTTTGTGCCAAAACCCAATCTACAATGCATCTTTTTAAATCAGCTCCAAATAATTAAATTAGACTTAGGCTAACATTTTAAACTTAGGAAAATAATTCCATATTTAGCCAATTAATCAAATAATGTTGCAAAAGATACATGGAGGGGTCTGATTTTCCTCCAAAGGCCAAAATGTGATGAATGATGACTAAGACAATGTCCCATGCTACTGGTTGGTCCCTTTGACTAGGTCAAACTCGAGTTTGATCAAGTTAAAAAGTCAAACTTGGTCAAAATTTGACCAAAATCTAAAATGATGTAAGGATCACATATAGATCTTATAGATGGAGAAAAACACTTAATTATGTCAAGTATTGGTAAAAAACTAAGCATGAGGACCCATCCTATAACCTTTGATCACCATATGACTCATTGCATAACATATCCCCATAGCACAAGAACATAGCAAAACATAGAATAAGAGTAAATGAGTTATATAAATATCATCCTTCAACAAAACCATCACAAAGTGTTGCAAAGATAAACCTTACTCATTGGGTGGAGCAAATGGTCATATAGTCAACAGGTTAGTCAAGTGGATTATTGATCAATGGAAGGCTTGGGTTACTCTTGGAGATAGGGAAGAAGGGAAATCTCTATGGCATTTGCTAGTGTTGCAAACACTAGGGAAGAAGTGCCTCACAAATGGATAGTGTGCTAGACTTTATGGTGCCCTATAGACCTTGACAGTAGGATTCAACCCCCTTTTGACTTTGAGTTTGTGGTCCCTCTTGGACTTGTCTTCATTTGATTTCTTTGTCCCTCTTGTACTTTCTTTGAATTTTATTTATTTTCTTTCCTTTTGTCTTTATAATACCTTGGCCTTTTATTTTTATTTTTTGTCCCATGCAAGTTTAGACTTGCTTCTTTCTTTGTATTTGCTTGATTCTTCATTTTTTACTTTGGTCTTCAATTCCTTCTTCATGTAGGTAAAATGAGACTGGGACTAAGAGTTGTTGTGTGTCCCTTATTAGGAACTGATGGAGGGGGATGCATTTCATTCTTCAGGACTTAAATACCACATCAATCTAGTGACTAGAACACCTAGGCTCACAACCCAACATCAGTAGCTCTTCCGACATGAAAGGTTAAGGATTTGGATAGTTTTTTCACACACACTAGAGCCGAGACTCCAAGGGAAAGCATGGAAACAATCCTAACAAAGAGGTCACAGAGGGGGAATGCCCTTGAGCTACTTATCCATATCAAAAGCAATGGGATTTTCATCAACAAGGTGAATGGGTGGAATATGGATAAGGAAAATATGTGGAACCAAGGGTTAGGTGATGATCAATTCAATACTCGGGAGACCTTCCAAGGAAAAACATGTATATAACACACAAACTAACACTATATGTAATGTTATGCAGTTGTACTACTCATCATACTTATCAGATAATCAAAAGTCACAAGATAAGTCCTATTACCAATAAATTTATCTATACAAGGCATAAAAATCCATATAATATCCCATAGGCACACCATCTAATACACAACCAAAGCTTTATAATATTATCATAGGCACATATGTGAAGCACTGAATACTAGGATTGAAACTCAATGAAAGCACACACACACACATCAAACAGTTGAAGAAACAAAAAGCAAGAAATTAAAATCTAAACTAGGAAAAACAAAAAGCTCAATTTTTTTCCTAAACTAATGATCCAAGGAGAGAATAACCTTTTATTTAATAGGAGGAAAACAATGCTTCAATAAACTACCATTCATTGGTAAATCCAATTCTTCACCTTCTAAGGTTTCCAAGTGTATCAATCATTTCCCTACAATCCAAGACACTTGGTATGATCCTAACCATAACCTTTCCAATTTACTGTGTTTTCCTGGCTTTTCCCTAATATTGTCTCATATGAGAACCACATCACTAGCTTTGAACTCTTCATTCCCAGTGCTTTGATGAAACATGCCTTTTATCCTCTCTTGTTGAATTACTACTTGATCAAAAGCTTCTCTTCTAGTTTCATCAAGTTCCACCAACCTATCTATCCTAGCTTGAATTATTTCCTGATTTGAAGAACACTGGTGCAACAACTCATATACCATAATTTGTAAATTTATGGGGAATTTGCAATTTTTCCCATATACTTATTCGAATGGAGATTTTCCTTTTATCCTCTTCACGGTGGTTCTATCATCCCATAATGCATGCTTCAATTTACTGTCCCAACTCCTCTTATTATCCCCAACCATCTTTTTCAACTAATTTATCATATTCTTATTACTTGATTCAAATTGACCATTTCCCTTAGGTTAGTAGTTAGAGGAATGATACAATAGAATGTCTTGCTGCATATAGAATGTTGATATCCCAATCATGCTAAATTCCTTCGTGTTAACAGTTGTGATTTTCAGGGGACATCCAAATCGTGATATGATGTTCTCTTCCAATAATTTCACTACCACCACAGTAGTCGCCCTTTAGTGGGTATGGATTCAACCCAAGGAGTAAAATAATATGTGGAGGTGAGCATGTATGTGTATCTATTGCTTGAATCTTCATTGAAATGTCCTACAAAATCCATACCCCATTTCTCAAAATAAGCCTCAATTATAATTGGTGTAAGGGGTAATGCAGACAATCAGGGATTACTAGTGGAAAAATGACATTCTTGGCATGACCTCACAAAAGAATGGAGATCCCTGAACAAGGTAAGCCAATAGTAACAAGCCCACATGATTTTCGCAGTAGTAGTCCTAAGGGAATAATGCCCACCTCACAACCCAGTGTGCATCTCGTTTATAATTATGATATATTCGTCTAGGCCAACACATCTAAGAATTATTTCATCTGGATTTCTCGAACTGAAACCATCTTTCATCAACACGTATTTTGTAGATTTTAATCTAAGGAATCTTCTTTGGTGATCAATTAAATTATCTGGACATGGCAAATTTCTAAGGTATAATATAACGTCCACACACCATTCATGCTCAACATCAATAAAGAAAGTGATCATACTACTCTATTTGGTTTCTCTCCCTTGTTCTATAGCCCTTTCATTCCCTACAATTAGCAGTTTCACCAAGCCTTGTCCTTTGATAATTTTGATTGACTTTATCTCAAGGTCATATTATTGGATCTTGGATATCCACTTCCTTCAGGTGCTCAAACCATTATGCTGGGATAAAATGTCTTTAACAACTAGGTAAGGGACACAAGCTAATATCTTGGAGTACCCAACATAGATATGAAAATGCTTTAAGGACTTCACCAATGAATAAGCTTGATTTTCAATGGTCTTGTAATTCAATTATGCATCTTGTAGACCTTTCCTCATGAAAGCAATAGGTTTCTCATGGTTATCCTTGTTCTTCTGCAACAAGACACATGTAATTGTATCTTCAGAAGAGAAAGAGAATATAATGAAATATTTATTGTAGTTGGGACTAACCAGGACATGGGAAGCTGAAATGATCACTTTTATTTTCTTGAAAGCACAAGCAGATACTGAGTCCCATATGAACTTGGCATCTTCATTTAGGAGGGTGTTCATTATCTTAACCAACTTAACAAAGTTGGGGATGAATATCCTAACGAAATTTATCTTCCCGAAAAATGATATGAGGGTATTAAGATTATGAGGGGGGAGAAATTTCCTGAATAGCCTGAATTCTCTCAGGGTCTACATGGATCCCATCCTTAGATACTATATTCCCTAGGAGTTTCTCTTCGTCAATACCAAACACTAACTTATTTGGATTTAAAGATATCCAAATCTTACAACATCTATCAAATACCTTTCTTAGATGTTTGACATGATCACTCCTTTATTTTGAAAACAACTTCAGGTCGTCTTGATAGATTGCAATAATCTTTCCAATTAGATCACTAAAATCCTAATCCATGGCTCTTTGGAATGTTGACCCAACATTTGAAATCCCAAATGGAATCTTGACGTACACATAAGTTCCCCAAGGGGTTGTAAAGGTGGTCTTACTTCGATCCTCTTTCTTAATCAACATCTAATTATATCTTGAAAACCCATCTAACATAACAACATGTCATCTCCCATAACACTGAAACACATTTTCTGTATTTGGAAGGGGATAATTTTCTTTTAATGAGCTTGATTCAAATTTCTGAAATCAATGCAAATTCTAATCTCCCCATTCTTCTTATGCACAATCATTGGGTTTGAGAACCATGTAATATGTCGGACTGGTCTTATGATTCTAGCAGTTAGAATTTTCTCTAGCTCTTTCTTAACCAAAGGAGAAAGTTTTGAGTTAACATTGTGAAGATTCTGCTTGTATGGATTAGATCTGTTTTTTCAAAGGGATAGTGTGTCGGATTACACTCTCATCATAAGTTTTCAGTTCAACATATGTCCAATCGAAAACATCCTTATATTCACAGATGATATTTACAATCGCCCTTTGTTCATCCCTGGAGGCATTCTTTCCAATTTTGATAAGCTTCAAACTAGAGGTTGAGCCAACATTTATTTATAAAACCTCATCTATATCCTTAGCATTATTTTCCTTGTACTTATCATTCCTATTAAAATTATTTTCAATAGGAACAACCACTTCAAAAATGTATGTGATTGGAACTTTATGATTTTCTCTTTCATCCTCCCAACTAACCACATTTCCTCCTAAATAACCCATATTTTTTTATGAAATGGATGATTTAAGCATCATGGCCAAACATTACTAATGTTATTAATTATCTAGCACAGATGGTCTGAATATTACTTCCACGTCCTTGCAATCTCGAAGAGACAATTTCTCGGGCATTTTAAAAGTGTTAGCTGCAATGGCCAAAGAGCCCGCAAGGGTACTCTCACTCCTTGGGACCGCCTCAATTTCAAAGCCATAAAATAGTTCATTTGAATTCCATACAACATTCCTATGCATTCTCAATCTATCATTCTTTGTTAAGAATTGGTTTTGACTTGGGATGTTATCAGATCTGAATCGCCTACAACACTAAGGAATTTAATCTTCATATCATTAACTCTTTCTAGACCTAGCAAAATTTCATCATATTCAACATTGTTGTTTGTACAATCAAATTCTAGGTGGAAAGAATATGTCTTCACCTCACCAATGGGTGAAATCAAAACAATTCTCTATCCAACACTGTGCCTAGACCTAGCATCATCAAAAAACATTTCCATACTTCATTAATTGGTGCCCCATCTTGGCCTCCCTCTTCCTAGTAGTTAGTAAAAACCATGAAATTTTCCACTTTGTCACTAATGTATATGAATTTATCAAAGGTGCCTCAGGATCTTCTACATAATGTTCCATCAATGGTTCATTATGCAATGTGATATAAGATCCTGAGTCTATTGGTATGGTAGCATATGAAATATCCAAATGAATATTTCCACCTAGTTTAGCAGCCCATTCTCTTGATAAGAGAATGCCCCAAGAATTCGAAACACCAATAAATGGCACATCCATGGTCATTCCAATGTTAGGGTATGCGCTTAGACTCACTTGCAAATTTTCAATAACACCACAAGCTTCAATTGTTTTGGAATCTAGGCCACACACGTTTTTGTAAGGTCGGAAAGGCATTAATTCAAGTTGTTTCATAAATCTTAATGGTATAACATTAGCTGCAACACCCAAATCCAACATACAATTGTGTAGGGTTACACCATTGATTTGAAGGGATATGAAGAAAGGGGGGCAACAATCAATCTCTCTATCTTTATCATACTTTGAAGCATTATAGGAGGATCTTTCTCAATTTCCCTTTTAGGGGGTCTTGGGGAAATGGTTTCTTTTGGTTCAATCCCCCCAAAAATTAAATCCCTCTTATGCATGGATGGTGCCTTTAGCAATTCACTCAGAGGGATTGAGACATTGATATTGGTGAGAAATCCTGCTATGTCGATATCCAAACTAGGGGTATATTCCCTTGAGTTTTCTTTGACCTTGTGCCCCAAGAAATTTAGGATTTCTCATTTCACTGAAGGGAATTTGATAATATATCCAAGAGAAATAGGTTAAAAAAAATTGACAATATTCCCACAACATCTATGTCCAAGGGTGTGTCTATTGAGAGATTTAACTGAAGAGATGAATTATTGTCAACAATAGGGTTCAACTTTATTGCTTGAGGAGTGATCTTGATTGCCTAATATTTTTCCATCTCGGGTGAGCTAATTTTGTTGAACCTTTGAGGTGGGAATTATGTTTTCATTATATTAGGAGGATTTCTTTTCACAAACCTTTGAGGAATATATCAATTGTCAAAAGCGATACATTCATGATTATGTTGAAAATAGGGTTCATGTTCCCCAATTTCTTCATTTTGTTTTTGGAGAGTGGTTTCTATGTAATCCATTACTTCAGAATATAATAACCATAATTGTTCCATGATGCCTTCATAGTGCAAATATAGAGAAAAAATTAGGCGTTCCATTCTGACAAAGGATGGGGCAACGATATAATTCAGGAGGGATTAAATGTGGCACTCAATGACCCTTGTAAATTAGATATTTTAATTAATAAATCAGTAGATTGGGTTCTAGGATTCTTTTTATGAGAGATTGGAGTTCTGTAGTATACAATAATTTCCTTTGAATTTCTCATATTATACAGATGATGGGTTCACTCCTCAGTGAAGTCATGGTGTGGAGTATCCAGGTGAATGAAATATGATTATCACCAAATAAAATGTTGTTGAGAGAATGGGAGATAAATATGATATAACCAAGGATGGAAAATATATTAATCAAGCAAACAAATCCACCATTGCAAACAAAAGTGCAAGATGCAAGATGATGAGATGAGGCAAAAGGATAGGCTCACTAAGATTAACCGGGGAAGTCTCTACCTCCCCAACATCAATGCCAAAAATGTTGTCATAAAATGTGGCGTTCTTTGTATTAACAAATATTAATGACCACCAGACCTGTGAAATCTCGTTACTCTGCCCCAAAGTGTCATTCTAGGTAGGGTACCTTCTCCTTAGGATTCTTATATTTGTAGAGAACATACCCAAACTAGCCATAGGAGGTGTTCCTAGTCCTTCTAGGCCTGAGTACTTTTCGATATACAAATTTCCTAAAGTAATTATAGAACCTCTTTTGAGATGGGAAGCAAGGTACCATGAACATTTAGCAAGTATAGAACTCGATACCCTGGGGGATTTCGCCTATGATTTTCAATAGAGATATATACTATGAGAACACATATCCAAAAGCCACACAAGCAACACAGGAGATGTCAAAAAGAGCTGCACAAGTTACTTGGATAGAGAGTAAGACACACATACATTACTAGACTCAAATTAATTTAGCTACCCTGGGGTTTTAAGCATGGAGAAATTTGGGGCATATTTGGAATGAGGTCTAGTAAAGAAAAATACTAAGTATCTTACTAACTTTGTGTTAAAGAGAAAATACCATCTCCCAAATATATGAGTTTTATGGTAATTCAATCACTTACAAGCTCCCTTGTTCATCAAATCGGTAGGATCTAGGAGCTGGGTTGTGTTTTAGGGGTGCTCTTAAAACTAAGAAAGGTTGTTATCATAAAAATAACAGATCTGAAACTATAGGCTAGCCAGCCAAACAAGCATGTATGAGGTATTTATAAGTTCCCAAATAGATGAAAATGATCACTATAGACTAGTGCCTACTCCAAGGGTTAAATGGAGTCAAACAACTAAGGATTTTAATAAAGGAAACACTCATATAATAGCATTGAAAGATACAACCATGCAAACACAAAGAAAACACCCTTACATAATACACAAAACAGAGATAAAATAATGGTAAATGATGACAAATGGTTTTCCAACGATCAAGAAATAAGTTATGAGGAACTTACCCGGTGATTGGAGGTCGGTTATTGGAACTCACCTCATGTAGCTTCAACTCCGTAAAAATATCCTCTACTAAATGGGGAACACTTGGGAACTTGGTTTCTTCAACTTGTAACACAAGAAATCGATTTAGTTAGTGAAAATCACAGAACTAAACAAAACAATAGCATCACAAGCTAAAATAAAAATGTGCATTTGACAAGAAGTTTAGCAAGAAATAGATAGCTAAGAGGGAGAATCAATTTCTCTAGGTGGAAATCCCATGTGGCTGAGAAAACTGAGTCACTTTGGGAAAGAATGGCCTTCATTCATGCATACAAACCATGGAATTTGTTTCTCCAATTCAATGGCACTAAAAAGCAACAAAATAGAGAGGATGGAAAAGGACAATATTCATTCCAAATCCTCCAAACATAGGAGAAAAGCTCAAAACTCATAATTTGTTTCTATTATTTTTTAAAATGCCAAAAGTCCTTTACAAATGGTGGCTTACTCTCTTTTCTAGAGGGGTAGTGAGAAAAATCCCTATCCAAAATTATGAATGGATAGGATTAGAAGCTTAGTACAATAGATTAACGGATGAGATAATTTCTCATTTACATATTCCACAAAGTGATGAAAATTCCCATCATGATGAGGGGGGTGAATTGCCTCTATGATACCATATTCATTATACCCTATGGGATCCCCTTAGTGTCCTTTTCCAACTATTACATCATACCCATTACTTATCCTCATGCCCAAGTGAGCAAGTGCACCCCCCATGAGAGAGATTGTGCCCCCTCGGTGAGGCAAGCTAAAAAACCAAGCAAGACATGTTATTGTTCCAAGGAAATGATAAAGATGTTCCTAGGAACATAATACAAGGTTTCACAAGTCACCACTTCACTTTTCTGGAATCTCATTGCTGTACATAATGAACCTTAGTCATTTTTAAAATTGGACCTTAGGATAAAATTAAATAATTATGCACCATTAATTAGATCCTTGCCTTCCTTTGATCAAAATGAAAATCTAATGCCACAGATGAATTCCTTGACCCTCAAAACCATAGTGTGGGTCATTTTTGTTCCAAAACACAATCCGCAATGTGTCTTTCTAAATCAACTCCAAATTATTAAATTAGACTTAAGCTAAAATTCTAAACCTAGGAAAATAATTCCATATTTAGCTAATTAATCAAATAATGTTGCAAATGCTACTTGGAGGGGTCCTATTATGAATTTCAAGCACAACAGATCTATGGAACAAGAGAAACCATTACAAGAGATGCATGCATAATAATATGTGAAAACTGTGCAAAAAGGATTGCAACAATTCTCTATTGAACTCAGAAGTAGAATACAATACAATACAGTAACAATGACTGAATAATTTGAATTAACCAAGGAGGTAATTCGAATAGCCTGCATGGTGTAGCTGGTCTGCACTAGGATTCCTCATCATCAATCAGTGGTAGTGTCATCAATGCACAAGTAACGGTCAACCAGGTGTCAAACTGAGTCTAACTGAATGTAGGTAGGTGTAATTGATGCATGGAGCACTAATGTAGTGAAGTAGAATCCAAGGAGGGCGCATGAGGATCTTTTTGGAGTCATAATAGTCAAACTAGTCTCTCTGGATGTCCATCGGAGTGTTTCAGTTAGTTAACTAGTCAATTTATCCTCAAATCAAGGAACAAATCCACAAATCAAGCAACTAACTGAGTGTGTCACTGGTGGTAGGTAAGAGAGGGCGCACTTGGTCATAGGAGATGAAAACAAGGCGCATGATGGACTAGGAGGGCTGGAACTGAACATAAATAAGCTCCTGGGGCTAGTAAACTAGGGACTAGGTGTTGGGAGACACCATACTGATGATTGGGATGCATGCAAAATGCATGCAAACATAATTATGATGGTGAGAATATCCTAACACCCCCCCACAAGCTATACTATGAGGTAAAAAATAAAAGATAGGGCCCTGTTAATTGAGACTGAAGGTCACCCCAATACAAAAAAAATCCAAAATGCTAGAAAAAATCTAAGTGAGGAAAGAGGGAAAACCCAGTGGGAAGAAATACCCCCCTCAAGCTGAACGCTGAAGGATCTAATTTGTCTCCACCATAGTATAACTCACCCCCAACATTGAATGGAGGTAAGAGAACTTCTTCTCAGTGAAGCTCTTGGTGAAGATGTTTGCAATTTGCTCGTCTGTAGGGCAATATTGCAGTACAATGGTTATGTCATGCATAAGCTCTCAGATGTAGTGCATGTGGATCTCTATATGCTTGGTCCTTTGTCTCTGAACTGGATCCGTCGAGATCTTGATAGCAATCTGATTGTCACAAAAAATGAAAGTAGAAGTGGTGCTACCAATATCAAACTCTGCTAGAATACCCTGCAACCAAACTGCATGAATGCAAGCGTTGATCGCTCCTTGATACTCTGCCTCTGCTGAATATAAGGAAATGGAAGCCTGATTTTTGCTTGACCAGCAAATAGGCCCTGTTCCAATCATGAAAACATATCCGGAAGTGGACTTTTGATCAATGCTATCACCCGCCCAATCTGAATCAGTGAATCCCACTAAAGCTAGCTCGGAATCTGCAGCATAGTGTATGCCAAAGTGTCTAGTACCCTGCACATAGTGCAAGATTATCTTAGCTTCCCTCCAATGAAGCTCATGAGGATGCTGCATATATCTTGACACGGAACTCACGGCATAAGAAATATCAGGCCTAAAATGTGTCAAGTATAGAAGACTTCCAATCAACTGTCGAATCCACCAATGGTGTGGAATCACCATCCTCAAGTCTTATTCCCGAGAGTAATGGGAATGGTGTTGCCTTGCAATATGACATATTAAATTTGTTTAGCAGGTATGAAACATATTTTTGCTGAGATATGGTGATCCCATCAAAATTTTGAGCAATCTCTAACCCAAGGAATTGCTTCAACAAGCCCAAATCGCTAATGTCAAAAGCTAGATTTAAAGTAGTTTTTGTGTTGTCGATCGAAGAAAGATTGCTTCCAGTTATTAAAAGGTCATCAACATAAAGGAAAATTATCAGCAAATTACCTTCATGCTACTGTAGGTACACATTTGGATCTGATTTGCACCTTGCAAAATTCTGTGACAGAAGGAAGGAATCCATCTTTGCATACCAAGCTCTTGGGGCTTGTTTTAAACCATACAATGATTTCTTCAGTCTACACACTAATGTCGGATCTGATATGTAACCTTCAGGTTGCTTCATGTAGATCTCTTATTTCATATCTCCATGGATGAATGCACTCTTCACATCCATATGGTGTCTCTTCTTTCATATCTCCATGGATGAATGCACTCTTCACATCCATATGGTGCACTTCCCAGTGCTTAGATGCGGAAATTGCCAAAACTAGGTGGATAGAATCCATGGTGGTTTTCCATCTCGGATCTCGGTGGGCATGATAGTATGATTTAGGACCTGAAACTATCATAAAATAAAAGTTCATATAGTAAAGGATCAGAATATGAAAGAGCCATACCTTCTCTTTGAAATTTTGCTCAAGTTCTTCTTGGTTCGATAGGATTTCCAATGTTAGAACCATTAGAATTGAGAGTCTTTTCTACCCATTTTGGTAACTGAGGGGGCTCATCTGGATTTGAATATGAAACCGATATTTCATGTTCATTAATTTCTGATAAAATATCAGAAATATCAGAACACAAATTTTCATCATCTTCTTCTGAATCTTCTTCTGGAGGAGGAGGCAATTCAGCAGTTTCTTCCTTGACTAGTTTTAGATCATGAAGCGGTTCTTCAAATTTGACACTTTGCTCAATGAATATATTTTTGGATATGATATCCATGAGTTTGTAGCCTTTTAATTCTTCATCATATCCAATGAGGATGCACTCAGTACTCTGTGGATCTAAATATCTTCTCTTCTCAGTCGAAATTATAGCCCATGGAGGCTTTTTGAATTTGAACTTTTGATCAATGGAAGCTAAATCAGCTCCAAGAATTGGTAGATGGTTTCTCGTGATCTCCTTTGAACCAATAGGGGTGAGATCAAAACCAAAATCACCAAAATGTGCTTGAGACTTGAACACAAGCGACTGGTAGTGTCCTCTATCTTCAATGAAACTCTGAGAACATGTGCCAATGATCGAACAGAAGTGCATAGGCAGCATGTGATCAAGGAGGGCGAATGCATCACCTCTAAAAACTTATTTAGCCTCTAAAACATTCAATAGATCATCATTCTGCACACCAAAAAACTCATGTGAAAGAGAGGAGTTAAGGACCTCTTCAGATTCTAGAATATGAGTTGGCTTATCTTGCTCAGAATTCGAAATAGAAGACATTGAGAACATGAGTATTGAATCTGCAGTTTCTTCTTCATTTTGAACAACTTTATCTTGAGATATGGTTGAGGCTGAGACATATTTAGAGAGAAAACTTGAGGAGGTATCACTGGGCTTGTTCTCCAAATGGCTAGCATGATCCTCTTCTTTCTGTTTTCCAAATTATCTATCCAAATTGGTCCAGAGATCTCTTGGATGTTCAGCAGTATTAATGAGGTAGCACATACTAGGAGACATAGCAAGACACATTGCTCCAAAGGCTCTGTCACAATCATTTAGCCAATCATTCTCCTCTTCGTAGGAAGAAAAATCTCTCGTAATACCAATACACATATCAAAAAGACATTGTCTCTTCAAATATGCTATCATCTTTGGTTTCCACTCATCATAGTTGAATGGAGAGAGAGGAGTAATGGCTTTCAGATCCATCGAAGATGTTGTAATCTTTGAGAGAAACCTGCAGTCACAAACAAGGAAAGTTCCATTAGGTCGAAAACCTGCACTTTACAAGTTGCATCACACCCGACATAGACTATCAAGCAAGCTTGAAGAGTCAAGAATCAATATCCGGGAATTATGTGGAAACTATCGACTTCTGGTGCAGAATTGGAAAATAGTTGCATTGGAAGAATATGCATGCAGTGTACTAGAATATGCATGTAGTACAGAATCACTAGTGCAGAATCACTAGTGCAAAAAATGCATGCAGTGCAGAAAATTTGGCTTGTCCCTACCATGAGCTCTGATACCATATGAAATTCAAGCACAATAGATCTATGGAACAAAAGAAACCATTACAAGAGATACATGCATAATAATATGTGAAAACTATGCAAAAAGGCTTGCAGCAGTGCTTTATTGAACTCGAAAGTAGAATACAATACAATATAGTAACAATGACTAAATAATTTGAATTAACCAAGGAGGTAATTCGAATAGAATTAATGGTGTAGCTGGTCTACACTAGGAGTCCTCATCATCAACCAATGGTAGTGCCATCAATGCACAAGTAACGGTCAACCAAGTGTCAAATTGAGTCTAACTGAATGTAGGTAGGTGTAACTGATGCATGGAGCACTAATGTAGTGAAGGAGAATCCAAGGAGGGCATGTGAGGATCTGTCTGGAGTCAGAATAGTCAAACTAGTCTCTCTAGATGTCCATCAAAGTGTTTCAGTTAGCTAACTAGTCAATATGTCCTCAAAACAAGGAACAAATCCACAAATCAAGCAACTAACTGAGTGTGTCACTAGTGGTAGGTAAGAGAGGGAGAACTTGGTCATAGGAGATGAAAAAAAGGTGTATGATGGACTAGGAGGGTTGGAACTAAATAGAAATAATATCTTGGGGCTAGTAAACTAGGGACTAGGTGCTGGGAGACACCATACTGATGATTGGGATGCATGCAAATTCATGCATGAATGCAAACATAAAGATGATAGTGAGAACATCCTAACACCTATTGGCCTCCAAAGGCTAAAACATGATGAATGAAGACTGAGTCAATGTCCATGCTGCTATTCGGTCCCTCTGTCTAGGTCAAAATCATGTTTGATCGAGTCAAAAAGTCAAATTTGGTCAAAATTTAACCAAAATTCAAAATTATGCAAGGACCACATATAAATATTGTAGATGGAGAAAAACACTTAATTATGTCAAGTATTGATAAACAACTAAGAATGAGGTCCCATCCTATAACCTGTGATCATCATGTGACTCATTGCATAACATGTCCTCATAGCACAAGAACAATGATATCAAAATCTTGAGTAAGAGTAAATGAGTTATATAAATATCATCCTCAAACAAAACCATCACAACTTATTGCAAAGATAAACCTTCATCATTGGGTGGAGTGGAAGGTCATGTAGTCAACATGTTAGTCAAGTGGATTATTAATCAAAGGTAGGTTTGGGTTATTCTTGGAGATAGGGGAGAAGGAAAATATTTATGACATTTTCTAGTGTGGCAAAAACTAGGGAAGAAGTGCCTCGCAAATGGATAGTGTGCTAGAACAAATGGTTTCCACTAGACCTTGACACTAGGACTCAACCCTCTTCCCCCTTATTGAAATTGACTTTGTGCTCCCTCTTGGACTTTTCTTCATTTGATTTCTTTGTCCCTCTTGTACTTTATTTGAATTTTATTTTATTTTTTGTCTTTTTTTTGTTGTAAAGTGGTACCCATTACTTGCATGGTTTTCCTTTGTCTAAGAAACCACGAACCAGGGGCATCTAAGCCGTCAAAATCACCCTAGGATCACACCCAGACTGGACCGCACCAACCCTTAACATGGCTGAATTTTTTGGTATCTGCAGGGTTTCGAACCGGGGACCATTCAGCTTAGAGGTATCTTAACTCAACACCCACAACGAATGGTTCTACATCTCACTGCTTCTTTCTTTTTGTCTTTATAATACCTTGGCCTTTTATTTTTCTTTTTGGCCCATGCAAGTTTAGACTTGCTTCTTTCTTTGTATTTTCTTGATTCTTCAATTTTTACATTGGTGTTCAATTATTTCTTCATGTAGGTACAATGGGATTGGGACTAGGATTTTTTGTATGTGCCCTTTTTAGGAACTAAAGAGGGGGAGAGAAGTATTTCATGCTTCATGACTTAAAGGCCAGATCAGTTTGGTGACTATACCAACTAGGATCAGAACCCAACATTGGTAGCTCTTCTAGCAGGGAAGGTTAAGGATTCCGATAGTTTTTCACACACGCCATAGACGAGACACCAAATAAAAATATGGAAACCATACTAACAAAGAGGTCACATAAGGGGGATGTCCTTGATTTACTTAGTCATATCTGTATCAATAGGATTTTCATTATCAAGGTTAATGGGTGGAATATAAATAAGGAAAATATGTGGAACTAAGGATCAAGTGATGATCAATACAATACTCTGGATACCTTCCAAGGAAAAACATGTATATAAGGCACAAACTAACACTATATGTAATGCATTCAATTGTCCCACTCTTCATACTTATCAGATAATCACAAGTCACAAAATAAGTCCTACTACTAGTAAATTTATCAATATAAGGCATCAAAATCCATATAATATCCCATAGGCACACCATATGATACACAACAAAAGTTGTATAATATCATCATAGGCACATCTATGAAGAAATGAAGACTAGGATCCAAACTCAATATCCAATAGTGTAGTATCCTACTGTAAAAATGTTCAAAAATGTACACCATAGGATCACAGAAGAATCTCAACTAAACTGGGTCCCTACTTGAAGGCCCGACCCACAAGATCGGATCCAACTATGATCTCATAATAATATCCATCCATCAATAATAAATGATATATATGTAAGGCTCACTATAAATGATTGAACAAAATCTTGGATGTGCTAGCAAGAAATCAGGAGTAATTCCCCCCTACAGAATCTTTGATAACAATGTCAAGGCACAAAAGTTAATGACAAGTTTGCATGAGGGTTATGTAGTGGAAATTAAGTAGAAAGGACAAAAACTCAAAAGATACTAAGGGATGGTTACTATTTTCCCATGATATTTATTGATTTCAACCAATTTATAATATCTTGTCGACCTTGTCAATTTTTCGTAGGTAGGAAAAAGCTTGCATCCCTACCATTACAACCAATTATAGGAGATTCTCTTTTATGATAGTGGGGTTTGTATTCCATAGGTTAATTTAAAGGTAACTCAAGTAATTGTTAACAATCTATCCTCACAGTTATAGATTATTTCAAGAGATGGGTTAAATACATACCCATGAAGAAGGAAACATATAAGGTGGTAACTAAATTTCTTGAAGATAAGATCATTACAAGGTTTGGCATCCCCACAAAAAAACCAATGATAATGACAAATCATTTAGTTGTATAGAAATTTCAATGTTTTGTCTCAACTATGGCATTGTTCTATCCCACTCACCCAACTAGTACCCTAAAGGAAATAGTCGTGTTGAGTCAAGTAATAATAATTTGATGACCATCTTAAAGAAAACTAAGGGGGACAACAAAATGATCTAGGATGTAAGATAAAGCATTCTTTATGTGCCGATATAATAACAAGGAAAGAAGCTACAAGTAAGATCTCATTTGTGCTAGTATACGATATGAAAGTAACCATACCCATTCATCTAAATATCCTAGTGTACCAGAAGTTGCAACAATTCACTTCCAATCAAGATATGGTTAATGAAATATTAAGGCAATTAATAGAAGTTGACAAGAATATAAGGAAATATTTTGACCACTTTGCAAAGATCCAAGAGAAATTCAAAGGATTATTCGATAACAGGTCTCACCAAAGGATATAAAAAATGATGACCTTGCACTCATGGAACAAAATAAAGGAGAAAATTGGAAAACATGGTAAGTTTTAAATGTTGTGATTAGGGCCTTAAAAGTTTGAATACATTGCGGGTACCAATTATTTATTTCTCGGTCACTTAGATGGAGAAGAGCATACATTTCCTATAAATGGGAAAATTTTGAATTTTTTTATCATGATGACATATGATGCTATGGGGCATCCCATAGTAGAGTGGGGTAGGATGAATAATCTCTTTATAATGAGCATTAGAATTGATTTTCCATGCATTTTTATTCAATGTTTTAATTCCATGCATTTTCTTTTATTCATGTTAAAATTTGATGTAACTAGTCTCCATGCACTTTCATGCTTTGATTTTATATTGTATGGGTAGGGAAAAGGAAATTGTGTCCATCGCTCTCCAGGAATTGACCTACATTTTGTGAGTTTGTTTAATCTTTGTAGATTTTGGAGTTCTCATTCACCCTTGCATATAACACATGCTCCCAAGTTAGAGCCAGTTGTTACTCCTTGACTTGCAAGGGCTCACTTAAGGATCAATGTGATTTTGATTTCCATCATAGACTATAGTGTCACATAGGAAATCTATAGGTCACTTATAGATAATTTTCCAGAGACATTTCCAGCATGTTTAGATGACCCCCTATTTTGTTGGGGTTTGATATAGATTATATCGGTTGTTTCCAGTGCTATGCCATGCTATCTCTCTCATTTACACATGATGATTCCCTTTCTATTTGGGACTTGGCCATGAGGTATTCCAGTGTGCTCTATAGTGGCTCATAACACTCTAAATTATTGTTTCTTTCTAATATGTCTCATGGAGTGTTCATAATTTACCCCTAGATAAGTATGACACTTTATGAGTTAATTTGTATCCTTAGTGATTTAAGTAGGTTTTATGTTGATTCCTTGCCATTCCAACACCTTCTTCATTCATTTCCATCTTATCCCCTTTTTCATGATTGGCCTATAAAAAATTATTCCCATGTCTGAACAAGCCTAAGTTAAATCAAAGGGCCAAATATCTCAAGGTTGAAGTAGATAAAATCATATTATTATACACGAGTCGTGCTAACTTTCTAAGAAATCCTTATTCTCTAAATTTCCATGGTTATAAATGTAAAATATGAAGAAGGGACTACGAAAACTACAAGGAAACAATGAGGACAAGTCATCATGGATAGTGACAGACAAAAGTATTCAATTTATCTATAGTTGGTCAACTCACTCCATCTCCCTACCACACCACATCCACATGAATCATATCTTGGATGGGTAAATGAAGTAGATTAATTTAGACCTATTAAATGTAGGTGTTATATCATTTTTCCATTATCCCTCTCTTTGATACAAATTATTATGATATTACACTACTAGATTGTATGATTCTTGGCAAGCCATATGAATGTGATACAACAACAATATATGATAGTTTTTTCAACACATACATACTTCAAAAGGAATTCCAAATATTTCATATCACATCTTATCCCCCATATCTAGGACAACGAGATATTAAGCCAAACTCCACAAATTCATTACTCAACATTCTACTTCGGTGCTCATTCCCTCGACCACCCTATCACATCCTTCCCCACAAGTTTGAAACTTTAGTAGGGAGGTGCCACTTCAACCATCAAATATACATCTCACTCCTCATCCTTCTTCAAACCATGATATAAATTATTCAACTATGAATCATATTTCATTGGATCTATATTAGGAACCCCATGTTCATGGATCATGTACTAAAAAAAAATATGTTATCTTTTTAAGCCTACCCTTTAGTAGCCCATAGTAAGGATGACCCTTCATTAGGGAGGATATTTCATATTCTCTCCAAACACAAATAGGTGCACTAAGTCACATTTCAGTAAAGGTTCACCTCCTATTATTTCATTGAAACGTTCCATGGAGCACATAGCCCACTTACTATTTGTTCGATCAAACAGTGGGTACCATTAGAAAAAATTGGAAATGATTTCCTATAAATTGGGTGGACTCAATAAAAGTAGTCCCTAATTTCTTGGTAGACTTGTTTACATTGTGTATTATAATTATGCTAAGGGGTGAATTATACAAACAATTATGGGGGAGATTGTAATGCTCATATGTCTATTCACAATGATTAAGTTGATCATAAAAGATAAAAATATTTCATGTTAGCATAATTAAAAAAGCTAATCTAGATCCATATTAAAACCAAATCTATAAAGTACTAAGAAAGATAAAATCCATGGACGTGAAAACCTTAGGTTAACTCTTTACACCCTAAAAAATGTTTACAATTTGAGTGATTTTATCCCTCTTGATGCTTGATAGATTCAAGATAAATATGGATCTAGACTTGTTTTTTTACACTTTTGTACTTTGTATTTAATCTTTAGCCCTTTTGGGTGGCATGGGACAAATTTATCATCCACATACTGTATTGTATTTTATTGTAGACTTTGTCAACTTTTCTCACCCTCCCAAGAATTTTGAAATGTATATATTGATAATACAATGAGGATTGCAACACACACACACACAAATCTGAAAATATCTTCTTGTACTTTCGTATTAACTCTCTTGTTCTTTCTTGTGTGTATCTTGTTGGTAATATTGTATTGTTTTCTTATCAACTATGTTCTTTCTTGGGAACAACAAGAGAAATTCATCCGTGGGGGGATGTGTTGGCTCCAATACTTGTATCAAATCATCATTTTCTAAAACATGGATACCATTTCATGCATTGCTTTCACTTGAAGCACATTTTTTTGCTGTGTCTATGCAACCAAATCTTTAATTTGCTTCACAGGTTGTTGTTCTGCCAATTATTGTGACTATTTTTCTAGATGATCATCTAGGAATTTATTCTATTGTCACTATTGTTCATATAGGAGTTAGTGAATGTTAGATTCATGGGATGATTCAATGTTTCACTTGGGAACCATTGGAAAGATAGATTATATCGGTCTAGGAGGTTATTCTATTAAAAATTGGACAAAAGTTTACATAATTCTCCCAACACTTGAAAAATTGGAAGTATTGTGATTACTTTGCGAGTTTTGATAGAATATGGACATAATACAACACGAATGTTGTAGGGATCCAATGAATGTTTTATGCAGTTTTGAAGCTAAATCATGTAATTGTTTGTAGTAATATGACCATAATGCACAAAATTCTCTATATGCATGACCAAAAACCTCAAAAATTTCAGAGTAAAAAAATTTGATCATGTTAGGGTATTTTAATACTCCATCCTTGACCTACCTAGCATTATTTATTTTTCTTAGTTGTTGATGATGTCATTTCCACCCTAGTGGTGTGCAGATGTCATCCGGGATCCATTTACCACCTTCTGAGCCCTGCATGCATCATTTTAGGACCACTTCAGTCAGTTACCTATTTTATAGGAACCTATTGAGTGTTCTAGTGCAACCCACCTGAGTTAGCTGACTCGTGTGGGGGGTTGGAGCTCCGAATTCCACTTATTGTGGCCTCATGTGCCCATTTCTGAATGACATGCATGATATAATCACTATTGCGCCCTCCTTAGTCAGTTAACTAATTGTGACTTCAGTTAGCTGAGTTTAGGTCCAGTTCAGTTGAATTTGAGTCTTCTTGAGCACTCCAGTGGTGATAATCCCTATGCTAGACCAACTGAGGTTTGAATTCTCCTGTGTGATTCGAATTCTCTCCATTGTATTATAATTGTTCATTATACTAATTATTTCATAGTGCGATATTATTCTGCTCCTATCTGAGTTCTGCTGCATTATTATTCTTCTACTCTTTTTTACTATAGTTTTCACTCTTATTCAAATTTTCTGCTCATTCTTTCTTTGTGAGGTATCCTGAGCTCTTTAGATCTAATGTGAATTAGAATTTCACATGGTATCAGAGCCCATGAAGCGAATAGGTTGAGCAACATCTTTCGGTAGTGCACTAGAAGCCTCTATATTTCCATAGCAAACCCTAGTGCCATTGCATTGAATTCATTGGAGAAATCCAATGAGGTCTATCTAGGTGCGAAGGATCCGAATAAAAGTGCCTATTGTCCTAAATTAGTGCTAAGTAGTAGTCTTTTTCCAAAAATTGAGATTTTTTTGCAGGTTATTCGAATTTTTTTACTACAACAACATTTTTCTGCGGTTGCAGCAGTTTTCTGCGGTTGCAGCAGTTTTCTGCAGTTGGAACAGTTTTCTACAGTTGCACCAGTTATGTTGCAGTAGCAATAACATATATTTTCCATTGTTTTTGCAGGTATTCTACAACAGCTTCCATGAATCTGAAAGCAATTCCTCCTCTCTCTCCATTCAACTATGATGAGTGGAAACCAAAGATGATAGCATATATGAAGAGACAAGGTATTTTTGATATGTGTATTGGTGTTATGAGAGTTTTTGCTTCCTATGAAGAAGAGAATGATTTTCTAAATGAATGTGACAGAGCCTTTGGAGCAATGTGTATTGCTATGTCTCCTAATATGCGCTACCTCATTGATATTGCTGAATATCCAAGTGATATATGGGCCCAACTGGACAAAGAATTTGGCAAGCATAATGAAGATATTGGTGCAAATTATTTGGATAACAAGCCCAGTCATACCTCCTTAAGTGTTCTCCCTAATTATGTCTCGACCTCAATAATATCTCATGATGAAGTTGTTTAAGATAAATTAGAAGATGTAGATTCAACACTCATGTTCTTAATGTCTTCTATTTCGAATTCTGAGCAAGATAATCCAATTCATACTCTAGAATCTGAAGAGGTTCTTAAATCCTCTCTTTCAAATGAGTATGTTGGTGTGAAGAATGATGATCTATTGAATGATTTGGAGGTTAAATCAGATTTTTGAGGTGATACATTCGCCCTCCTTGATCACATGCTTCCTATGAAATTCTATATGATCATTGGCACATGCTCTCAGAGTTTCTTTGAAGATGGAGGACACTACCATTCGCTCGGGTTCAATTCTTAGGCATATTTTGGTGATTTTGGTTTTGATCTCACCCCTGCTGGTTCAAAGGAGATCACAAGAAACCATCTGTCAATTCTTGGAGTTGATTTGAAGTATAAGCCACCACCATCATGTCATAGTTCATTTGGTTATGATCTCACCTATGTTGGTTCAAAGGATATATCAAAGAACTATCTACACATTCCTGGAGTTGATCCTACCTCAGCTGGTTTGAATCACAGGTTCCAGGATGATATTCATATTTTTGGATTTGTTCTCACCATGTTTGGTATGAAGAGCAAGTTCAAAAAGCCTCCATATTCGCTTGCATCCATTGAAGGAGAATACAAGCACATGTTTTTGGAGCATGATCCATTTCTTCCCAAGAGGAATATACCTCCAGACATATGATCAAGCATCACACCTACTTGAGTTTGGAGCAATTAATCTTTTGGTGTGTTTCAGTCTAATTTGAGGGGGGGGTTTCCCATGAGGTTTTCCCCATTTCCTTGGTTCATGGACTGTTCTTTATTTTTTATCATTTATTTGATTGTATGGGTGACCTTTGGTCTCAGTAACCAGGGCCCAGGATGCAAAAGTATGGATTAAGGGGGGGTGTTAGGATATTTTAATACTCCATCCTTGTCCTACCTATCATTATTTATTTTTCCTAGTTGTTGATGATGTCATTTTCCCCCTAGTGGTGTGTAGATTTCATCCAAGATCCATACACCACCTTCTGAGCCCTTCATGCATCATTTTAGGACCACTTCAGTCAGTTACCTATTTTATAAGAACCTACTAAGTGTTCCAGTGCAGTCCACCTGAGTTAGTTGACTCTTGTGGGAGGTTGGAGCTCCGGATGCCACTGATTGTGGCCTCATGTGCCCATTTTGGATTGACATGCATGACAGACTCACTATTGCTCCCTCCTTAATCAGTTAATTGATTGTGACTTCAGTTAGATGAGTTTAGGTTCAGTTTAGTTGACTTTGAGTCTTCCAAAGCACTCTAGTGGTGATAATCCCTATGCTAGACCAACTGAGGTTTGAATTCTCCCGTGTGATTCGAATTATCTCCACTGTATTATAATTGTTCATTATACTAATTATTGCATAGTGTGATATTATTCTTCTCATATCTGAGTTCTGTTGCATTATTATTCTTCTGCTCTTTTTTACTGCAGTTTTCACTCTTATTCAAATGTTTTGCTCATTATTTCTTTGTGAGGTATCCTTGGCTCTTTAGATCTGCTGTGACTTAGAATTTCATAGATCAAACATGAAAATTTTGATGAAGCCACACTAATTTTCAATATGACATTTAGAAGGAACTCATGAACATATTTCTCAAGCTTGTCTTGAGTGAAGAAGCTCCAAGTAAGTGTTGAAATAATTTCTAATTAGAGTGGAAATTGTAAGGTCAAAGGAGTGAAATAATTTCTAATTAGAGTGGAGATTGTAAGGTCAAAGGATAATTATAAAGTGAAAATTTCATAATTGTACTTGGTGGTTTGTAAAGATTTCATGTTTTAGTTATTTTGTAAATATATGGAAATTTTCTTTATGCCATATTGGCAATGTGATATATATATATATCCCTCTGTATTATACATAGATATGGAATGTTCCAATAGATATGCAACTTTTGGTTTGGGTATCAAGCTATGTGGGTTGTGTGCAAATACACCTATGATGTACATTTGTAAATAAGCTTATAAAAGTTCCTAATGGGAGCCAAAGGTCAAGACAACACTATAAACAACTTTGATGTGAAAACTACGATGAGTTGACTCATGTCCTCATTGGGGTTTCCCGTTGGACTTTCCCCTTGGTGTTATCGTAAGACAAATTTGATAAAAAACTTCGAAATACACATGTCCTCTCTCAAAAAAATCCATTGTACCTTCTATCCATGACATCATAAAATCATTCCGACAAAACGTTTTGAAACGTCGACACATGTCCTATTAGGACTTCACCATCAGGCCTTATTTTTCCCATCGCATTCTAGAAACTCTGCCATGTGGATCCTGATACATAGTTAGAAAAAAACTCTCGGGGTTCCTCCCAAGTGCTACTAATCTCAACTCCGATACCGAACTTTGACAACCATCGGGATCCTGTCACTTGTCACCATAGCTGGGTTTCATTATTAGGTTTTCTCTCGAGTGTCACCAATCTCACCCCAAATACACTACAATGACACTCTATTGGATGTTTCCACATGTCATCCTCTGATTTTCCATCAATCTTTATCCATCAAGGTTTCTGAGATCCTCAACACTTTGCCAAAATTTCCTTGCTTCCTGCTCGACGCTTCTTCTAGTTTTTGTGTGTGAATGTGGGTTTTCGTCCCATACAACTTTTTTGTTTCAACCCAGAGCTCTGATACCACTCTATAAAATCCACATCAATCAACCGAACATCATAGAGGGGGATATGAATGATTATCAGTTCTTAAGTAGGCCCGAAGGCCATATACAAATTAATATTGAGAACAATAGTGTGCAAAAGCATAATAATAAACACAACAGAATTTAAATCAATCCACACACATAACACATGCATTTACCATCATAATATAACCGAGGCATAACCATAACTCATTGCTCATTAAAAAAAATTATTCTATATTCAAACACAAAGAAATACTTATCTAGAACCAAGATCCAAGCAATTGGTTGTGTGAGTTCAAGCTTCCACCCAACCATAAGTACTCTATCCATCATATACTATTCTTTCTAAGATTCCACCCCTGAGACAGGATATGATTCCACCAAGGTGAAGGAAACACCTACAAGTTTCTATATCTCAACCCATAACCCATTCTGCTCTCCATGGTCAGGCAGATGCTCATACAGATCTCTACAATAGTCTCCCTCGGCCTGTATACCCTTGACTCCACAATAGCTACCCCACAAAACACCTTCCAGGCTCAAAAATCCCCTTCACTAATCCAGGTCCCTTAGGTGATCCATATTTCCAAGTGCTTCTAGTGTGTGCATAAAAAGATTCCAATTGAGTGCCTACTGCTAGATATCTACCTGTAGCTTTCACTAATGGATTCTCGAGTAGGTATGAGTAGCAGAATTTAAGGAGTCAATGTCAAGCCTCATATCTCACTTACATCCAACTCTCTCTCTCTCTCTTTAGTCTACAGAGGGAAATTACATGGTAGTGAACAGCCTGGTGTTGGGACAAGTCTGTGACAACACAAGAGGGTAGGAATGTCCAATACGTGAGGGTAAGTTGATGAGTGTCTATGCAATGTAATGAATTGGGCGCAAGGGTGAACTAGTAAAAGGTCTCCACTTAAAAGAATCAGGTGAGTCTGGGAATGAACGAGTCTTGGTGGTCCACATGCAAATGAGTCTTGGTGGTCCACATGCGAATGAGTCTTGGTGGTCTACGTGTGAATGAGTCTCAATGATGGTGTCGTGGTAGATCTCTGTGTCTACGAGGGTCGGGGTCCCTGAGGGTGCATAAGTCTCAAGAGAGTCTGAGCGAGAGTGAAAGTTTGAGAGTCTCAATGTAAACGTAAGTATGAGGGGAGCATAAGTCTTGGTGAACGAATGTGTGAGTAAATTGGGTCTGTGAGCATGTAGGCATGAAGGTAAAATCAATGACATGACTCTAAGGTAGGATAGAGGGGAAATAAACTGAATCCCTTGACATAAATTCTGATAATGGGAAAAAGGACTTCTGCAACTATCCCCGAAGCACCTTCATCCGTAGCAATTGGCTCATCCAAGGCTAATGGAAGCAATAATATTGGATCTATGGATAACACTTGGAAATCAAGAATTAAATCCCCCATATCCCCTTTTCCTCTTCCTCTCTAGTGGAATCATAGCCCCTTTGGTGCATCTTACACAACCACCTTGTACCATTCATATTATTATGCAACAGAATATTTACATATCATTCTGATTAGCTTAATAATCCAATCGCATAGTCCAAATAAGAAAACATTTACATAATGGATTCAATATATATTCCAGCGGTCAAACTGGGGGGTAATACATTGATCTTCTCAAATGGTTGGATATGTTGGTAAATTCTTGTTGTCATTTTGATATGGTATGTTTCTTATAAGCTCTAAATAGAAGATGTGTAATATTGAAATGCATTTGAAATGTTATCCTTTTGAAAATATTGAAATGCATTTGAAATGTTATCCTTTTGGGACTACACTAGATACATATTTATAGGAGGAATACAATGTGGAGTTGTAGAGGGATTTGATAAGTGTCGGTGTAAATAATTTTTTTCTAAAGCGGGAGTGTTATATTTCAAGACACTCTAAAATAGTTTACACCATGTTTTTTTGTGCTTCATGATATTTGGGGTACATTGTGTACATTAATCCCATGAATGGTTTGAAATGGATTTACGCATGGGAGGTGGCCCAGGATGGATTAACACTTTGGATATGACTTACTCAATGGTTTCTTGACCTAATTTGGATGCTTACTTGTCATTTTTCCCTAGGGAATTGGATTTCTCTTAACAATTTAGGTGAAATCCTTCATGATGGACACATGGAGATGTTTGTTTTCTTGAAGATGCACTACTTATGAGGTGGAGTATTGTGCATATTAGAGGAGGGTATTAGGCCCTAAAAAACATAGGTTTGCTTGGATTCCTATATGGAGGCATGAAGTTAGCTCGAGGATGACTAGGTTTTGGCATTGTTCAGGAAAGGGAAGTGGACCTGGTGAAGTACATGGCTTAGGAGGATTGATGCAGCCTTTGGAAGCTTTCTTGTGGATGGAATCACCTTGGAGTGTAGCAATCCACATGCGTAATCCTACATCTAATTATTGTAGGTTGATTTTAAGGGCATTGGCTCACACATGTACCGTTTTCCTTCCTTTCCTATAAAATATATAGATGAAGAAGAGAGTCCTTTCACAACTCATTAATTCTTGCTCATCTTATATTATAGATGTGACTAAAGGAGCACAATGGTCATCATCTCTCTCTTATATCTTTATTTGTACTCTCTCTCTCTCTTAGAGTGACAGGGTTTCTTTATAATTTTGGAGTATCTTGAAGATTAGGATAGGGTTTCATCCATTGGAGATATGGAGATTAGGTTTTTAAGATGAAACCAATTTGTTCTAGATTTCTGATAAATATATGGTATGGACATGAAATTCACCTTGTGCATATTAATGAAGTTTTCAACTATCCATTTGTTATGCAACAAATTCCCCAAAAGAACATAAATAAACAAGAAAGAGTAATCCACACCTTAATAATGAAGGAAAGAGATGAATAACAATCCTCTTCGAGGGGAAAACCTCCTTATACAATGTACTAAATACACAAGACGAGACAAGATGATTCAAATGAAAAATTATCCTTGATATATATAGGAGACAAAGAGGTACAATTTCCACTAATGGACTCAAGCCAATGTCAATAATATAAAAATAATAATATAAAGTGCCCAATTTAGGGGGGAATGGGACACAATTTAGGGCTTAACATGCCCCTCCCCTTTAGATAAGTGTTGTACTCAATGCTTGGTTAGTTGTGGATGATTATGAATGAAGGACTCATTTTCCCATGTCGAATATTCTACTGGTAAGTTCTTCCACCTGATGAGGTACTCAGTAATAACCCAATTTTGTTAGAGTTTACACTTTAATTCAATTTAGTTAGATCTTTAAACTTAAAGATAGACAAGCACAACAAAACACAAAATACACAAGAAATTTCCTCAGGGAAACCATAAAGGAGAAAACCCCGCAGCTTCCTCGGAAATAGATTTGTCACTAGTACAATATCAATCAAGATGGAAAACCCAAACTATAAGATGTCTTCTGAAGCTTCTCTCTTTCTCCTCCATCTAACTTGTCTTCTCTCTCACTTAGTGCTAACTTTCTTAAGTGAGTGTGATGTCCAAATGAAAGAGTGATCCTCTCTATTTATGCTTTAAGTATGATTGACCTAATTCCCTAAGGGGTCGACTTCTCTAACTGACTGGGACGACCTATCCTAGGGAGACTCAAAAATACATTTTACATTTGACCTTTGGGTAACTATTGCCCCAAATTACAATGGAGGTTTTACCTCGATATTATTGCATGACCAAATACAAAAATGACATCCCTGAACGGAGGAAAAACATCTCCGATGGAAGTACAATAAAAATACAATAATAATATAATAATAATATACAAAAGAATATCTTTCGAAGTTACATTTACAACAACACTCCCTCTTAACTAGGAAGGTATTCTCTTTCCATGGTCATCATCACTACATAATCATCATCGCTAGAACGTCATCAACACTGGATCATCATCATCATTGCTGCAACAATCCTCATCGCGTTGATCATTGACTAGTGACATCTCTTGAATCTATCTGTAATGATAATTTCTACAGAGCTAGACCTTTTTCATGATGGATGTAGGCCTAACTCTCATCTATGTCTTCATCATCTCTAAGATCAAGCCATAAAGTAGGTACAAACCAAGACCACAAATTACATTGCCACAAAAATCGCCTTCGTCTCCTACTATCATCTCATCGTATCCGGATCATCTCATCATCCCACGCAGAGAGCAGCCCAGGTGCATACATCATGTCCAATAGACAACCTGTATCTTCCACCCAATGGATACAACCCAGGAACATCTGCGTCTTCCACCCAATGGATACATCCCATATGTATTATGTCTCTCTCTTAGTCAACCTATGTCTCCCACCTAGTGGGTACAACCTAGGGACATTTGTGTCTTCCACCCCGTGTATACAACCCATATGTATTACGACTCTCTCGGTCAACCTGTGTCTTCAAACATGTGGATACATCATAAGAGAATATCATATGCATTATGTCCTTTCGGACCACCTATGTTTTCCACCATGTAATATACATCCCAGGCACATCCCATATGCTTTATGACCCGTGGACCTATCGGTGTCTTCAAACATGTGGATACATCCTAGGAGCATCCCAGATGCATTACATCCTTGCAGACCACCCATGTCTTCCACCATGTAAGATAAAACCCTGGTGCAACTGCATCTTCCGATCACATCACTCCCTCTTTTGAGGAACATCGATCTAGATAACACCAAGCTTCTCTCTGAAGTACTCAAACTTTACTCTTTCTAATAGCTTGGTCAACGCATCAGATTTATGCTCGTCTTTCGCCACATACTAGAGCTTCACTGCTCCTCTCTGCACCATATCCTGGATATAGTGGTACTTGATCTCAATATGCTTCAACTTGTCAGGAAACACCATGTTATCGGAAACTTCACACAAATATGGTTGTCACAAAAGATACAAGTCTCCTCTAGGTCGATATCAAACAAATATGATAGTAGCTTCCAAATTCATACTGCCTCACAACTAGCCAAACAAGCTGCAACATACTCTGCTTCGGTTGTACTCAATGCCACACATGACTGATTCCTGCTAAACCACGAGATCATACCAGATCCCAAACTGAAGTAGTATCCTAAAGTGCTCTTCCTGTTTGTGGCACTTCCTGCCCAATCCAAATCAACATAACCATGAAGGTTAATATTCTGATTCATCTCATATTTGATCCCATACTCAATTTTACCCCTCAGGTGCCTCAATATATGCTTTGCAGCAATCAAGTGAACATGTCTCGGATCCCTCATGAACTGGCTCAGGGTGTTCATAACAAAACATATGTCTGGTCTCATGTTCGTTAAGTACATCAACGAACCAATCATCTTCCTGTACATTGTGGCATCAACTGTCTCTGAAGAAGCGTCACATAGCAGCTTCAAGTTCGATGCCATTGGTGTGGCCATTGCCTTGCATTCCATCATTTTGAACCTCTTTAGAATCTCTACTGCATATTTTCCTTGGCCAAGGAAAATCCCATCTACACTCTGCCACACCTCCATGCCTAAGAAGTAGTGCATCATCCCTAGGTCCTTCATCTCAAACTCTGCGGCAAGCCTTCTCTTTGTATCTGCAATGAGCTCATCTTCTCCTATTACAAACATGTCATCTACATATAGTAGTAATATCACTGGTCTTCCGCCCTCAAACTTGAAGTAGCGGTTGGAATCTACTTTGTTCTTGGTAAAGCCTAGGCTCATAAAAAATTTGTCCATCCTTCCGTACCATGTCTTGGGTGCCTGCTTCAAACCATACAAGGGTTTCTTTAACTTGCACACATGAGTCTGTTTGTCATGTGTCTCGAATCCCAGTGGTTGCTCCACATACACTTCCTCTTCGACTACACCATTCAAGAATGTTGTCTTGACGTCCATTTGGTGTACCTTCCATTTCATTATTATAGCCAATGCAAGTATAGATCTGATGGAAGTGTGTCTTGCTACAGGTGCACCTGTATCTTCGTAATCTATGCCTTCTTTTTGGGAGAAGCCATGTGCCAGAAATCTTGCCTTGTGTTTTTCAATGCTACCATATGCAGCATGCTTGATCTTGTAGATCCATTTTGAAGTCACAACAGAATTCCCTATTGGTCTCGGAACTATATCCCATACATCATCCTTCATAATCGATTGGTACTCTTCGATCATGGAATCCTTCCATTCCTTCTTTTCTGATGCTTCCTTGTAGTTGGAAGGTTCTTTATCAATGATGTCACATGGTAGGGCCACACAATGGAGTATGGTCTGGGTATTTTGATTTCTCTATGCATCCCATCTGGAGCACCATACTTCTCTACATATTGTATTGCTTCACGTTCCCATGTTGTTTTTCTCTTGTGGGAGTTCTTATCACGAGGTGGATCTACAGGTTCTTGTGGTTTTGTCATGTCATGGTCTTGGTGATCTTCTTGGATTGTATCCTCCATAACTGTGTCTCTAGTTATGGGAATTTCAGGTTCTTCATTTTCTTCAATAGGTAATTTTCTTGATTTGTTGTATGCTGAATCTTCATCAAAATTTACGTCTTTGCTGATGTCGATCTTCTTGAATCCTAGGAAGTATATTCGGTAAGATTTTGATGTGTCGATGTATCCCACGAATATCCCATTCTTTACTTAAGGATCTATCTTTGTTCTCTTTTCTTTCGGGATGTGCATGTACACAGGGAAGCCAAATATCCTAAGATGGCTGACTTCTAGTTTCTCTCCTGAGAAAGCTTCTTCGGGAGTCTTGTTGTTCAATACACGGTGAGGTGTATGGTTTTGTACATACACATGTGTCCTTGCTTCTTATGCCCATAAGTGCATCGGGAGATCTTGATCATGTAGCATTGCCTTCGCTGCTTCCATTATTGTTTTATTCTTACTTTCTGCAATGCCATTCTGTTGAGGATTGTAAGGAGTGCCCAACCTCCTCTTAATCCTGGATTCTCTTCAAAGGTCCTTGAATTCTTCTGAGGTGAATTCTCTAACATTGTCTGATCGTAAATTCGTGATCTTCCTTTCAGTATGATTTTCAACCAAGGATTTGAATTACTTGAATTTGATAAATACTTCATCTTTTCCCTTCAAGAAATAAATCCATGTCTTACGAGAAAAGTCACCTATAAAATAAACATAGTATACATACCCTATTAATGAGCTGGAAGACATGGGACCACACACATCTGAGTGGACTATCTCCAAGATTCCTTTTGGCTTGCTTTCACTGCTAGGAAAATTCTTCTTCATGTTCTTCCCTTGTGCACATCCCTTTCAAATGCCTTCATGCATTGTCTGGATTTATGGTAAACCTGAAACTACGTTGCTTGCAATTGGTAGTGCTCTATAGTGCACATGTGCAAGCCTCTTGTGCCATAGTTTGCTTGGTTCCATGGAATCATGAACCAACGTTTGTTCCGGTTGACCTTTTAACATGTATAAGCCTTCCTCCTGCTCTTTAATTATTGTTGCATCATTTATTGTCTTTCCTTTTGGCCACATTAGAACTTGGTCATCAACAAATGCATGAACTGCATTCCTTTAGCATCTAAATTTGAGATGGAGAGAATATTTTTCTTCAAACCTAGTACATAGAGAACATCTTTCATCTTTAGTGATTTTCCAGAATCTAGCTTGTAGGAATCTTCTCCACTTCCTTTGATGGGATATTGATAATCATCCCCAAGTTTCACCTTGTGAGGTGACTCATGTTCTGACAGGTTGATGAAATATTCTTTGTACCCCGTCATATGCTTGGATGCTCCACTATATACAAGCCAATCATTGCTCCCATGAGTGATGGTACCTGTGAGTGCTGAGATTAAGACATATTCTTCATCACTTAAAGAATCATCCCTTTCTTCTCCGGTTTTTTTCCTTGATGTTTCATCATCTTCATTGGTGTGAGCATGATGCCTCTTCTTGTTCGTTTTTCCTGGAGGATCCTTGGTTTCTGGGACAATTTCTTGAGTAATGTCCCTTCTCATCACATGCAAAACATCTAATACTAGATAGATCTCTTCTAGGTCCATGATTCCTATTGGGCCTTCTGGATATATTGTTATGATGGTCCTCCCTCTTGTTATGATTTCTTTTTTTGTGAGCAATTAGAGCTTGAGCATCATTAGCTCCCATATTCTCTTCTCTTGCTACTAGTCGAGCTTCTTCTTGGGTGCATTCTTCCCATAGTCTGTTGAATGTGATTAACTTGTTTCTGGCACATATTCCTTGAATGAATGAGTGTCGTGATCTTGGGAGACCATTCAAGGTGGTCATTACAATATCTCCTTCTACTTTGTCTTCAATTTCTTCAAGTTGGTCCTTGATTTGAGAGACCCTTGTGAAGTAATATTGCATAGTCTCTGAGTGTTGTATATTTACATTTTTGAGTTGGTTCCTTAGATTCATCTTCTGATTTATGTTCTTCCCTTCGAATATCTTCGTTAAAGCATCGAACATCTCCTTGGGAGTATTCAAGGATGATAATGATGAATGAGATGATCTTTGATGGAGTCTGCAATAATCCTCTTGGATTTGACCAATTTCTTCTTGTGGATTGTTTGTGCCTCTTCTCCCTTTGGTTCTGGAACCTCCCCATTGACATATTTGTCCAAGTCATTTTCTTCTAGGACAAGAGAGATTCTATACTTACATGGTCGGAAGTTATCAGCTCCTTCAAGCTTGGTATGATTTGTCATTTTCAAATGAGAACCACAAATGGAAATACCAAGGAATTATATCTTACCAATTTAAGATGCCCGATCTAGTTCTGGAGTTGGATGACCTAGGGTTTGTCAGAAAAACCCTAAATTTCCAAACTTGTAATTTTGAACTTCTGCTTGGACAGAAAGATGCGCCTCCTCAAGGCGAGTTGTCCAGTGTAATCCTTTTTCCAGATTGATGGAGGAAAATCCCAAAAGTTTGATGCCCTAGTTTTCTCCCGACCCAAGTGACTGGGTCAAAAATGAAAATTCTTCAAATTGAATTATTCTTCCTCCAAAATATTTGCCCTCCTAGGGTGAGTTATCCTAGCCCTCTTTTCTTGATGATCTTTGAAGAAAAGACCTTGAATTGGGAATCCCTAGTTTCCTGTTGCTGCACAAAGCCTTCTGTTTAGATTGGCTTTGATACCATGTTAACGTTTACACTTTGATTCAATTTAGTTATATCTTTAAACTAAAAGATAGACAATCGCAAAAAACACAAAAGACACAAGAAATTTCCTCGGGGAAACCATAAAAGGAGAAAACCCCGCAACTTCCTCATAAATAGATTTGTCACTAGTACAATATCAAGCTAGATGGAAAACCCAAAATATAAGATGTCTTCTGCAGCTTCTCTCTTTCTCTTCCAACGAAATTTTCTTCTCTCTCACTTGGTGTGAACTTGCTTAAGTGATTGTGATGTCCAAATGAGAGAGTGATCCTCTCTAGTTATACTTTAAGTGTGATTGACCTAATTCCCCAATGGGGTCAACTTCTCTAAGTGACTAGGACGACCTTTCCTAGGGAGACTCAAAAATACATTTTACATTTGACCTTTGGGGAAATATTGCCCCGAATTACAATGGATGTTTTACCTCAATATTCTTGCATGACCAAATACAACAATGACATCCCCGAACGGAGGAAAAACATCTCCGACGGAGGTACAATAAAAATAGAATAAAATATAATAATAATATGCAAAAGAATATCTTTTGAAGTTACATTTACAACAACAAATTTCGTAGTTGTTTGGTCCTTCTTTTAGTGATTTGTTTAAGTTCCAATATGACTTCATTCTTCATCAAGTTCCAGCAAGATAGTTTGAATTGAGATCTTGTCTCCTATTTCCTTCTTAAATCAAGAAAGGTGGAAAATTGGGTGTACCATTGAAGATGAAGGGAGCTCCAATTTGTAAGCCATACTACCAATATTCCCCAACACTTTATAAGGACCATAGTACTTGGGAGTTAATTTATTGTTCTTATCACGGTTGCTTGAGGGGAATATGTTTGTAAGCTTGTAACGTCAAAAATACCCAATCCCCTTCTTCAAAACTCCTTTCACTGCGATGTTGATCTACTTGTTGTTTCATCATTTTTTTTATATAACCAGGTTGTCCTTCAATATCTGAAGAACTTCTTGCTGGTGCTCGAGGTGATCTTCACAGCTTGAACTTTATATTTTCCTTTCAAGGGAGAAGTGATAGATGGAGATTGGTACCCGTAAAGTGCCATAAATGGCGACATTTTTTATGATGTATGGAAGGAAGTATTGTACCACCGTTCTACCAAAGATAGCCATTTCACCCATTATGTTTGTTCAACATATGCAAAGCAATGAATATAGCCTTCCAATTTTTTTTTCACTATCTTAGTTTTCGTATCGGATTGAGGATAATAAAATGAACTATGAGCTAACTGGGTACCCAAACATGAAAATAATTCAGTCCAAAATTTTCTAATGAAAATTGGATCTCTATCACTTACAATAATCTTTGAGTTTCCATGTATCTTTTGAACGGTTTCCATGAATGTTGCAGCTACTATACTTGTGTTAAAAGGGTGAGAGAGTGAACAAAAGTGTGCATACTTGGTGATTCTATCAACAACCTCCATAATAAAATTATTCTCCTCTGACTTGGGTAGACCTATGATAAAATCCATTTTGACTTCCTCCCAGCACTGACAAGGTATGTCTAATGGTTATAAAAGACCTGGGGTCTTAATTGTTTTAACCTTATTTTGTTGGCAAACCAAACATTCTACCATGAACCTTTTAACATTTGATTTAAGACCTTCCCAAAAAAAATTATTCTTGACCCTATGGTAGATTTTAAGAAACTTGAATGCCCTCCTATATGAGAGGTGTGTAATTCCAAAAGGACCTTTTTTGAGTTGGGAGTTCTTACATATATATAATCGATCCTTATACCATAATTAATCATTTCTCCACACAAAAGTATCTGATGCGTCGGGATCATTTTGTAGTGTTGGTTGTGGAGCCTAATCTTCCTATTCAGAGGTCGTGTTTCAGCCGTGTCTGGATCCCAGCCCATGACAGGGGGGTTTGGGGGTATTGGTTGTTCCATAGTATTTTCCCATGGTAATCCCTCTTTAAAAGGAAGGCATTGTACTACAACTTTGTATTGTAGCATTAGAAAAATATATATGGTTGTGTAAGAGAGACATACATATAACAAGATAACATATATTCCATTATCCACTAACAAAAAATTTCTAAGGAAGGGATTGAAAATGGAATTCATCAAACCTTGAAATGTGGAAGGTACATTCATAAGTCCAAAAGGCATGACCATAAATTCATAATGACCTTCATGAGTTCTAAATGTTTTTTGGGGATGTCTTCTTCCTTCATTCTAATATGATGATATCTTGAATGATGATCCAACTTTGTGAAGTAAACTGCTCCATGTAGTTCATCTAACAATTCATCAATGACAGGAATTGGAAACTTATCTTTAATGGTGAGCTTGTTGAGCTCTCTATAATTTGGACATATACACCATGAGCCCTCCTTGTGTTCCATTTACATTGGTGCATCTTAAGAACATTGGCTAGGCCTAATTATGCCATCCTCTAACATTTCTTCAACCATATACTCAATTTCGCTCTTTTGTCCATAAGGGTATTTGTAAGGTCTAATGTTAGGAGGAACACTTCCTGGAATCAAGTGAATAGAATGATCATGATCTCGAGTAGGTGGAAGACCTTTTGGAATATCTTTAAATACCTTGGAATGCTTATCAATGACCCTTTAGAGATCTAGGGGAATATGAGGCTTAGATGTTTGAACCTCTAGTGAGCATAATTGTGCAATTACACCCCGATGCCCCCTTTTCTACAATTTTGTTATTCCATTAGAGCTTATCACCTTGCTTGGTTTCCTTGTGATACCCCTTAACTCAAATTATTTTCCTTCCAAGGAAAATTTCATGAAAAGTTCTTGAAAATTAAAATCCATTTTCCGAGTGATTGTAACCATTGGACCCATAAGACTACATCAGCACCACCCATTGGGATAGAAATCATTGGACTATTCAATACATTTCCCCCCATAGTAAGAGTGATATTATGACATTTCCTTGAGCAATTGATAGTTCTTCCATATACAATTGAAGCTCTGGTGCTGGAGATATAAAGCAATCGAGAACTCTGGCTAATATATAATGAATGAAATGATGATTACTACCAAAATCAATCAACACTTTTACCTTTGTCCTTTTGACATATCCTTCGATATTGAGAGTTTGAGAAGTGTTAATTCCATCCAATGCATGACAAAATATGGTGGAAGTAATCTCTTCTATTTATTCAACTTGAGATGGTTCTTGTTCGTTTGCTTCTTCTTCCTCACAATCGATGTAGAATAATTTATTCTCACTACACTTGTGTCCCTTGTTATACTTGTTGAGGTGTAAACCTTGTAGGTTGGGGTGGGTTAGAAGAAGGAACATTAATATCTCTATAGGTGTTAGAGGTGGTCCTTCTAGTATCCATCGCCATATTTTTACTTTCAACCTTCCTTGCCACCATGAAAGACTTCTCTAAGGATGTTGGTTCGAATAGATGCACCTCGTGTTGAATGTTATCCTTCAAGGTTCCAATCAATATATCCAACAATTTATCATCTGGTATGTCATTCACTCTGATACTCAACTTTTGAAATTTTTGAATGCGCTCGATTATTGAACCCTTTTTCCTTATATTTATCATTGGGTAAAGGAGTTGCTCTTAGCACCATCATGATATGATATCAATTTTTTTCTATAAAAATGGACCAAGGGATAATAGATTTCTTTTTGCGTTCATAAAACCATTAGTACCACACTAACTATTGAGGTTCTAAATATAAAGATGCAATAGTTACCTTTTGTAGATTTGGCACCTGATGTATTTCAAAGAATTGCTCCATTTGGAATATCCATGTTATGGGGTCCTGGCCATCAAACTTCCTCATGCCGATCATGGGGAGTTGGATACCCTTTGGGGACCATTCCTGATTAATTCCATTATTAGAATCAAATGCTCTTGGAGTATGATTATTCAGGGATGGTTGCTCAACATGGACACTCTTTATCTTCTTGAGTACCCTAGACCACATACTCACCTTTAGGAAGCTTTTCATCTGGATTTTGTATGATATTAGCAATCATTTCCATATTTTCATCCATATTCTTCTCCATTTGTCCCATCCTTTACTCCATATTTTTCTCCATATTAACTAAATCAATCATTCTCACAGAGCATTTAATGAGATCTTCTAAGTTGGATACCCGAAAAGATAGGTCTTGACTTTCATCATAGGTCAGGGATGCACCCTTTGTTGGTTTGAGTGGAGTTGTGTGGCCTCTTCCACCAACTTTTGGTGCCATTTGAAACAATAAAAATAGATATCTATGATCTCTATCACAACTTTGAGATCAATCCAAATAGATCCTTCTACTAGAAGTTATTTAAATTTGAGATGGCTCACCTTTTTAAAACCTTGATTTGGAGATTGTTTTGTTGGTTGAACTTCCACCTGATGGAACTCTGAAATTCCATCCCCTCCGAGTATGAAATTCCATACAATGGTATCTTGATATGTCCTCTTGCCAATGCCACGGGTTTCATTGAATTATGATGTGCCAAGAGTAAATGGCTGCAATTTTCCCACAATGTGCTGATTTTTTAAATTTTCCAGAGAGCAAACTTGTATGGCCTGCCACATGTCCAATTTTCTTCCTAGATCTATAATAGATATCACAAATACTATAGTTTTTCTTCTTTCATATGAAACATGTCTCATTCAATTTGCAGCTCGCATGCTCTAGATATAACATTTTTTTCCAATGGCACCTTTTTGAGACTAGTTTTTGGGCTAGTCAAAAACCCTAACTTCCATTGAGTATAACTCTGAACCCATAAGAGTCAAGATATGAAACTTGTACCATAGATAGATCGATCTATTTTCTACTTCACCTCTGATTTTCGATGTCTGAAATGTCCTAGAAAAAATTATAGCGAAAATGTCAAGATGACTTGTTTTGGAAGCATTCAAGCTCTGATACCAAATGTTATACAACAAATTCACCAAAAGTGCATAAATAGACAAGAAAGTGTAACCCACGCCCTAATAATGAAAAAAAGAGATGAATAGAAATACTCTTCGAGGGGGGAAACTCCTTATATAATCTACTAAATACACAATACAAGACAAGATGATTCAAATGAAAAGGTCTCCTTGATATATATAGGAGAGAAAGATGTACAATTACCACTAATGGACTCAAGCCGACAACAATAATATAACAATACTAATATAATGTGCCCAATTAGGAGGAATGAGCCACAATTTATGGCTTAACACCATTACTTGTGTAAATTGCTAAGTTGATTTCCAAACATCTATGTGCTTCATGATTTGTAATTTATTGTTGTATATGTCTTGCCAATTTGACATAAGGATGATTATGTTAAGTGATTTAACATTGTAATTAAAGAAGACCATCATAGATCCATCTTAAACCCGTATCTATCAAGCACCAAGAGGGATCCAATTTCTTGAGGTGTATTTCTTTTTTTAAATTTAAACTCAAGAAATTTGAACTCTCTTGATTGATAGATCCCGTTTAAGTTTTAAGTTTTTATTTTATAAACGAACATCTATTTTTAATTACTTTTCATAATTTCTTTTTTTAAATTTAAACTCAAGAAATTTGAACTCTCTTGATTGATAGATCCCGTTTAAGTTTTAAGTTTTTATTTTATAAACGAACATCTATTTTTAATTACTTTTCATAATATTTTATTTTATGAACCAACATAGATTTTTTTAAATACTTTCCATAATTTTTTATTTTATGAGCCGACATGAATTTTTTTAATTATTTTGTTGGTAACAAACATTACAACATCTCCCCCATACTGGGCTTAATATTTACTAATTTTAGTAAATATATGACACTGCTTACTTTTTACTTTAAAATTTACTTTAATATCGGGAAGCACGGCAAGGGCTGTAGAGTCCATTATTAGGCCGACATAATATTTACTACTTTTTACTTTAATATTTACTACTTTTTACTTTAATGTTACAAAAGTTACTAATGTTACATCACATTACAAGATCTCTTCCATACTGGGCTCTAGAGCGCCTCTCGGTGCAATAAGAGTTGTTTTGTTGTATTCACTAATATAAATAAGGGTTTCATTTATAGTTTATACATGATAAAATTTTCATACAAAGTCAAAATTTATCAAAACACTTTGATGCCTTTTCTCTTGGATTGCCTAGAAATTTGTGATTACTAAGGATTGATATATTATCCATTGTTGATGCCATTTTAGTTATATTTCATAACAACCTTAAAGCTGAAAATTCAGAAAATTAAAATCGAGGAAACCTCTAAAATAAATACGAATATAAAAATTGTATTAGAACTCTCAATTGACAAAATTCCGACAACCTATAAATAATGACCGAACAAAATAATTATATTTAAAATGGAGTCCCCCAAAAGTATTGATTTTGTGCTAAACTTTTTCATTGATCCAATTTAAATAGAAACAATAATCATCATAATAGAAATAGCAATAATTTCCTCATCCTGCGAGCCATCTTCTTACTATAAAGTGGAATTTCGAACATAAATATAAGTTTTAATTGTTAAAAATTGAGAAACATGGGAAAAGAACATTTTAGTTGGTTAAATAACAAAATAACAAGAAAACTAATAATTGAGATTCATGTTTTCACCCACCAGTTTCAATTTTTTTCTTCCATTTTTTCCAAAAACATATTAGAAATGGTTCTATATTTTGTCACTATTGTTTAATGAGCTACAAAATCATCATGCATGATTTCATTTTGTAAGACTCACACTCATGGAATATATTTAGGTCTCCATGGATCAAATTACATGCTTAATATGGATATTGGAAAAATCACATACATATTTTGGTGTTCAAGATGTGAGTCAGGGAAATAAATTTTTAGGGGTGAAATTTGGTCAATTGGGTTTCTTTTTAAATAAATTGCTATTTGGTCGTTTTTAGTCTATAATATCATCTATATTTACATAAAATATGTTTTTTTATCATAATATTCACCAAAATTTACAATTTTTAGTAGTAAATTGTATGTTTCATATTTAATATTCGCCTACCTATCTATATATATGTTTTTTTCATTCCAAAATAATTGCCTAGAATACTATACTTAAGTATGCTATTATAATTTTTAAAAATTACCTTGATGAGGGTATGAGACCTCATCGCCACATTCTTTATTTGGATCATTTACCCAATTGATGCCAATATGCATTGTGAATTAAATTATTGCTACATTTTATTCACAAGGATTTTGTTGTATTGTTTCCAAGGTACAAGTTGGTTTTGGTTTTGTTGTATGTGTGGATAGTTTCATGGTAAAGTTAGTATTTCAATGATTCATGTTACCATAATCACAGGACTTGTTTTTATGGTCATCCATGTGTTGGAGTCAGTTGTAAATATGATATATTTAAATTTATTTATTTATGTTAATGGTTTATGGGTAGCTATTTTAGGAATAAAAACAATGATTGCATTCCATGACATAACATTTGGTTTAAGCATATTCTTTAAAACAATTTGTGAGCAGTATTAGCATTCCCATATTTAGCACATATATCTACAAGGCCAATGCCCACATTAACATTAAAATCCAAGGTGAAAAACTTTCAAGGCAACACCTTCAAAATTTGGCCCCTAAACATAAATTTTGCATCTCTCACTAGGGAAATCCTAGTTTCAAGAATCATAAAAAATGACAAACAATGGGACACCTTGGAGAGCATTGACCCTAGTAGTAATGTGATGTTATGAGTCCAATTGAATCAACGATTATAGGTCTGAGGCTTTTTTCTTCATTTTATGGAAAGATCAAACTTGTAGGCCAAAGATATCAAGGATACATGGCATATTGGTCAGGCCCAAAAATAAACTATGTGGAAAAATCACATGCCATTAACTATGGAAAGTGTGTTTTCATAATATCATGGTGATCCCGCATTCCACACATTTTCTAGACCTATTTTTCAAACTTCAATCCCCAAATGCAAATTTTTCAATGCCTCTTATTAGGAAATACCCTAGTTTTGGGAATCATCATAAAAACCAAGCACTAGGTTATGGGTCTGGTAAGAGAGGAATGCCTCTAGTGGTGCTTCGATGTCATGATTCCAACAAAATCTATGCCTCATCGATCCAAGGCTTGGTTTTCATTTTATGGCAAATCACAACTCTTGACCTAGAGCCACTCAAGGGCACATGGCAAATTGGTCCCAAAGGCCAAAAAACAAATAGAGCATCAAAATGGCATGTCATCAATTCTAGAAATCTATTTGGAAAAGGATAAGGTGAGTCACTACCCAAGCACTTCCAAGTCATTTTTTTCCAAATTTGACACCTAAATCAAATATTGTATTTCCTCTCATTAGAGAAAACCCTATTCAGAAATCATAAAAAATACAAGCATCAAGCCATGTGACTCATAGGACAAGGGCAACGTTAGCAATAATTCGATGTCACAAATACAAAGAAATTCATAGTTCAATAATCCAAGACCATGTTTGCATTTTATGGCAAGTCACAATTACCCCTTGGAGACATTCAAGGACACGTCGCTAATTCATTTCAAAGGAAAAAAGCAAACCAAGCAATGAAATTGCATGTTGTTAGTTCCAATAAGCATGTTTGGGCATGGTTGAGGTGAGATGTTGTTCAAATGCTTCCAAGGCAATGATTTTCAAAATATGACCCATGAATGCAAATTTTGCATTGCCTCTCATTGGGAAAAACCCTAGCTACAAAAATCACAAAAAACATTTAACATGCGACTATCTAGAAAGGAGTGGAGTCCAACAAAATCGAACATCACTCAATTTGTGGCCCATTTCACATTTTATGGCAAGTTTTAGCTTGCGACCCAAACCCATTCAAGGTCAAATGGATAATTGGCCTTGGGAGAAAAAAAATCGAGCAACACAATTGTGCATTGTCATTTTCAACAAGTATGCTTGAGCAAGGACTAGGTGGTCATGTTTTCCATGCGCTTCCAAGGCAAAACCATAGTTTCAAAAATCATTGAAGAAAGCAGGCATCACACCATTGCACTTTATGGGAGAGGGGTACCCCTAATGGTACTTCAATATCACAAGTCCAACGAAATTAATTTGTTGACCTGATGCTCAGTTTGTGTTTTATGCAAGTTACAATTCATAAGCCCAATAGCCCAAAGCCATTCAAGGACACACAAATTTAGCAAATTAGTATCAATGGAAAAAAAATCAAGCAACAAAATTGCAAGCCATCCACTTTGGCAAGCATGTTTGGGCAGCGCTGAAGTGGGTACATCGTCCTCATGTTTTGAGGCAACATTTTCAAAAATTGATTCCTGGATGCTTTGTGAGGGTGGTCATTCTAGGAATAACAAACAATGATTGCATTCCATGAAAACATTGTGATTAGACATTCTTTTAAACAATTTACCGGACAAATTAATTAACTTTACCACATTTGGCAGATATATCTAGTATCTACAAGCTTACAAGCTTACAAGCTTAATGCCCGCAGTAACATTAGTTTCAAATCCTTTCATATTATAGAACCATACATTTGCTTACTTTGATCCGGAGGCAAAAAGATCTGCACATGCAAGAAGAACACTAACAATGGACCCAATTCCTTTATTGTAGAAAATGAAAGACTACTTCAGATTTGTATATTTTTTTTATATTTATCATATACTTGACTTCCTATTTATCATATACTTGACTCCCTGGAAGAGACAAAATCGAACCACCAAGGTAAATCCATTGCTAGCCCAAGATTAGGGACCTAAGTTTTGTTTATTTTCTAAAAATATTACAAGTTTTTGTTTTTTTATGACACTTTGCTCTGACAGTATATATGAGATAAAAATCCATATCAAGAAATTTCCATGGTATTATTTACATAAAGTCAGGTATTCAAATGGTCATCTGAGTCGAAATCTTGAGTCCTTAATAAGGTCCTAAGAAGAGATGGCCATGTACAAAACCTTTTTTATGGCTATAAAAGAATACCTGAAAGTTAAATAACTAAAGTAAAATTTGTGATCTTTTAACTGGACAGTTACACATTTATAGCATTTGACTTAGCGAAAGAAAATGGATATTGTGGGTAGAATGATGTCATTTCCTTCTTCATCTTCACAATCAACAACAATGTCAAAATGATGACGATTTGGAGGTAGCTTTAGCTTTGCTATGTCTTCAACCAGGTCTACCACTTTTTTGCCCAGTCTTTCCTGGTGTCTGGGATATATGGTGCTATACAACAATGCTCTCCCGCATGACACAAAACAGACATTCAAGCCTTTAGCTTGCAAGAAATCTAACAAGCCTTGTATAGTTGGATTCCCATTAAGGAACCATCGATCCCATACAGACCAGCTTAGATTCCCATGCTTTGTAATTTGTGGGGGAACAGGTTCGGCCATAGAGAATAGAGGGAGTGCTAGGTTGGCAAAAGTGTTGCGATACTTTTCAACCTTGTGGCCTAATATAACCTTGTAAAGTTCCAAACACACTAGACCAGTAGCCATTGCAGTGGTGGTTGCAATTGCAGGAGCTATTCTGCCAGCTATGAATTTGGCCTTGAGCTTATCTACTTCTGGTATGTTATAGTTCCTTGCTCTCATATTAGCAAATCCAGCTATAAGTTCCATGTGATAATTTGTATCATCATCCTGCATAGCAAAAAAGCACCAAAGTGTGGACTGAGTTTTGTTCCCATGGATAGTATTGGAATATAATCCCTCCCACCAACAAACAACACATTTTATTTTATGAAAGACCTGTTAGTACACCATAATAGAGATTGATGAGAAAATTTGAAACTAAATTAGATCATACCTTTTCGAACTGAATAGGGTTCATCCGAAACCCTGAAGAGAGATTTTTAACACCAGTTTCTAGTGTGCTGATCAGTTTATCAATCAGTGTAGTATCATCATCATGAAATGTAGAAGAGTTCAGATTTGTGTCTTTCTCATCTGTCACAATTTTCACCCCTTCTTTTGGCTTGAAAACTGGAAGATGCACTTTTTCAACCTCCTCTGATAATCTCTTTGAATTTGAAGCCCAGTCTGGAATGGGAATGCCATATGTTTTAGCTCTTAAAAATGAGGCTGCAAGAATTAGGGACATGTGACTGGGATCATGGGAAGTAAAGTCCACGGGTTTGGGGAAACGCTTGGGAGCAGACCAGAATTGCAAACCTGTGCTTGTGGTTGCATTCTCAGGGAAGTTGAAAGTAAGCTCCTTCACACGATTTGAAAAGTAATCCTCGAACCTGAATCAAATCAGTCAGTGATTTGCTAATTTGTTTTAGTCAAATCCAATCCCGGAAATAGTAAATTACAAGGAATAACTATGAAAATGATTTAAGATTGCTGCAAGGCAAGATGCAAATGATAAGTAGAAATTATTTTATAATTATAAAAAGGGAGGGGAAGGAAAGGGCTTAGTTACTTTGTTCTAGCCCAGGAGAGACAATCTTCAAATGTTAGGCATCTCTTTAAAATCAAACAATCGACAACAGACTCCAGAAGTTGTCGAGACTGACAAGCCTGAGAATCCCCTGCAGACTTGATTGCTGCTATGTATTCTTCTGGTTTGGAAAGGAAAGCATTTACTTCAGCTGGAGTTTTGAGGAAGAGACCCTCAAATTCGGACCTTGCCCATGTGAGACAGTGGTGAATATTATGTGGAAAAGAGTGAAGAGTGCACATAGGTGCTTGCTTTTCAGGTGGATCTTCTGATGCTCCATAGTTCTCAGTCAAATGAGGAATAACCATTTGGGTATTGCACTTGGTTCCCAGAGTTCCAGACTCTAGCAATGGCTTCTGATAGTAAACACACCTTGAATCTACATACAGCCTGGCATTGACATTGTCCAGGGCATTTAAAACAACATCAACACCACTCTTCCAAAAGGAGTCGTCAAAGACATGTTGGCTATCTGGACTCACACGATTTTGCAATACTTCAACCTGCAATTGTGGGTTAATTGCAGTGGCTACTGATGCTGCCACTTTTGACTTTGCCAGCCCAATATTCCAATCCCGAAAGAGAAATTGCCTGCTAAGATTACTCTTCTCAATAACATCATCATCCGTTATAGTCAGCTTTCCCTGGCTTCCACAGGAGGCTCCCATGAGCGCTAAGTTCTTTAAAAGCTCACATCCCAGAGCACCAGCACCCACAACAAATAATTTTGCATCTTGCAACTTTGTCTGCATCTCTTTTCCAAATACAGAAATTTGGGCATCGTAACGACAATTCAAAGGCGCCACGTCCTCTGGCCCAAGGGGTTCTACAGGGAGAGATTCTAATGAATCGAAATAGAAAAACTGTACATCGATATAGTAATTGTTATTAGACAGGTAGACCAGTATACAATGTGAATATAACTAAATAATGAATGTACAATTTCGGTAATTTAATTTAAGAGAGATTATTAAAAGAATTTAAAAGGTAGGGTGAGAAAGAAATAAAACCTGGAAAAGTGGATGAAACTTGCCAGAACAAGCTTTCATAACCTCCTGCCCAACTATTCCACCAAACATGGCTGCCATGGGATTCAACACTGCGCGGGAACCACTTGCAAAATGCTTGAATAAATTTACATTTGCATTAATGGCATTGGCATCCAACTTAATTAGGCTGCTGTCACTGTCATTTAAAGACTTTGCCACAGAAATGAATTTTCTGGCATCTTCCTCGGAAGCAGCACAAGGGAAATGCCCAAATTGATGAACAAATTTATCTAGAGCTCGAAAAGCCAAGTGTAAAAGTGGAGGGCGGTCAAGCTTGGAGAAATCACAGAGAAGAAATTCGCCAGGATTTTGTAGTGCTTCCCGAAGTGGCTTAAAATTTAAGAGCTTGGGTTTCTTTACCTGGGTGACTATGCCACCCAGCTCATAACGTCCAAAGTTAGTGGTGTCTTCATCTAGTTGGAATGAATATGGCCTGACATTCATCACTTTTCTTGCTTTGCCATCATTGAGCTCACTCATACCTTTAACTTCAGAGAAAACAACAAAATCCCCATCCTCGAATTGTAGCCTCTCATCATCATCCACAAATGAAACAAGACCTGGATTGTCATTGCTAATAAAAGCCACAATACCCGTGTGTGCTTCCTCACCATTTGCATCAAACACACTAAACTCCGGCCCAAAATCACAAAACACACTACCGAACACTCCCCGAATATCTGCTTTGATAAAAGCGATTGGCGGTTTATGATTATGGCAGAAATCATTGTATTCAATTGCTTTCTCAATAATTATGTCTGTGAACACCACTACCTGCAAATGCAAATGCAATTCGTTATTACTTGGAAGTTCCATAATTTCATTTCAGGCTGATTTACATAATAGGACCTTACCTGGAAACAAGAGAGATGTTGTTGTGTTATCTCAGATTCAGTAGAAACTGAAACTGCAACGGCGGTGTTTAATTCCTGCAACTTACTACAACAAGCAACTGCCCGGTTTTGGCCAATATCAGCTTCGGTGAAATAGAAATTGGCAGACAAGTCCCACAATTCAACATTTGACTGGTCATGCAAAGTCACTGACCTCACTCCCGCCAGTATCACATTTTTGGCTGAAAAACATAAAACAAGAGGGAAGGTCATGAAATTTTTTCCTAAAACAAAACAAAAAATGCTTCTCATCGATCTCAATTTCACTGATATGTGATTTCAAAAGATGCAGATGATAAATAAACAGACATACCTACTTCAACCCCAAGGCCTTGAAGGCCAGAGATGAGAACAGTTGCACCGGCTAGGCGTCTCATGGCCTCCATTCCATAAACTGCGAGCTGTCTGCTGTGCAAATCTTCGTCTATCTGTATTTGTGTTTGTACATGATCCGGAGCAGGAATTGAGTTTATGCCATCACCAGCAGGTGCCGCCATTATAATGATGGTCGTGTTCTTCGGAGAGTGAAAAGGAGTAGGAATGCAATTGCTTAGCTCCTCTGCGAGAATATAAAGAGATAGCTGTTCAATGAGTCATGCCATCGGACCCTTTTCTTTATAATCGTGGCGGTTATATGGGAGAAGGGGTGACTTAGGAAGGGGTGACTTATGATTGAGATCTTTATCCGAATCTTTATCTCGATTAAGTTCTAAGATTATTTATTACTAGGCAATATTATCCTATAGTAGATTAACATGGTCGATCATATATTTTGGTGACATATTTGCAATGTGTAGAACAACTATATGAGTTTTCGATTAAGCTGTGGTGTGGTTTCATGGAGGAGATGGAACCAATACCAAAGGGGAGCTGATTGGACTATGGCTTGTCTTATTTTTTTCTACAAAGGCCAACATTCATCTACTCCAAATTGCTGGTGATTCTATGGTCATTGTAAATTGGGCAAACTCTATTGCCTCCATCAGAGCATTGGCCCTTACATCTTGGCTAGAGTAGACACTATCACTTCTTCGTAGATGCCCGCAGACTTCAATAGTACATATCTACCGTGAACATAACTTCATGGCCGATTCTCTTTCCCACTGTGGACTTGTGGCGTCTGCTGGTCGTATTTTCTATGAAATCCAGGAGGGTAACCTCCCTCCTTCTAGGGGTTTCTGGAGCTTATTTGCTTTCGTTTAATTGTTTTGTTTTTTGCGGATATATGTTTTGTAGTGTAGAAATCTTCTTTCTATTTCCCATTTCCCGCGTTACAAGAGACATTAGAATTTACTTATTACTACTTTTCAGGGGATTGGAATATCCCAGTTTTTCTTTTAATATTGGAAGGGTTACTATACTTGGATGATCTAGTCTATATGGATCATGAACTATTGTACCATCTTAGGATGCTTGTGGCTACTTTGTACCGCATATACTTTCAATAAAGTATAGATTTTTTCATGTGAAAAAAAAAAACAACTATATGAGTTTTATGTTCTGTAGGACTTTTATTTTGTAAGATCTTATTTTTGAAAAAAGTGGACTTTTATTATGTAAGATTTTAGTTTTGAAAAATGTGGTTTATTTAATTTAATATATAATAGTTTTTATTTTAAAAAAATCAATTAATCATTTATTTTTAAGGTAGTAAAACATATTCAATATTCATAAATAGGTGAATTAACTCATTATTTTATTCAAGGAAAATTAAATTTCTTAAGATAGTATAAGGAGGTAGACATTCACTTTTACCATATGCCATCGGGTCTTGGATCATTAATAAATTTCCTTATGTCCAAAGAAGAAAAACACTTAACCAAGGAGTTTTAGATATTACTCTAAGACACAAAGACCATTTAGAAAGTCAATATCTCTTCAAAGTAGATACTAGCATTGGTTATTGTTTAATATCTAACATTATTCTATACATGCGAAGTATAACCTCTTGCCAAAAAGTATTCATTTACTTCTTTAAAATGACAATAATTTCGAATTCTTCAACTTTTTGTTATGAATTTACTTAGTGTACAGTTCATTTCATATCTTAATAATTAACTAGGGATCTAAATAAAGATATTTTATTTAACATACAATGTTAATAATAGAGTTTATCTAATTTCTAATAATAAGTGAGTTAATTTTTTAATCCCATTAAATCAACCCTAAATAACCCTCAACCCATATGTAGAAAAATAGCATAAGCATATTAACCACTAGTGCAAGAATGAGAACTAGTGATGATAAACCCAACAATATGTATTACTTAAAGCTAAATCTAGCAAATTGAAATCCATCAATAACAATATGTTTGAGGTAAAATCCAACCATAACCATCTATCCATTGAAGCAACTTAGATAATGGTATGTTCAAGAAATTAAAGAAAAATGGGAGGATTGTCTGGAATAAAGCAAACTAAAACTAGACCTACAAAAAATAGGAGAAGAGGACCATCCATAGACAAGCATCCACTAGTAGCAATCAGAAACAACATAAGTCAACAATAACACTAGGACTATCAATCACCCCAACAAAGATGGCAACTAATATTTTGGGGAAATATCTCCTCCCAAACTACCCCTCAATCCCTCAATCAATAAATTTGTACTAGCTTCTCTAGCTCCCTCTCAATATCTCCAAAACCATGTCAGAAAATCCTTAATAACTAGTTGGGATATTTTCACCACCTCCTCATAAGTAGAATAATTTTTCCTTCCTCCATGTACAATTTTCCCTCCAACAAAACCAACTTTAAGGACTATCCTTAGCAACTCTCTTCATCCCCTTGCAATATTCTTCTTTCGATAGTCAATGAGTTAGTGGCCTAATGGTGGAGAGTTGTGAATTTAACTATCCCCGTCGGGGTTCAAATCCCCAATGAGACATTGTCCTATTGTGACGAGGCTAGAAATGTAGGCACCCCCTTGGAGTGGGACCATTTGGGTGTGTCTTCAGATGTCTCATCCCTTGTTAAGTCATTAGTTATTGGTATATCTAGCTTGTAGGTTGTTGGATATACTCTTGTGTTATAGTGGCTTGTATTACTATTGATGCGAGAGTTGTGCACTTGCGCCAACAAGGAGTAATTGATCCGATCCAGAGGTGTCTAATTACCCCAAGTCGTTGAAATGATCAACCTTCACGGATTTATACAACCCCGCTAACCGAGATTATTTCTAACTAAGAAACTAATCTAAAAGAAGTTGTAATACCCCGGTTGTTAAGCCCTGAAATTATGATATTTTATTTGACTATGGAATTATGTTCTATTTGTTAATGTGACTATGGACTTATGCTCATTTGTTTGATGATGTGATTATGGAATTTGGCATAATTATTATTAATGTTAATGTTGTTGTTGTTATTGTTATTGTCATTATTGTTATCTTTGAATGATTGTTGCTATTAATTAAATAAGCAACAGGCTGAGCAAAGGTAACTAAAAGAGTATGGGAGACCATGGATCTCATGGAGTGAGGGGGAATGGGGGATATCCCTAGCACCTTATAGCTTGTTGTTGGATGGTAGTTTTCCATCCTAGTTCACTTTATGCCTTGGTGACTTTAATAGTGTTGGTCACCCAAGCATTGTACAACGGAACCCATTTTCGATTTTTATGAACTATAGAGTTATTATTGCACCTTATACATACTTTAGTGGGCCCCTCTTTCCTAGTGCACCCTCCTTGGGATAAATTCCCTCCTATTTATGTGTTTTTTCCACTTATGAGCCCTCTTCCTAGATTCTAGGAGCCGTAAGCTAGAATTTAGCTTCCACCTCCTTAATTTGTGCCTCCACTTCCATAAGTGCGCCCCACTCCTCCATTCATCTCTATTTTTTGTGCTTACATGATATTTATGACCCTATTGGATTACCTCTCTCACCAAATTTGCCCTCCATGTTTTGTAAACCCCTTATGCATTAGCGCGCCTCCTTGTGCTCTTCATGGCTCCACTCCTTGGTTTTTGGTAACTCCTCCTCATGGTGCTAATATGGGAAAGGGAATCTCCTATCTAGACCACCAATCCACCAATTTGAGTTAAGTCTCTATGATGAATCCCAACCACATTCAAAATTCATTCTAGTTGGCCACCTTGGGTTCGAATTGCCCTCCTTAAGTTATTTATACATTTACTCTCTCCTTGTTGAAGCTAATGTTGAGCTTTGGATCACTTGTCTTGTGTTATCTCACAATGTTGGGAATGTTGTTAGTATTGAGAGTGTGTTCAACTGAGAGCTAGTCTAGTTGTTCCCTTTGCTTCCATTATATCACCATACTAGTCTAGGTTCTCACACAGGAATCCAGGAAATGGGTTGTGAGAGGAGTCACATCCCATAGGTAGTGGAGACGGACAGTAAAGTAGTAGTGGGAAGCATTGTGGTTCTCGGAAGAGGTAGTTCTGAGAGTTGATAGATTAAGTGTGCCTATACCCGTGGATCCATGGTCTCAGCTCGGGGGTGACCTGTTCAAGCGAGGAAGGCTTGACTGTGTCTACGGCTAGAAGGAAAGATGTCCTATTGCAGCTAGTTGCCCTTATTTTGAGATAAGTATATCTCTTATGTTTCATTTTTATTACATTATTTTATTTGGTATATGCGCAATGATGGCTAAATTGGTTGTCTACATGTTCATGTATTGTATTTCAGGATCTATATGTAGGAAGGATGATTTTTATATAATATGTTTCTACTCTCGTTACCTTCTTTCTCTTAATCACAAGTTGTAATTTTGGCTCGATGGTATTGAGAGGAGCACAACCATATGTTTTGGTACACCTATTTATGCTCATTTATGAGTCATAAGAACTGTTCCATTGCATCTGGAGCAACGTTTCCAGTAAGGATCTCCTTTCGTTTCGTCGAAAAAGCTTTTTGGATGATCAAGATATGTCCGTTTTGGTCCTATAGTTTTGTTGGTGCCAGGATGAGCGCACCAGTTGTTAGAGTGGAAATGTTATATGCATGGATCTGCTCCTATTTGTAGATCTGAATTTGAACAATGTAATTTGAATGTAATATCAATTGATGGCTGGAGGGAGGCAACCAAACAATCAGAAATTTATTAGTGAAAAATGGTTGTAGGGAACAACTATTGAGAGTTGATTTTGTGGGTTGTGATTGTAGCCAGTGCCTTTTGTTTTGCTTGAATGTGGTGTGGCTATAGGTTATCGCCTACAGATGTGTCTTGATGTGTTATTTTATTACTATTCAGCCTCACCAATAGCACACACATAACAACACCTTAAATTAACTTAGTTTGTGGGGAAATTGATAACGACCACATTCAATTATTTAACAGTTGTGGTTTCAACACCTTATAATGCATGAATGGGTTTTAGGGCCTTATTCTCACTAAGGATGATGAATTCTATTCCTTAATAATGTTTTGATGTGATTACGACACTTGGTAATTAACTTAGTTAAGTGTTGCAATTAACCTAATTAAGTAATTAATTAAATAACGCAACTTTAACAAATAGTTTGACTTTAGAATGTGTAGTTGGATTATTTGAAATGTTGAATAATAGTATTTAGTCTCAATATGTTGTGCTTGAAGTAACTTAATATTAGCACCCTTAACCTTAGTTAAGGGTTGGGGACATTATGAAACGAGAACTATATACTAAGAACGAGAACTCTAGCCATAAAAACTCATATTTTTGCATAAAAAACACCGAAAACAACCCCCAAATCAAAAAGTGTTGATGCCAGTATCATGTTTTCATAAAAAACACCAAAAACAACCCCCAAATCGAAAAGTGTTGATACTAGTATCAACGTTTTTTTTTCTCTGGGTTAAAAATATAGCCATGGCTTAAAAATCTCATACTGTTGTTTACGAAAGCCTTAAAATCAACCCCTAAATTGAAATTTTCTGTTTTCAACAAATAAATTCCTAACCCTAACCCCCAACAAACTATTACAAAAGTTAAAAAAAAATTATAATGGGCCCCTCCTACCTTAACCCCCGATAATTTTTTAAAACAAATTAAAAATTAAAAAAAAAAAATTAAAAATTAAAAAAAAAAAAAATTTAAAAACAAATTAAAATTTTTTAAAAAAACTTAAAAAAAAAATTTAAAAATTAAAAAAAAAATAAATTTAAAAACAAATTAAAAATTTAAAAAAAAACTTAAAAAAAAAAATTAAAAATTAAAAAAAAATAAAAATTTTAAAACAAATTAAAAATTTTAAAAAAAAATTTAAAAAAAACAATTAAAAATTTAAAAAAAAAAAAATTTAAAAACAAATTAAAAATTTAAAAAAAAACTTAAAAAAATAAAATTAAAAATTAAAAAAAAAAACCCATTGGGCACCCAAAGGGCCGCCCCACGGGCATCGAGCTGCCACCGCGGGGCGGCCCTTTGGGCGCCCAACGGGGCGGAGGCAGCATCCGCCGCCCACTTTTGGGCCAACGGATGCTGCCTCCGCCCCGTTGGGCGCCCAAAGGGCCGCCCCGCGGTGGCAGCTCGATGCAAAGTGGGCGGCGGTTGCTGCCTCCGCCCCGTTGGGCGCCCAAAGGGCCGCCCCGCGGTGGCAGCTCGATGCCCGGCATCGAGCTGCCACCGCGGGGCGGCCCTTTGGGCGCCCAACGGGGCGGAGGCAGCATCCGCCCGCCCAAAAAGTGGGCGGTGGGCGGATGCTGCCTCCGCCCCGTTGGGCGCCCAAAGGGCCGCCCCGCGGGTGGCAGCCCTTTGGGCGCCCAACGGGGCGGAGGCAGCATCCGCCGCCCACTTTTGGGCCGGCGGATGCTGCCTCCGCCCCGTTGGGCGCCCAAAGGGCCGCCCCGCGGTGGCAGCTCGATGCCCGGCATCGAGCTGCCACCGCGGGGCGGCCCTTTGGGCGCCCAACGGGGCGGAGGCAGCATCCGCCCGCCCAAAAAGTGGGCGGTGGGCGGATGCTGCCTCCGCCCCGTTGGGCGCCCAAAGGGCCGCCCCGCGGTGGCAGCTCGATGTCGGGCATCGAGCTGCCACCGCGGGGCGGCCCTTTGGGCGCCCAACGGGGCGGAGGCAGCAACCGCCGCCCACTTTTGGGCCGGCGGATGCTGCCTCCGCCCCGTTGGGCGCCCAAAGGGCCGCCCCGCGGTGGCAGCTCGATGCCCGTGCCACCGCGGGGCGGCCCTTTGGGCGCCCAACGGTTTATTTTTAAATTTTTAATTTTTTTTTTAAAGTTTTTTTTTAAATTTTTTTTTTTTTTAAATTTTAAATTTTTTTTTTTTAAGTTTTTGTTTTTAATTTTTAATTTGTTTTTAAATTTATTTTTTTTAAAATTTGTAATTTTTTTTTTTAAGTTTTTGTTTTTAATTTTTAATTTGTTTTTAAATTTATTTTTTTTTAAATTTGTAATTTTTTTTTTATAAGTTTTTTTTTTAATTTTTAATTTGTTTTTAAATTTTTATTTTTTTAAATTTTAAATTTTTTTTTTAAGTTTTGTTTAAAATTTTTAATTTGTTTAAATTTTTTTTTTTTTTTTTAATTTTTAAATTTTTTTTTTAAAGTATTTTTTAAAATTTTTAATTTGTTTTAAAAAAAAAATTTTGTAAAGTCTTTTTTTTTTTAATTTGTAAAGTCAAGTTTATTTTTTGTTATTTTCTTTTGTAAAGTTTAGGTTTATTTTTTATTTTTTAAGTTTAACTTTTTATTTTAATTATTTAATTTTTTTAAGCTGGGTTTTAAATTTTTTTAGTTAAAACGATGTGTGAAGAGTAATGGGGTAACATTAGGGGGTTAACGTAGTAGGTAGGGTATTAGGAAATGTAATTTTCGGGGGGCTAAGGTAGGGGGTAATGTAGGGGGCTAGGGCGTTAGAAAATGTACTTTGTTTTTTTAAATGTTTATTAATGGTTAGTTGAGGGGTTAGGGTAGGATATGTAATTATTTTTTTAAATGTAATTTTTAAAAAAAATTATTAATAGTTTGTTAGGGAGTTAGGGTAGAAGGGACGCATTATAATTATTTTTTTAACTTTTGTAATAGTTTGTGGGGGAGTAGGGATAGGGTTAGGGTAGAAGGGGGCAATGTAATTTTTTTAAATATTTTCTTTTTAAATTTTAATAATAATTGGTTAGGGGGTTAAATATTATGAAAAATAATGTGAAATAGTATCATTTTTATACAAAATGACTAAAAATATGTTAAAAATGGGTTTAAATGTCTTCTTTTTCTCGATTTGTTTACTATTTTTTCCATAAAAATATATTATTTATGATTAAATTTTAAAGAAAAATGTTGAAAATGTATGTGTTTTTCATTATAGCTAGCTTTTAAATGTATGTTTTTTGTTAAATTTCTAAAAAACACACTTGAAAATAGAAATTAAAAATACTTTACAATAAAGATGTGTCAAAGGCCCAAAAAAATGCCTCAAAATGAAAATGTGTGATACTGGTATCAACCCTTTTTGAAACGGAGGTAAAAATAGCTACTAAAATTAGGAGAGAGAAAAACGAGAACTGTGTCGAGTTCTCGTTTCATAGTATAAGTGGTTTACAAGTGTGTTGATGCCTTGGAGATCGTAGCATCAATTAGCAAGGGATTCTCCCCGGTAAGCAAGCCCAATTAGATCGCTCACCATTTGGTGTGGGGAATCCGTCCGGTTAACGGTTCCGGCTACTGTAAGATTTAAAGATTATTATTCTTAGCACCGGTTGCGGCCCGATCCACCGTTTATGTATTTTATTTTAAAGATGATATGCAAGTGCCCTAAGATAAATGCAAGTAACTAATCTAAATTGATCTAAGACTGTATAAGCAAATTTAATCTATACTTGCAAGGAGCAAATTTTAAAGATAAGTAATAGACTGAAATAAACATCTAAAGATCAGACAGATAGCTATTTAATCATAAAGATGCATCCACAACATAATATAAAAGATAGCTTTAATTCAGTTAATACATTCCATTACTCATTTGAGACAGACATCTTTGCACAGAAAATAGAAGAATCATTCATTACAAAGAAATAATTCACAATAGTAAGGAAAGATCTCACAGTAGTGTATGGATGATACAAGAGTAATCCAGCAAACATTCAACACATCTTTCAGGCAAAATGTAGACTCCCAGGCTTTCATTAGGAAAAATCGAATTCCTTATACATGCAAAGAAATAGTTCACATACAAGACAAAAAATTGTCTTTCACCTGCCAAAAGTCTCTTTTACTATTCACTAATCATCTATATATAAGTTTACAAAATCCTCCAGGGATGCCACGTGTCCTCCCTCCTTAACTCTTTTTAATTTTCTTTTAAATGTTTTACATAAAATAAGTAATTCATGGCACCCTTTACATAACAGACAAAACAAAGACAACTGTCCTTTTGACTTCATGATTCGAAATAGAAAGAAAAGACTTAATGTAATAAGGCTACCAACGTCATGTCTGGGATGGTGCCTCTGCTTCAGATGGGGCTTTCAACGCAGGGGGCGCTTCTGTCTCAGCTTGTGCCTCTGCTGTAGATGATGTGCCTTTGCAAATTAATGCCATTGCTGCTACTTTCTTATTTTCTTCTGCAATATAGCTGAATCAAACACCAGTGTCTCTTATAACAACATTGGTAGGTGAAGGGAGCAGGATTTTCTTAGAAGTTACATGCTTGTCAAGCTCTGCCTCGATCTCTTGCATTTCTGTTATTGTTGTCTGGCGGATCTCGTGAAACATATGAGCATGTATTGAAGGCAACACGATGCATTGATGGAGATCATCTGTTGCTAACACATCAATTCTCCTCACATATTCCATTTGAATGTTCAGTTCATCCTTTAAATCGGACAGGCGCTGCTCTTTAGCTGGAAACTCATCAAGAGTCTAGGGAAATGAAACCTTACACTTTACATGAACTTCTTGAATCTTTTGATAAAGGCTATTGCACTTTCCCATTGTTACCTGGATCACAGTGACTAATTTTGCACCACAATTCCTACAAAATTCCATGAAGGTTATGTCTTCCTTAAAATCAGCCACATACTTAAAAGGGAGGTGGTCGGGGAAACCTACTTTCCCTTCTCTCCACTCCATTTGCCTCATCATATATGCTTTTACTCTAGTGTATTTATTTCTTAGCCTGAAAACATCAGAGTTGATCTCTTTCATTCTATCCACCATGGCCTTTAGCCTGCAAATCTCTTCAGTCAGCAGTTCTTGTTTCTCATGCATTTGCCTAAGCATGTCACAAGATTGCTCGTGAAAGGGAGCCATATCCATTGCTCTGATGTTTGCTTGTTCTAGCTATTCAGCCATCAACTGCTTATCTTCTTCTAATTGAACAACTTTTTCTCTAGAATCGTTCTTTTCTGCTTCAAGTACCATCATTTGTACTTCCAGGTGTTCCTTTTCCTCCTCCAAGTGTTGATATTTATCCGACAACTCCTTATGCTCAGACAAAAGGAGATTGTATTTCTTTACTACGAGCTCCCTATAGGACTGCTCATTGGCCACAGTGTGTTGCAGCATATGAGCCCTTTTCTTGGTTGAATCGAACTTATTAACCATGTCGATTACATTGTCCTCGCTTGATTTGGCTGCTGCCACAACAACATATGCCATAGCCACAGGAGCTTGCTTCGTGTTTTGCATAAAAGTAGTTTCCCAATGGGTGACGATGTCCGACTCAAAAGGTATTTTTAACCTTGTCTTTGACTTCAAAACAATGGACTTCATGTTCTTGTTGTACACAAATCTATCCCACTTGGACACAGTATGATCCTTTGATGGGGTGAAAGGAATCAGTGGAAGATTTTCTATAGGGATATTCTCTTCCACGGGTGGGGTCTGGACCATTTGGGATGAACCTATATCCATGTCCTGTGTATTAGGACCACTAGCTTATGCATCTTCATTGGCCTTATTTTCTTCCTCGGCTTTAAGCCGTATTTCTTCCTATTCAGCCCTTAGGTGATTGTCAACCGCTTCCCTTTCTTCTTGCTCTTTAGCAGCTTGCTGCAATCTTGCCTCCTCTAACTCTTGATCTCGAAACCTCTGGGCTTCTTCCTCTTGCAGCCTAAGACTTTCTGCCTCCTGAAGCTTAAGAGCTTCTTCTTGCTGAAGCTTAAGAGCTTGTTCCTGCTCCTCTCGCAACTTATCGACAACTTCCTTCTGGATTCTATCTGCTTCCTCCTTTAGCCTTTGCTCTTCATTGGCTAGAGCTTCTGCTACTTCCTTTTATTTCTGCAGCTTGGCTTCTTTGGAATCTTGGACAGCGGTAGAGCTAGAACTAGCTCCACCATTGCGATGGCAGATTTGCAACTCAGTCATGTTGTTGATTCCCCGATATACCTCCTCCTCTTGATCATAGTAATGGGCATAATCAAAGTGAGTGTACAACTCTTTACAATGTTTTGCAACTTTGTTCTACCTGTCATTTCTATGAAAGATTGCTTCCCCGAAGTGAAAACCCTTTAGCTCTTGAATGAACTCCTCAGCTAATGCAACCTCTGAGAACTTATAGGCTCCCACATAGAAAGGCAAAGGAGGGAATGAAGCCTTCTTCAATTTATTCAAAAATCCTCCGACTCCATCAAGAAAAACTTGACTAACTGCTTCTTTCAAGACTATGTAGTCAGTAGCATATCTGGGCAAGATATATGGTGGCTTGGAGCCTCCATACATTCCGATATAAGTACCATCTTCTAAAAAGTAGAAATCTCCATAATTTTCCATAATTTCCATGGCATTCTCTGATAAGCAATTAGGTTCTTCATTAAACATTTGCTCATACAGAGGTATGATGAATTCTTCACAGATGAGTTTGTAGTGCATCCTATAATTTTGAGCCCACGGTATCTTATAGGTAGTATATACTGGGGTGTTGGACTAATCCCAAACGCAACCTAACTTAGGGAAAGGGAGCTTTGCCAAAATGCAATCAATGAGATATGAAGACATGTAAAATTCTGACTTCTTTAGAGCCAGTCCTTCTTTGGCTACGGCTACGGCGGATGACAAACTATCTGAGAGGATAGTTGCCCAATCAAAGTCAATTCCCTTAAATTCCACGTAATGGATTATGGGAGCCCATTGTATCCTATAAACGGTTCCATCATCCATGCCAAAAATTCTGCTTAACATAAGGGTGATCATCCGAAAAGGGGCACTTGGGTTTTGAACTTCATACTCATCACTGTCTCTTTTCCTTAGCTTCTTTCCTGTGATTAACAGCTTCTTAGCCATTTCAAAATTGTCCATCTACCCTAGTCATGCATCGTTCAGTGGCTGCTAAGAACGTGGTAACTTGTAAGCTGTTGCAATGTAGGCTGGATGGAATGAGGCGAACGCCTCTCCTTTGCTATCATACAACACTCTTGTTTTCGGGTTTGCATGGTCCAGGATCCACCCAATCACTTCTGAGCAAGGAAAGAGCTCAGGGCATGTGGAGGCTTTAGATATACCAGAGATTCTGATATTTTGGTAGATGTGCTCTTCCTCCAAGAGTGCTCTTGGGATATCTTGGTCTCTGAGCATACGATAAACATCTCCCCATTGAATTCAGGAGGGATGCCTATGATGGACTTGGTGTCCTCGAACAGAGTTTCAACTCTTGGCTCTGTTGGTTCTAGCTCATCCACTTTAGCTTTCTTTCTGCTACCCTTTGATATTTCAGCTTAATCCTGTCAAGCAACTACACATGAATAGACATAAGATTGCAAAATAGTACATGTAAATGGAGCAAGATGCAAGAGTGTTAAAACATAGGATTAGCATGAAAATATTTAACACTGTCAAATAACGACGGGAATCAAGATTTTGTTTAAACAGAACTATACGTCTCCCTTTCATGATAAGTTGTTTCGAGGGGAGACGCTAACTGAGTTTTAGAAGGGACTAGGTTCAGGATTTCCTTAGACAAAAGTGCGAGTGGCGCGATGGGTAAAAGCTTCCCAGGAACGTTGAGTCTCGCAGGTTCAAGGGACTAGGGAAAAGCTATGAGGGTCTACGGTTATGAGTTAGATGCTTGGGAATGGCCAAAATAACAACACACGCAGAACGTCTCCAAGCCATGCATCCTATACGGTGACATTGATACCAAGAATGGCTTGACGCAATTAAAAGGTAAAACAAAACAATGGTAGAACCACCTACCTAGCAAGAGATCGTTGGTCTCACGGAGATTTAATACGCTGCGAATAAGCTGAGCTGGAGAAATCTAACACAGTCCTCAAATGGTGTTTTCCACAACATACAAACTCTAGCAATGAAAATACACAAAATCCCCCAAATCTCTTATATAAGGGCTGACACGTGCGGGTATTTAATGGGTTGGTGGAGGCTTTAAAATGACGTTAAAGGCGTGTATGGTGGGGTCACATCGGCACACTTGGCATTTAATTGTAACCGCCGAAATCGGAAGGAAAATATAAGCTCACCCGACGTTGCAGCAAGAACTCGTAAGTTCCTCCCACTGTTTCGGCGAAAGATGCTAAGTTTGCCCGCTATTGCGGCGAGGTCTCGTAAGTTCCACCCGATATTGAAAGGTTTCATGATTTGAAAAAAGCACCCGCCCGTTGCAGCAAAGCTCCATAAGTTCACCTGAAGCTGCGACGAGACTTAATGGGTTGATCTGACGGTCATTGGATTCGAGACTTAAAAAGAGACATGCGCCCGTTGCGGCAAAAGATTGGGAGTTGTTCCGACATTGCGGCGGAACTTCGTGAGTTCTTCCGCCGTTGCGGCAAAACCTGCCAAGTTCGCTCGAAAAGTGGCTTCGTGTCTTAGTAAAAATAATGAAAACCTTCCGCCATTGTGACGAGAATTCTTGAGTTGGTTTGCCGTTGCGGGAGGACTCGCCGAGTTCGCCTGAAGTTTTGGATGGACTTGGTGGTTTTGCCCGAAAATTATAAGGTTAAGAGACTTGATAAAAGAGGCGCCCATTGCGGCAGAACTTCATGAGTTCTTTCGCCATTGCGGGTGAAAAAGACGAGTTCTTTTTCCATTGCGGGTGGAAAACTTGAGTTTTGAATTAGAAGAAAAAATCAACAAACTCAAAAAGAATGACTTCTTTGAAAAAACTAAGTATAAAAGATCTTCTAGGGAAAGCTTAGCTCCTAAGTAAAATTTCTAAAAAATAAAAGGAGGGGACCCAATATCTACAAAATTTTGGGGGGGATGTTGCAGCAACAACAATTAGTGATTCTCTGGTGATCACAGATCTCTGAAAAAGAACTCTCCTTAGGGGTAGAAAACTTACAAACTATTGATTTACACGAGCGAAAAAATGTCTTTATAGTTCATCTTTCATGAATACAATGATCACTCTCATCATCATGGTCATTTTGGGAGAGGGAAACTTAGAATCATACTTCTTCTCAACTCTCTCACGGCCTGAGTATGGAGTTCATTTTAGAATTTTGCCTCTTAGAGATCAACTTAAAAAGACTCCACAGGATCATAACAGTATCTCATAGTCATATTCGTTTGTTCCTCATTCCCATGTTATTTATATCCTTTTGGATATTTCTTGATGACTTTTGTCATTTGAGTCTTCTAGAAATGAGTTTCCTCAGCTTGCATATTTGATTTCTTTGGTTCTTCAATCCATAATGTCCTTTTGTGTGAGTGATAAATTTGTTTTATTATCATGCTTCACGGACGGAGAAGAACCTTGTTGGGCTAATTTATTTGAACAACTTTCTTGATTGAATGTGCTTAGTATTTCTCTGTCATGCTTTGATTGAGGCGAGAATTTTTGGAAATCAACTCTTTAGTATAATCCCTTTTGGCTTTGATTTGTAGCATGGGATCATTTTAAATGCCATATATCTGTGAGACATGCTTCCTTTCCATGGGTCTAATTATAGTGAAATCCTTGAGACATATAATTATGTTAAAGTGAATGGAGCCTCAAGATAGTAGCAAAGAAATGTTGAATCTTAGTTATTAAAAATAGGCTTATTTTGACCAATCAGAGAAAGGATCTCTAAATTCCTGAAAATTCAATCATTGAAGACAAAGTCACCAAAACATTTCTTTTCAAGTGGGTTTCAACCTTTCGGGATTGAGCTTAGCTCGAATATCTATCTTATGTTTTACCAAAAGCCGAGCTGAGTTTTATTGAAGGATAAAGAAAAATATGAGCGTAAGAAAGGTAGAAAACAAAAAGGCTGACTTAAAGAAAAGATAAAAGATAAAATCAATCAAGTAAGCAACTAAAAACAAGAGAGTTTATGTACAAAGGAGTATTCAAAGGACTATGAGAAGTATTGTTTCAAAGCGATGCCATTGAGAGGCAAGGTTACCTCCTCTCCTTGTAAATCCTTTAGTTTGTAGGTATTCAGGCCAAGCTTTTCAGAAATTTGGTAAGGACCCACCCATAAGTGCTGAAATTTTGTATGCATTCCTTTACCTTCATGGGGATGGTCCCATTTCAAAACTCCTTTTGTCATATTTTCTCTTATCGAACCACCTTTTGACTATGTATTGGTGTTGGTGGAATCGGTCTTTGGATTTCTGGCTAGATTCCTCAAGTTTCAGCAGGGTGTCAATTCTAGATTGTAAAATATGACTACTGGAACCTTGGAAGGCTTGGGCCAATTAAAAATATGGGAGTAAGATGTTGGGAGGGAGGATGGATTCTTTTCCATAGACAAGGGTATACGGGGAGACTTCTAAAGCGTTTTTTGGAGTAACCCTATCTTCCCATAAGGAATTTGGGAAAGCTATGTGCCGGCTCCTCTAATTTTCAATCACGGTTTTCTTAAGAATCCGAATGAGGTTTTTTTTCGAAGATTCAGCTAATCCATTGCCTTGGGGATAATAATTGGCTGAGTAATGTAACTTAATTCCTCTCTCATAAAAAAATCCGTTTATCTTAAAAGACGAAAAAATAAGTTGCATTATCAAAGACTAGGGAAATTGGAACCCCAAACCTGGTTATGATATTCTCCTTTAAGAAATTGATAACTGCATCCTCGTTGATTTTGTGCAATGGGACAGCCTCTTTCCATCTTGTAAAATAGTCTGTGGCTGTCAGGATATACCGATGCTGTAGAGAAGAATTCGGTTTTATTTCTCCAATGACATCTATGACTTATTGTTCAAAAGGTCCTGAGATAATCACTGGCTGCAACGGTCCCACTGCTTTGGGTAGTTTCCCAGCACTCCTTTGACATACATCACAATTCCTTGCATAGGCATGAGCATATTTGAACAAGGTGGGCCAATAGTATCCGGCCCTTAATATTTTGTGAGCTATCGTATCTCCGGAATAATGTCCCCCAGTAGGGCCATCGTGTAATTCTTTGACTACCTTACTTGCATCATCTTTCTCTAGGCATCTAAGAAAGATGCCATCATAATTTTTTTTTCTGAAGAGTACTCCCTCAATAATTTGATAAGCTGCTGATTTCAAACGAAGTGCCCTTCTTTGCTTAGAGATCCAGTTCTCTGGTAAGTATACCTGTTGCAAATAGTGCCCTAGATATCTATACCAGTATTCAGGAGCTGTAAAAATAGGACATACTTCAACCATGTTCATTTCAACTTCATTTTCCCAACTCTGTTCTTCATCAACTGGATGTTCAGTGAGTAATTTATATAAGCCATGATCTTTAATGATAGTAGCTCGTTTAAATTCTAAATCATATTCTTGAAGAGCTGTGACCCAATTCCCTCTTCTTTCTCCCAATTCCTTTTGAACGAAAAGAGATCTGAAAATCGGATGAGGGACTACAACTTTAGTTCTACTCTTAAGAATATATGGCCTGAACTGCTTTACCGCTTTGAATACAGCGTAAGCTTGTTTATCAAAAACAGGATAATTCAATTCAACGCCCTACAGACCAGTGCTCATGAAGGAAATTGGGTATTCATCTCATTATTCTACCTTTTGTGTAAGCACAACTGCAAGAGAGTCATTCGAAGCAAAGGTATACAAAATAAAATCTTTGTCAAAATCTGGACTTCTCAGAGAAGGAGCGTTAGCTATGGCCGCTTTGATATCTTTAAATGCATTCTTTTCCAAGTCTGTCCATTTGAATTGTATGCTTTGCTTGACCATTTGTTGCAAAGGTTTAACAGTTTGTGCGAAATCGGGAACAAGCCTTCGAACAAAATTGATAGTGCCCATGAACAATTGCATAGATTTTTTGTTGTGGGGCATGGGAATTTTATTGATAACTTGCACTCTCTCTTGATCTATTGAAATTCCCTTTTTCGAAATAATGTGACCCAAGAGTTTACCCTCAAGAACAACAAAAACACTTTTCTTGTGGTTTAAAGAGATACCATACCTTCGGCAACGATAAAAAATATGTTTTAGATGGACAACATGGTTTTCTCTCTTCTTTGAGAAAACTGTCACATCATCTAGATAGACTACAACACAATGACCGCCCAATCCTCGGAAGGCAATGTCCATTGCTCGCTGGAAAGTTGCTCCTGCGTTTATTAAGCCGAACGACATTCTTCGGTAGGCAAATGATCCCCACTTAGTGCGGAAAGTAGTCTTAAGACGGTCTTCTTCAGCTACTAATACTTGATTGTAACCAGAGAAACCATCTAGGAGAGAGAAGAGTTCCGATCCCAATACCATCTAGAGAATTTGCTCCATTTAAGGAACGGGATAGCTATCTTTATCAGAGGCTCTGTTCAGATTTCGAAAGTCAACACATAATCTTATTTCTCCAGATTTCTTTCTTACGGCAACTAGGTTTGCAACCCATTCAGAGTGCCGAACTTTAAAAATGATCTTAGCATCTAATAATTTCTTCAATTCCTTTTGAATTAAAGGTTTGAGAGTAGGATGCATTCTTCTCAACTGCTGTTGAAATGGCTTAATGCCTACTTTCATTGGTATGACATGCTGAATAATATGAGTATCATATTTTTTCAGATCTTCATAAGTCCATGCAAAAACATCCTTATATTGCCGAAAAAGCTTAATGAACTTATCTCTCTCACCCAGTGAACAACATTTACCAAGATTAACATATTTTGGTTCAGCCTCGGTGCCCAGATTTACTAACTAATGCTGCATAGAAGATCCGTGGGTCTTGACATTTGCTAGCTTCTTGAACTTGCTCTGCAAATTGAACAAACTTTCAAGTGATCTCACCCCTTTGGGCATAAAATTTCCTTTGACTGTGTCCTTGTTTTGCAAATCAGAATCATGTTTTTCTTCATCTATAACAACTTCTTGGAACAAGTTTTCATTTGTTAGAAAATTAATGATCTGATCATCATCATCGAACACTCTGATATTTGTGATATTGTCTGGGACAGAAGGCCTGAAAACCAATTCAATTGAAGATTTATTATTAGTAGGCACCAACCTAGAAGCAGAAGTTTCTAATAAATCAGCCACAACATTTTGCATTCTAGGAACAGATTTTATATTAAAAGCATCAAAATGCGTAATTAAATCCCATACCTCAGCCTGATAACCATTCAAATGTGGTGAAATACAATGAATGGTATCTCTCATAGTAGTGTATGGATGATACAACAGTAATCCAACAAACATTCAACACATCTTTTAGGCAAAATGTAGTCTCCCAGGATTTCATTAGGCAAAATCGAATTCCTTATACATGGAGAGAAATAGTTCACGTACAAGACAGAAAAATGTCTTTCACCTGCTAAAAGTCCCTTTTACTATTCACTAATCATCTATATATAAGTTTACAAAAAGCCTCCAGGTATGCCACCTATCCTCTCTCCTTAACTCTTTTAATTTTCTTTTAAATGTTTTACATGAAAGAAGTAATTCGTGGCACCCTTTACATAACAGACAAAACAAAGACAGTTGTCCTTTTGACTTCATGATTTGAAATAGAAAGAAAAGACTTAATGTAATAAGGCTGCCAACGTCATGTCTGGGATGGTGCCTCTGCTTCAGATGGGGCTATCAATGCAGGGGGCGCTTCTGTCTCAGCTGGTGCCTCTACTTTAGATGATGTGCCTTTGCAAATTAATTCCATTATTGTTGCTTTCTTATCTTCTTTTGCAATATAGATGAACGTTCAGTTCGTCCTTTAAATCGGACAGGCACTGCTCTTTCACTGGAAACTCATCAAGAGTCTGGGGAAATGCAACCTTGCACTTTACATGAACTTCTTGAATTTTTTGATAAAGGCTATTGCACTTTCCCATTGTTACCTGGATCATAGTGACTAATTTTGCACCACAGTTCCTACAAAATTCCATGAAGGTTATGTCTTCCTTAAAATCAGCCACAGACTTAAAAGGGAGGTCGTCGGGGAAACCTACTTTCCCTTCTCTCCACTCCATTTGCCTCATCATATCTGCTTTTACCCGGTTGAACTTATTTCTTAGCCTGACAGCTTCAGAGTTGATCTCTTTCATTCTATCCACCATGGCCTTTAGCCTGCAAATCTCTTCAGTCAACAGTTCTTGTTTCTCATGCATTTTCCTAAGCACGTCACAAGATTGATCGTGAAAGGGAGCCATATCCATTGCTCTACTGTTTGCTTGTTATAGCTGTCCAGCCATCAACTACTTATCTTCTTCTAATTGAACAAATTTTGCTTCAGAATCATTCTTTTCTGCTTCAAGTACCATCATTTGTACTTCCAGGTGTTCCTTTTCCTCCTCCAAGTGTTGATATTTATCTAACAACTCCTTATGCTCAGATAAAAGGCGATTGTATTTCTTTACTACGAGCTCCCTATAGGACTGCTCATTGGCCACGGTGTGTTGCAGCATACAAGCCCTTTTCTTGGTTGACTTGAACTTATTAACCATGCCAATTACATTTTCCTCGCTTGCTTTGGTTGCTTCCACAACAACAGATGCCATAGCCACAGGAGCTTGCTTTGTGTTTGCATAACAGTAGTTTCCTGATGGGTGATGATGTCTGACTCAAAAGGTCTTTTTAACCTTGTCTCTGACTTCAAAACAATGGACTTCCAATTCTTGTTGTACACAAATCTATCCCACTTGGACACAGTATGATCCTTTCATGGGGTGAAAGGAATCATCGGAAGATTTTCTATAGGGATATTCTCTTCCGTGGGTGGGGTTTGGATAGTTTGGGATGAACCTATATCCATGTCCTGTGTATTAGGACCACTAGCTTGTGCATCTTCGTTGGCCTTATTTTCTTCCTCGGCTTTAAGCCGTCTTTCTTCCTCTTCAGCCCTTAACTGATTTTCAACTGCCTCCCTTTCTTCTTGCTCTTTAGTAGCTTGCTGCAATCTTGCCTCCTCTAACTCTTGATCTTGAAACCTCTGGGCTTCTTCCTCTTGCAGCCTAAGACTTTCTGCCTCCTGAAGCTTAAGAGATTCTTCTTGCTGAAGCTTAAGAGCTTGTTCCTGCTCCTCTTGCAACTTATCGGCAACTTCCTTCTGGATTCTATCTGCTTCCTCCTTTAGCCTTTGCTCTTCATTGGCTAGAGCTTCTGCTACTTCCTTTTCTTTCTACAGCTTGGCTTCTTTGGAATCTTGGACAGTGGTAGAGATAGAACTAGCTCCACCATTGTGACGACAGATTTGCAAATAAGTCATGTTGTTGATTCCCCAATATACCTCCTCATCTTGATCGTCGTAATGGGCATAATCGAAGTGAGCGTACAACTCTTTACAATGTTTTGCAACTTTGTTCCGCCTGTCATTTCTATGAAAGATTGCTTCCCCGAAGTGAAAACCCTTTAGCTCTTGAATGAACTCCTCGGCTAATGCAACCCCTGAGAAATTACAGGATCCCACATAGAAAGGAAAAGGAGGGAATGAAGCCTCCTTCAATTTATTCAAAAATCCTCTGACTCCATCAAGAAACACTTGCCTAACTGCTTCTTTCAAGACCATGTAGTTAGTATCATATCTGGGCAAGATATATGGTGGCTTGGAGCCTCCATACATTCTGATATAAGTACCATCTTCTGAAAAGTAGAAATCGCCATAATTTTCCATAACTGCCATGGCATTCTCTGATAAGAAATTAGGTTCTTCATTAAACATTTGCTCATACAGAGGTATGATGAATTCTTCACAGATGAGTTTGTAGTGCATCCTATAATTTTGAGCCCACAGTATCTTATAGGTAGTATATGCTGGGGTGTTGGACTAATCCCAAACTCAACCTAGCTTAGGGAAAGGGAGCTTTGCCAAAATGCAATCAATGAGATATGAAGACATGTAAAATTCTGACTTCTTTAGAGCCAGTCCTTCTTTGGTTGCGGCTACGGCGGATGACAAACTATCTGAGAGGATAGTTTCCCAATCAAAGAAAGTTCCCTTAAATGCCACGTAATGGATTATGGGAGCCCATTGTATCCTATAAACGGTTCCATCAGCCATGCCGAAAATTCTGCTTAACATAAGGGTGATCATCCGAAAAGGGGCCCTCAGGTTTTGAACATCATACTCATCACTGTCTCTTTTCCTTAGCTGCTTTCCTGTGATTAACAACTTCTTAGCCATTTCAAAATTGTCCATCTTCCCCAGCCATGCATCGTTCAGTGGCTGCTGAGAACGTGGTAATTTGTAAGTTGCTGCAATGTAGGCTAGATGGAACGAGGCAAATGCCTCTCCTTTGCTATCATACAACACTCTTGTTTCTGGGTTTGCATGCTCTAGGATCCACCCAATCACTTCTGAGCAAGGAAAGAGCTCAGGGCGTGTGGAGGCTTTGGATATACCAGAGCTTCTGATATTTTGGTAGATGTGCTCTTCCTCCAAGAGTGCTCCTAGATATCTTGGTCTTTGAGCATACGATAAACATCTTTCCATTTGACTTCAGGAGGGACGCCTGTGATGGACTTGGTGTCCTCGAATAGAGTTTCAACTCTTGGCTCTGCTGGTTCCGGCTCAGCCACTTTAGCTTTCTTTATGCTACCCTTCGGCATTTCAACTTAATCCTATCAAGAAACTACGCATGAATAGACATAAGATTGCAAAATAGTACATAGAATGGAGCAAGACGCAAGAGTGTTAAAACATAGGATTAACATGATAATATGTAACACTGTCAAATAACAATGGGAATCAAGATTTTATTTAAACAGAACTATACTTCTCCCTTTCATGATAAGTGGTTTCAGGGGGAGATGCTAACTAAGTTTTAGAAGGGACCAGGTTCAGGATTTCCTCAGACGAAAGCACGAGTGGCGCGATGGGTAGAAGCTTCCTAGGAACGTTGAGTCTCGCAAGTTCAAGGGACTAGGGGAAAGCTGTGAGGGTCTACGACTATGAGTTAAATGCTTGGGAATGGCCAAAATAACAACACACGCAGAACGTCTTCAAGCCATGCAGCCTATATGGTGACATTGATACCAAGAATGGCTTGACGCAATTAAAAGGTAAAACAAAATAGTGGTAGAACCACCTACCTGGCAAGAGATCGTTGATCTCATGGAGGTTGACTAGCCTGCGAACAAGCTGAGCTGGAGCAATCTAACACAATCATCAAACAACGTTTTCCACATCATACAAACTCTACCAATGAAAATGCATAAAACCCCCCAAATCTCTTATATAAGGGCTGACACATGCAGGTATTTAATGGGTCAGTGGAGGCTTTAAAACAGCGTTAAATGCGTGTACAGTGGGGTCACCTCGACACACTTGGAATTTAATTGTAACCGCCGAAATCGGAAGGAAAAGATAAGCTCACCCGACGCTGTAGCGAGAACTCGTAAGTTCCTCCCGTTGTTTCGGCGAAAGATGCTAAGTTTTCCCGCTATTGCGGCGAGGACTCGTAAGTTCCACCCGATATTGAAAGGTTTCGCAATTTGAAAAAAGTACCCGCTCGTTGCGGCAGAGCTCCATAAGTTCACCCGAAGTTGCGACGAGACTTAACGGGTTGATCCGACGGTCATTGGCTTCGAGACTTAAAAAGAGACATTCGCTCGTTGCGGCAAAAGATTGGGAGTTGTTCCAATGTTGTGGCGGAACTTCATGATTTCTTCCGCAGTTGCGGAAAAACCTGCCAAGTTCGCCCGAAAAGTGGCTTCATGCCTTAGTAAAAAATAATGAAAACCTTCCACCATTGCGACGAGAATTCTTGAGTTGGTCCGCCGTTGTGGGAGGACATGCCGAGTTCGCCTGAAGTTTTGGATGGACTTGGTGATTTTGCCCGAAAATTACAAGGTTAAGAGACTTGATAAAAGAGGTTCCCGTTGCGGCAGAACTTCATTAGTTCTTCCCCCGTTGCGGGTGAAAAGGACGATTTTTTCCGCCGTTGCAGGTGGAAAACTTGAGTTTTGGCTTAGAAGAAAAAATCAACAAACTCAAAAAGAATGACTTCTCTGAAAAAACTAAGTATAAAAGATCTTCTAGGAAAAGCTTAGCTCCTAAGTAAACTTTCTAAAAAATAAAAGGAGGGGCACCAATATCTGCAAAATTTTGGGGGGATGTTGCAGCAACAACAAAGTGGTATCATAGCGAAGGTTTCAACACTGCGGCTGTTGGGCCTTCTGCAAGTTACAAGTCACTATATAAACATGAGTTTGCATTAGATAACTTGGATGCATGCACCTTAATATAGTTTCACATATGAGTTAGTTAATTAAACTATTAGCTTGGGATGGATATGAACTTGATGTCCAGTCTGTAAAGAGAAATCCTTGAGCAATTTCTAGCTCCCTTAGGCATATTGTAACCTAGAAGATTTAGCTTGTTACTTTATAAGAAGAAGTAGCTTGAATAATAATGAACTTATGTCAATACGTTGTTTTCTAACAAATGTTTGGTAATGAACACATTGCAGATTCTAGTGAATGATTGAGCAAGCAGTGTGGCCATTAAAATGAGATCTTACTCAAACCTGTGAAGACTAAAGATTCAACAAGTACAAGTTTAGTAGTAGGAAGTCAGGGTTTGGAGATGTGTTTTGAGGAAGGTCAGAGTCCATAGGGTCCTTAAGGGGAGTTTTTTGAGGGAAGAAGGTCAAATAGGTATAAGACGAGCAGTGAACCATTAAGCTTGGAGGATTCAATGAGAAAGTGTAGGGAGGATAACGAAATGATAATTCATATCCAAGAGCACATTATGAATGATCTAAAATCATTGAAGGCCATCCAAAGATCTGTTGAAAATATTCATAGAAGAGGTTATGTGAGATCTAGATCATCTTCAAGGAGTCCTCATCACTTAGAGAGGAGGAAGGGGTGTGCATCAAGCAGTACAGAGAGTAGTCCTGAAAGATCTTCAGTGAGATATAAGAAGAGAGGTCTACCTAGGATGAACTAGTTGGAGAGTTGAGAAGAATCAATCCCCCAACTTTTGATGGAGAAGTAAAACATGGAGAAGATGTTGAAGAATGGTTGTTAGGACTAAGGAAGTTTATCTAGTTGCATCAATATACACCTAATATGGAAGCAAGAGTATCCATATACCATCTGCAAGGTAAGGCATCTCTCTGGTGGGATCAACTAGTTAAGCTAAAAGACATCGACGAAGATAGAATCTCTTGGAAGAAATTTAAAAAAATACTTCCAAAAATAATACCTCTCTGAGCATTACTATGAAAAAAAGATGGAAGAGTTATTTGATCTCAAATTGGGGAGCATGACTATGGATGCCTATGAGAAGAAGTTTCTGGAACTTTTGAAGTATGCAGACTTCATCAAAGATGAGAAGGTAAATATTCAAAGGTTCCTAAGCCACGTCTTCCTGAATCCTATAGAGACAAAATCCAGTATGTTAGACCAAAGAACCTTAAGGATGCCATATGTAAGGAAAAACACTTATATGAACAGAATAAGAGAAAGGCCCCATATCAAAAGAATTGGAAGGATATGAAGAAGAACAAACAGGAGCAGAGAAATAAAGGTTTCCATCCTTCAAAATTCAGAAACGGTAATTCTTATGAACAATGACAACCAAGGGAAGAACCTTCAGGGAAAAGACCATCTGTGGAATGTTGGATATTCAAGGAAAATCACTTTTCGAGTCAGTTCTCACATAACAAAAATAACCTTCACAACATTCAAGAGGCTTCAACTGTTGGATATGTAGGTGGAAGTGTGTAGAGGATCTATGCAGCCCTGGATGGGAGGAAAGACGACCACCAGTCCCAAATGATTGAGGTAGTAGGTAAGATTGATAATCAAACCATAGCTATTTTGATTGATTATGCAGTTGGCAATAGTTACATTGCACCTAATCTAGTTGAGAAATGTCATTTGAAGAAAAGTAAACTTGAAACAACAAGTCTAGTACAGTTAGCCACAGGATCCAAGAGGAAAATCACTGAATTTGTAAAAGTGTGTCCCTTAGAAATGAATGGATTGAAAACCTTTGTAGACTTAAATAACATACCCTTAGGGTCATACGATGTATTGATTGGCATGGATTGGTTGGATGCACACCATGTCATATTGGATTGTCATAATAAAACTTATACATGTTTAGATGAAGAAGGAAACCGAGTGACAGTCAAAGGTATACCTAGACCCATATCCCTAAGGCAGGTCACAACTCTATAATTGAAGGAATGTCTCAGAAAGGGATGCCAGTTATATTCCATTCATATGGAAGAATCAAAAGAAGGAAAAGATCCAGAATTGTAGGATTATCCAGTACTACAAGGATTTGTAGATATATTTCAAGAACTACCAAGAATTCCTCCTAAGAGGGACATTGATTTTTCTATCGACTTAGTGTCAGGGATAGTACCTTCATCTAAAGCACCTTATAGAATGAGTACTCCAAAGTTAAAGGAATTACAGATGCAGATAGAGGAGCTACTAAAGAAAGGTTACATAATACACAGTGTTTCACCTTGGGGAGCTCTTGTGTTATTTGTGAAGAAGAAGGATGGAACTCTAAGACTTTGCATAGACTATAGACAATTGAACAAAGCAACATTAAAAAAAGTACCCCTTGCCAAGGATTGATGACTTGTTTGATTAGTTGAGAGGATCCAAAGTGTTTTCAAAGATAGATTTGAGATCGGTATACCACCAGATTAGGATTAAGGATGAATATATCAGTAAGACATCATTCAGAACAAGGTATGGACATTATGAGTTCACTGTGGTACCTTTTGGGTTAACAAATGGACCTGCAATATTCATGAGCTTGATGAATGGGGTTTTTAGAAAATACTTACATATGTTTTTTATTGTATTCTTAGATGACATCCTTATTTATTCCAAGACAGAAGACGAGCATGAAGAACATCTAAGACTAGTAATGCAAGTGCTTAGAGAACATCAGTTGTATGCCAAGCTAAGCAAGTGTTCTTTTTATCAGGGCATGATTAATTACTTAGGACATATCATATATGAAGAAGGTGTTTCAGTAGATCCTGAAAAGATAAGAGCCATTATGGAATGGCCAACACCTAAGAATGTATCAGAAGTAAGATATTTCATGGGATTAGTTGGGTACTACCGAAGGTTCATCGAAGGATTCTCGAAGTTAGCTCATCATATCACATCTTTACAGAATAAGGGTGTGAAGTTCGATTGGACTCCTAAGTGTGAAGATAGTTTTCAAAGACTTAAGGAAATGCTTACTAGTGCACCTATTCTAAATATTGCAGATATTGAAGGAAACTTTGTTGTGTGCACAAATGCATGTAAGCAAGGCATTGGTGGAGTATTGATGCAGGATGGACATGTGATCAGTTATGAATCTATAAAGTTAAAGGAACCTGAGTAGAACTATGCCATCCATGACTTAGATCTTGCAGCTATCATCCATGCTTTGAATATTTGGAGACATTATCTAATGGGTAAGAAGTATGAGTTAAGAACTGGTCATGATGGGTTAAAGTACTTGTTTGAGCATCCTAATTTGAATGCAAGACAAACAAGATGGATGGAGTTATTATGTGAATATGACTTTGACATCAAGCATATCAAAGGTAAGGCAAATAAGTTATCTGTTGCACTTAGTAGGAAGATACATGTGATGCATGTAGCAGCTATCGACACTAGTACATCAAATTTAAAGGATAAGATCATTGAAGCCAGTGTTACAGATGAACTTGATCAACAGGTTAAAGAAGGATTGCAACAACAGAAAATTGCACAGAAATTTGATAAGTATAAGTTGAAAGGAAATGGGATCCTCATGCATAGAGGTAGAGTTTATGTTCCCAATGCTCGAGATATAAGGAAGATGGTTCTGAAGGAAATGCATGGTGTTCCTTATTCCAGACATTTGGGTTATCAAAAGATAGTAACAACAATAAGGAAACAATACTATTGTCCAGGGATGAAGAATGATGTTGCAGAATATATAGCTAGGTGCATGGAATGCCAGAAAGTTAAAATTGAGCATCAACATCCAGTGGGATTGTTGCAGCCCTTGCCAATACCAGAATGGAAATCGGATGTAGTGACGATGGATTTCATCACCAAGTTTCCTAAGATAAGATTGAAAAATGATGCCATCATGGTTGTGGTAGATAAGTTGACTAAGGAAACACACTTCATTCTTGTAAAGACAACTCATAAAGAAGCTTACATTGCAGATATTTACATGAGAGAAGTAGCCAGATTGCATCGTATTCACAAGGCTATAATATCAGATAGGGATTCTAAATTTACTTCTAACTTTTGGAAAGTATTTTTGAGGCGTTTGGCACAAGTCTAAACATGAGTACATCATACCACCCTCATTCAAATGGATAGACATAAAGAGTTAACCAAGCGATTGAAGACATGTTGAGGATGTATGTGATGGATCAACCATCTAAGTGGGAAGATTATTTACACTTGGTGGAATTTGCTTATAACAATGTATATCATTCCTCTTTGAAGATGAATCCTTTCGAGGCCATGTATCGAAGGAAGTGCAATACTCCCATTAGTTGGTATAACCCAACAGATAGAGTCATTGTTGGACCATAATTATTAAAGCATGTGATGGATCAGATGGTTAAGATAAAGAAAAATCTAAAGGTAGCTCAAGATAGGCAGAAAAACTTTGCAGATCAGAATAGGACTACTAGACAGTTTCAAGTTAGATATCACGTGTTCTTGAAAGTTAGACCCAAGAAGAGTTCCTTAAACTTGGGAAATTGCTCCAAGCTAGATGCCAAATATTATGGACTTTTTGAGGTCTTAGCTAAAATAGGACCTGTTGCTTATGAGTTGGATCTACCTGCTTGCATTAGAGTACACAACGTATTTCAAGTCTCTTTATTGAAAAAGTATATACCTGATGCTAACCATGTAATTGATTAGAATGTGATACAAGTAATTAGAGTTCTTTTATTTTCTCTTTATATATATATATATATTTAATTACATGGTACTATTCGTGTGATTGAATGGAATTATGATCTAGGTGAAACTAGAAGGGGATTTGCCGGTACAACCTATTTCCATTTTGGGCGGTAACATCAAGCTACTTCCGAATCAAGAGATCAGGAAGGTAAAGGTATAATGGACCTATTACATCTTTGAGGATGTGAATTGGGAGCCGAAAGATGCTAGGAGGGAATCATACCCTCATCTATTTTGAAATTTTGGTGTTTACGGCAAGTATGTAATAAATATGCATCGAGGATGATGCATTGTTTAAGGGGGAGGGGGATGTAATACCCGGATTGTTAATCCCCAGAATTATGATATTTTATCTCACTATGGACTTATGTTCTATTTGTTAATGTGACTATGGATTTATCCTCATTTGTTTAATGATGTGATTATGGACTTTGGATTTATTATTATAGATGTTAATGTTGTTATTGTTATTGTCATTATTGTTACCTTTGAATGATTGTTGCTATTAATTAAATAAAAAACTGGCCGGGCAAAGCAAACTAAAAGAGTATGGGAAACCATGGATCTTACAGAGTGAGAGAGAATGGGGGACATCCCTAGCACCTCATAGATTTTTGTTGGATGGTAGTTGTCCATCCTAGTTCATTTTGTGCCTTGGTGACTTTAATAATGTTGGTCACCCAAACAATGTACAACGGAACCCATCTTCGATTTTTATGAACTATAGAGTTATTATTACACCTTATACATTCTTTAGTGGCCCCCCCTTTCCTAGTGCACACTCCTTGGGATAAATTCCCTCTTATTTATGTGTTTTTGTCACTTATGAGCCCTCTTCCTAGATTCTAGGAGCTGTAAGCTAGAATTTAGCTTCCACCTCCTTAATTTGTGCCTCCACCTCCATAAGTGCGCCCCACTCTGGGTTTTTACTGCACCTTTTACCATGGCGTATGAGGAGGTTGTGGATTACAGTAGTGACCACTTGGATCCTGGAGATATCTGGGTCTCTCTGGCTGGAGGCCTCAGGGCTGAGGTGGGATCTTGGTCACTGATAGCGTCTGCTGGAGCAGCCTCCAAGGCTCCTCTGGTACACCCTCACGCTATGGGTTTCTCACCTAGGCTGAGTTTCTTAACTTTCCTTCCTCATCGGAGCTGGAACTGGGGTTACGTCCTTTCTAGATTTGTTTTGATGTGGAATTACCTGTTGATGTGCTGGGAGGCCCTACTTGGGGTTTTTCGAGACTCCGCCACCCATTGTTCACTACTCCTGCCGCTCATTCGGGACCGAGAATTTCTTTCAATTTTCTGGATGACTATAGCTCGGGCCTCTATCCTGGCATTGGAAGGAATGGGGGGGGGACTACAGGATTCACTAGATAGCTCTGTGTTAGGGTTGGCTCAGCAGAGTGAGTCGGGGTTCTTAGAGGATTTTTTGGGAACCCTTGAACACAGGGGCTAACCTAGCCCGTCTTCTCGCAGGGTTTCGAGCTCGGTTTATAGGCAGGGTCTGGTGGAGGAGGGGTTGGAACTAAATTCTCAGAAGAAGATCAGAAGGAGATGGTTGAAGTCTAAAGGGAAGGCTATCAATTATACATTGGCAGAAGATATTGGCTTCCACCAGATTATGCAGATGGCCAAGCAGACATTAGTTGGGAGGGCTTATGAACGATCCTTTGCATTGCGGACGGTGGTTTGTTGGCCAGAGAAGAACTGGCAGGAGCAGTTGGGTTATGTGTCGGAGGTGGTGGCCCTTTCAAGGAATTGGTATGCCTTCAATTTCCTTCAGGCCGACCAAGCCCTGTGGATTTTGAGCTGTAATTGGAACTTGGATCATGCTCCTTTCTTACTTAAACCCCGGGACCCCCTTTTTGATGCTAGCAGGGAAAGATTGGATACTATTCCTCTATGGGTTTGCCTCCTGGGCCTTCCTCTCCACTACTGGACAGAGGAACACTTCAAGAACATTGGAAATATTTTGGGTTCTTTCTTGGAAGCAGACTTATGATTCCTAGAAACTAAATAGATGAAGGTTGCACAGGTTTTGGTGAGTATCAATGTTAGGGATGGACTTGTGGAAGAGATGGAATTATGCTGGGGTCCCTTTGTTTATATTCAGAAGATGGACTATGAGAATGTCCCCTTTCGGTGTCGAAGGTGCCACGAGTATGGTCATCCTGTGATAGAATGCAAGCTGCCGCTCAAGACTTTAATTGTTTTCTATTTGCAGAAGGTGGGGGACTTTGAAAACGTTAAATAACCTGCTTCAGAACCGCCTCCTCAGGTGGTGTCGACCCAGGATTCAGGGAGTGAACAAGAGTCCGCCTAGGATGAATTTTTTCCTTCTACTCTTCCAGAGGAGGATGCTGGTGGTCAGGAAGATCCATTGAATCTTAAGTGCCTTCCTTCACAGGTATTTCTTTACCCCCTCTTAGTCAGTCCATAAATTTATTTTTGAAAAATGTTTCCTTTTCGGGTCTTGATTGGGTTGAAGGCCTCAAGAACCTTTCCATCTCTTCCAGTTCTCTCTCGACTCAACCATCTATCCTCGACCCCTCCATTGGTTTTCCGGTTGAGGTTTCCCTCTCCCCTTCGAACGATGTGTCCCCTCCCCCTGATCCCGATCCTTCCTTTTCTGAGCTCATACCACCCTCATCCCCTTCTGACTCTTTCGACTTTGGGTATTTTCTCTGCTCCACCTATAAAAAATCCTCTGGAGGGCTTGGGAAAGGGAGGAAGCAACCTGCCAAAGGAAGAGGACGACAGTCCTTCATTTCAAAGGCTCAGTCTAGAGAAAGCAAGGACCTTTCGGAAGGAAAGCAACAATCTATTGAACGGGAACTTAGAGCAGTGTGAGCCCAAAAGAAGGGTCGCAAATGAAAGTTATGTCCTACAACTGTAGAGGTCTTGTTGGTCCCTCTAAAATATCAGCACTGAAGAGGGTGGTCAAACTTGAACGCCCTAATGTTATTTTGCTTCAAGAAACGATGGGAGTAGGGGAAGAGGTTAAACTTAGGCTGGGAAGTTGGTTTCAGGGTTGGATTTTCGAGGCTTCAGATGCTAGAGGTAGGTCTGGAGGTCTAGCTGTGGGGTGGAATGAAGCTACAGTGAAGGATTCTAATTTGTGGGGGATGGACTCTGTTTTAGGTATGATTTTTTCGCTTCTAGACATAGGTGTGGAGATAACCATCATTAATGTATATGGGCCTTACCTTAATCAGATCCCCTTCTGGGAATCCCTATTCAGTAAATCCTTGATAAAAGGAGATTCGGTGATTTTGGGTGGTGACTTAAATTTGTCGTTGGGACAGGCAGAAGTTTGGGGGCTTCATGCGCAGGTTGACAATCTAACTGATTTTTTCACTCAAAATCTTGTTGAAAGGAACTTGATTGATTTGGAACTTGTCCGCATCATGCCAACTTGGAAAAAAAAAAATCTAGAGAGAGCCGTGTAGCTAAAATACTGGATAGGTTCCTACTTGCGGAACGACTGGTGGATATTTTTTTCCACCTTAGGCAGTGGGTTGGGAGCGAGGGAATTTTTGATCACTTTCCAATCTTTCTGGAATTGAAAGATGGGTCATGCAAGCCGCCTAGTCCTGTGAAATTTAACAAAGTATGGCTCGAGGATTAGTCCTTCTTTAACTTGATTAAGTCAGTATGGATTCCTTTCAACCCAAGGGATCCCTGATCTTCTGCTTTCCAATTTGGTTCGAACATCAAAAGACTGAAGGGTCCTATTAAAAATTAGGCTTTTGAGAAGAGGCAAAGGGAGGATCTGGAAATCAAGTAGATCGAAGAAGAACTTTCTTTAGTCTTTAAGGAAAAGGTGGGGGTTTCCTAAACCAGGTGTCCAAAGACAACGTAGCTCGTTTGGAAGGAAGAAGGAATAGTATTTTACAGGAAAAGGAGGATACTTGGAGACTGAAGAGTAGGGCCATTTGGTTGGAAGGTGGTGATGATAATACTAAGTTCTTTCATGCTTATGCCAAAGGGAGGAGATCTTCCAATACAATTTGGAGCTTGGAAAATCAACAAGGGGAAGCTCAAACTTCTTTTGAAGGTATGGTTAGGGTAGGGGTGAACCACTTTCAGAATCTTTTCAAGGCCATCAATCAGGTTTCCATCGAGGAAGTTATTAGAGTGGCTCAACTTTTTCCTCATTTTCTGGAAGAGGAGGACAACAAATCCTTGATGGAAGAAATCACTGAAGAAGAATTGAAAGAAGTCCTTTCTAGATTCCAACGAGATAAAAGTATGGGTCCTGATGGGTGGACGATTAAATTTTTCCAAGAGCTTTATGATTTCCTTGGAGCTGATTTGTTGAGAGTGGTCAAAGATACTAGGCAATCTGGCAGAATTCTGGCCAACTTCAACACAACGTTTATTGTCTTGATTCCAAAGACTGACTCACCCACATATTTGAATGATTTTAGACCAATTTCTTTATGTACAGTGTATCTACAAGGTGGTCACTAAAATCATTGCTAAGCGAATCAAGGATAATCTCTCGACTCACATCTCAAAGGAACAATTCGGTTTTTTGGAAGGAAGGCAAATTCATGAAGCTATCGAGGTAGCTTAGGAGGGTCTGCATAGTTTAAAAACCAAGAAACTGAAAGGGGCAATTCTAAAAATTGATTTATCAAAGGCCTATGATAAAGTAAGTTGGCTTTTCTTACATATTTTTCTTACTCATCTTGGTTTTGATATTTGTTTCATTAGGTGGGTAATGAGATGCATCACCACTATTTCCTTCTCTGTGCTTATTAATGGGGCAACTTCAACTTTCTTCCATTCTAGAAGAGGTCTTGGGCAAGGATGTTCTTTATTTACGCTGTTGTTTCTTTTAGTGGCTGAAGGATTGAGTTGCGCTATTAAGGAAGCCAAATGATGGGATTCTCCTAGGGGAATCCAGATTTCTCCAGAACTCCATATCACTCATCTAATTTTTGTAGGTGACGTTCTCATTTTCTGCTCCGGTTCGGAAAGGGATGCAAACAAGTTGCGGGAGATTCTTGAACTTTTATCTAGGGAGACAAGGATGGAAATCAACTCTGGAAAATATACCATGTCTACAAATCTGCTTAGTGATGAGGAGGTGGCAGCTTTCAAAAGGTTTTTTCCCTATAACCACAGTCCATTGCAAGATGGGTTGAAATATTTGGGTTTCAATATGAAACCTAATGATTATAAGATCCAAGATTGGAAGTGGTTGATCGAGAAGTTGAAAAAGCATCTGAAGGGATGGAGTCACAAATGGCTTTCCCGGGCTGGGAGATTGGTCTTGGTAAAGTCAGTATTGGAAGCGATCCATGTATATTGGATGTCCTTGTCTTGGATCCCAAAAGGCATCTTGGATTCAACAAGAAGATTGTGTTTTCGCTTTCTTTGGAGTGGAAAGGAGGACGCTTTTGTTTCTCCCTGGGTAATATGGGAAATTATTGCCATCCCCAAAGCTCTGGGGGGATGGGGACTGAAGAACATATTTTTTTTCTCTAAATCATTGGAAACGAAAGGTAGATGGAGACTGATTATGACAGAAGGTATCTAGTCTCAGGTGATGAATAAAAAATATATTGCTCCGAACTTGATTGAAGAATGGATAAGGAGTCCTGAGAAGACACACTCTGGTGGTTCTGTGATCTGGAAAGTTGTTTTCTCATCCTTCCATGTAATTGAAAAAGAGTTGGTTTGGAACATTGGAAATGGTAGAAAGGTCAGAGTTGGGCAAGAGCCCTGGGTAGGATATGAACTTCAACACTTGTTACCTGAACTGACAGTGGATGCTTTGAGGAAAATGGGTATTGTTTTCCTAAATCAGCTCGTTGAAGCTCCTTTGAAGCTACCAGGGACTCAACCCTGGAGACCGACCAACTCTTTGGGTCTGAATGTTGTTAATGAACTTGAATTAACTAGGTATATAGGAGATCTCAACATATCTCATATATTCCTCTGTAAAAGAGAAGATGAGTTTATTTGGGATGTTGACCGTTCAGGAGTGTACACTCTTAAAGGTGGATATCTGAGGATTAGTGAAGATTTTGTGCAAAGAATTCCGGTTTGGTGGTGGAGAAAGTTATGGAAAATTAAGAGCCCTCCTAAGACACGACTATTCATGTGGAATGTTTTGGAAAACAAAGTACCAACCTGGGACAATCTTCAAAAAAGAAATAAACATGGTCTGGGATGGTGTGTGATGTGCAAATCTAAAGAGGAAACTGTTTGTCACCTTTTTCTTCATTGTCCTTATATTAAAAAGGTGTGGGTGGAATGATCGAGGCTACTTAACCATCTGTGCAGCTGGGATGGGGTTTCTTTGGAACTTGTGTGGAGGTCATGGTATACTGATCCATCTTATAATGGTTTCAAAGCCCTTCCTTTGCCGGTCCTTTGGGGGGTCTGGTTAGCCTGTAATAGTCACATTTTCTCAGAGAAAGCTTGTTCCCCAGTTTTCACTGCCACTTCTTGTTGTGGACTCCTGCCATATTTTATGCAAAACATAAGAGTTAACGGATATAGGTTTATACAAGCGGTGGAAATTGACAGGACTCAGCTGTGGTTTTTTTTTTATGGGGCCTCACAAAATAACCTCTGTGGGGGGGTGATTTATTTTCCTTTCAAGTGAACACTACTACGAGATGTCTCTTGGTCTCGGTGATGGTAGCAACAATTATATTGATTTATTGAGTCTTAAATTCCTTATTATCTTTGCAACTGAAACTGGGTGTAGAAACATTACAGTGTTTGGTGATTCATTAAATGTGGTAAATTGGATAACAGGCACACAACACTGCCGGAATTTAAGACTCTTAAACATTTTTCCATCTATCAGAGAAGCACTGAACTCTTTTGACTCTTTTGCATGCCGTCATGTTTATAGGGAAAATAACCAAGAGGCGGACATGGCCTCGAAGGAGTGGCTGCAGCTGGCTATGGGTATATGGAAGATAAAAGAATTTAGAGATGGTGATGCTAAGGAATATTATCACAGGCCATTCATAGAATGATCTAAGATGTTGGAAGTTCCTTTTGTTTCGCTGGATGCATCTTTTGGTTTCAGATGGTTATAAGTTTTTTTTCCCGGCTATATCACAGAACAGTGTTCCCTCTATTGAGGGCATTGTTGTATGTATTTTCTTTGTAAATTTTTCCAGCAGTCACTCATGTTTTTACCTTTCAGTTACTAAACTCAATATGTAAAAAGATTAAAATCTTAAGATATCCAGAAGAAGACTATAGGTCTTACAAATTGTCATGAATATCAGCAATGCACTTCTCTAAAAGTGTATCTATAGAATGTAATTTTTTTCTTGACGGATGAAATAAAATTACGCTTTTTTTCCAAGGAAAAAAAAAGTGCACCCCACTCCTCCATTCATCCCTATTTTTTTTGTGCTTACATGATAGTTATGACCCTATTGGATTCCCTCTCTCACCAAATTCGCCCTCCTTCATGTTTTGTAACCCCCTTATGCATTAGTGCACCTCCTTGTGCTCTTCATGGCTCCACTCCTTGTTTTTTGGTAACTCCTCCTCATGGTGCTAATATGGGAAAGGGAATCTCCTATCTAGGCCACCACTCCACCAATTTGAGTTAAGTATCCATGATGAATCCAAACCACACTCAAAACGAATTCTATTTGGCCACCTTGGGTTCAAATTTCCCTCCCTAAGCTATTTATACATGTACTCTCTCCTTGTTGAAGTTAATCTTCAGCTTTGGATCACTTGTCTTGTGTTATCTCACCATGTTGGGAGTGTTGTTAGTATTGAGAGTGTGCTGAGACTTAGAGCTAGTCTATTTGTTCCCTTTGCTTCCATCATATCACTCTACTAGTCTAGGTTCTCGCACAGGAAGCCAGGATATGGGTTGGTGAGAGGAGTCACATCCCATAGGTAGTGGAGACGGGCAGGAAAATAGTAGTGGGAAGCATTGTGGTTCTTAGAAGAGGTAGTTTAGAGAGTTGATAGAATAAGTGTGCCTATACCTGTGGATCCATGGTCTAAGCTTGGGGGTGACCTGTTCAAGTGAGGAAGGCTTGAATGTGTCTATGGCTAGGAGGAAAGATGTCCTATTGCAACCAGTTGTCCTAATTTTGAGATAAGTATACCTATTAAATGTTTCATTTTTATTACATTATTTTATTTGGTATATGTGCAATGATGGCTAAATTGGTTGTCTGCATGTAAATGTATTTTATTCCAAGATCTATATCCAGGAAGGATGAATTTTACATAATATATTTCTACTCTCCTTACCTTCTTTTTATTCTTCTTTCTCTTAATCACAAATTGTAATTTTGGCTCGATGGTATTGAGAGGGGCACAACCATAGGTTTTTGTCCGCCTACTTATCCTCATTTATGAGTCATAGATCTATTCCATTGTGTCCAGAGCGGCGTTTCCAGTAAGGATCGCCTTTCGTTTCGTCAAAAAAGCTTTATGGATGACTAAGATATGTCCGTTTTGGTCCAATAGTTTTGTCGGTGCCAAGATGAACGCACCAGTTGTTATAGTAGAAATTTTCTGTGCATGGATATGCTCCTATTTGCATGTCTCAATTTGAATAATGTAATCTGAATGTAATATTGATTGATGGCTGGAGGGAGGCAGCCATACAATAAAAAATTTATTAATGAAAAATGGTTGTAGGGGACAACCATCGGGAGCTGATTTTGTGGGCTGTGATTGCAGCCAGTGCCTTTTGTTTTGATTGAATGTGGTGTGGCTGTAGGTTATCACCTACAAATGTGTCTTGATGTGTTATTTTATTATTGTTCAGCCTCACCAATAGAACACACATAACAACACCAAAAATTAACTTAGTTTGTAGGAAAACTGATAACAACAACATTCAATTATTTAACAATTGTGGTTTCAACACCTTATAATGCTTGAATAGGTTTTAGGACCTTATTCTCATTAAGGATGATGAATTTTATTCCTTAATCATTTTTTGATGCGATTACAAAACTTGGTAATTAACTTAGTTAAGTGTTGCAATTAACTTAATTAAGTGATTAATTAAATATCACAACTTTAACAAATAATTTGACTTTAGAATGTGTAGTTGGATTATTTGAATGTTGAATAATAGTATTTAGTCTTAATATGTTGTGCTTGAATGAACTTAATATTAGCACCCTTAACCTTAGTTAAGGGTCGGGGACATTACAGAAGCACAAAGAATCCCTATAGATATGAGTATATACACTAGTTTAACAATAAAAAATGATATATACAAAGAGAGTAAATTAGAATCCAAATGTTAATACAAATATACAATTCAATTTAGGGATCCCAAGTATCTGATTTATTTTTATTTTTCTTTTAATCTGCAGAATGAAACAAAGATATTGGATGCCGACCTACAAGACTAGAGATGTGTAAATGCAAATTAGAACTACAGGTGCAAAATATAATTCTGACCACTGCAGAACCAATGAATGCAATACTAAAGGCTAATTAAAAATATGTTAATGCTATTCCTAACCCTTGGAGACAGTGATCAAATTTGAAGGGTGGGTCTTAATTTCAAGTGGAAGCGAATTTGCTCTTGGAGCCCTTCAAAGATGAAGGGAAATATAAATAATTGTACTTCAATTGACAAATATAAAATTAAACCTTTCCCCCTCAAAAATGTAGAAAACAAATATTGGCCATTCAAATTTTTGCAATCTTAAACAATTGAGCACTTCTTAATATCTACACTAAAAAGTGGTATATTTTCAATAAAACCTAATTTGAACACATTAATTTGACATTAATGTAACATTAATTTTACAGTTCATTAGAAAAACAACTATTCAATTGTATTTTTTTGGGTTGGAGCACACTTCATTATACAAAAAAACTACTTAGACTATGCAATAACCATATTGGGGCATCTGCATGATCTTATGCATAGTGTAGGACATTGTAACTAGATATAGTCTTAAAATAAAACTAGAACCATGAGAAAATTACTTACTGTTAACTATGTACAAAAGGAAGCCACTAAGCAAAACTAGGCTATAATAAACCTACAACCACAAAATACATATAAAACCAACCAAAAAATTAATTCAAACTTGAGAGAGGGAATCCATTCAACCCTAAGAGATGTAAGAATCATGGGCATTGGGCGCCTAAGAAAAAATAATACATAGCTCAGAAAACATTAAAAAAATCCTCCATACCAAGCAAGTTAGCAACACTAGCATCACAAGGGTTGGGGCCTCAAATTTTGTTGTTCAACATTTATCACGATAGCATATAGGTATGGGATGGAGGGGAAATGGAATCAAGCCTAAGTCAACTGGAGCCTTGCAACTTGTTGCATGTTCAAGTCTCGACGATTTTCCTTTTAAATTGAACCAGAACACCAAAAGAAGTTTGTTAATGGTTCGATTTGAGAAAATTCTAGATGTGAGTAATTAAGAACTCGAAGCTCTAAAATTTGTCATGTTTTGTACCAGTCAACGATTCGGCGAATTCGCAGTCACTGACTCACTAGCATGAAATTTAAGTTATTTAATGAAAAGACTCATTGTATATACCTCTATGTTGAAACCATTTTCAATGTTGATGTGGGCCACTACCCTCCTTATTGTATTACCAAAAGGCATGAGAATGAGGAAGAATACTTAAAATTATGGACTTCAACTTCAAAGAGTTCCTTAAAATTACATTGGTAAGGAGTGATAAGAAGATCACAACAATCCAATGTGTCAAATCTCAGTTGATAGTGTCAATTAAAGGATTATATGGTAAATTTAATATAAGAGTTACTTATAGTTGTCTCTTACTCTTTGCATCTTGACACATTTGATATTTTATGGTTGTCTCTGTGCCTTGACCTAATTGATATTATAAGGTGAGAATGTGCATACACAATAATTCTTAGTTATGACTATGGGATGAGGATTTAAAGAGAAGGGGATGTAAACACAGGTAATTTTTATATGTATTTTGGTGGTGAGCGTCGAAGACAAATGTAGTGAGAAACCACATGTGTTTGGAAGGACAGAGGGAGATTACATCATGATCATGCCACACATTAAATTGAAGACTATTCCTGGGCCAATTTTTATTTATTTATTAATAACCATTGTGGTGCTTTGGTCCAAATATTTTTTCTAACTCATTGTTTCTCCATATCATGTTCCCAGTTCCACCTCTCTATATGAATGCATAAATTGATCTCTACATGGTTTGTGGTCCTAGCTGCATGCCATTATTTGTAGTTGCATGCCATTGAGTGTTGTTTAGAGTTGTCGTGATTTTGTGGCATTCATGCAAGAAATGAAGTCTTGTAGAGGAGGACTCATCAAACCAACCATTTGAATTTCAATTTGATGAAAATTGAGTGGACATTGGTATCCAAGTTCACATAGGTAGTAGGCACAAAGTTTTAGGCTCGTTTTAGGCCTAGTAGTAGACTAGTAGTGGTTCTCTATTGTTACAAGCGTAGTCGCTGACACATTGTCACACCTTAGATCTCATCCCGAAGTGACTCAAGAGTCAGACTCAAATCCCGGTGGCAAGTGCCTCGTAGTCGTCAATAATCACTCATCATCGTTCACATCTAAGCAATGAGTGCATGACATGAGTGAGAATGATTATAATTTATGATATTTCCAATATTTTGAATGACAAGTCAAATTTTATTGCATAGGAGATTCAACATAGAAATAGAAATTTGAAATTTATGGATGGGTAATTTCAAATGTTGCCCTTCTTTTGAAATTTTGGTGCACCTGAGTGGGCCTAATGGTTAAGAACATGTGTTATCTCCATGGAGGTCACGGGCTCATAGTATTGTTCAGACAAAAAATTCCTATTAAAGTATCTCTTAAACGCACTCCAAGTTATATTCTTTTCTTTAATGTTTTTCACCATTTTTATATCCTACCACCATATATCAACCTTCCTAGTTAGATTGTAAATAGCCATTTTAGCTTTCATCATGTCTGAGTAATTATAGATTTGGAACTATTTATTCATCCCAGACAGCCATGCTTCGGCTTCTCCTTTTTATATCTCACCATTAAATATTGGGGGTTTTATCTTTTTAAACTCTCATGAGATTTCTTCATAGGGTTTGTATTTCCTCTTTTTAGGGCTGCAGTCACTATCACTGCTATCACTGGAATACTTATGTTTCTTTCTATATGATTTACCATTAGTTTCTGAGGATGATTTACTTTCATTATCAGAGAATTTTAACTTTTTGACTTTACGTTTGTAAGACATAGTTCCAAATTCAGATTCAATTTCTCTTCTTCTATCCCTTCCTTCACTATGTAATTTATCTAGAAACACTTGATTTAGTTCTTCTTGTGCTTTTAAGATTCTTTCATTATCTTCTTTAACATTCTGCAATTCAGCCTTTAGATATTTAACAGTTCGAAGTAGTTAGGATGAATGATAATTTAATTCCACGTATATATTATCTTCATTAACATTTTCATGTTCATGATTATTATGATGGGATCCATCCTCGGTAGATGCCTCTACTCCCTCCATAACCTGCAAAATAAATATTGAATGTTTTGTAAAGAAACAACTTTTAAAACAAAATTAGTAATTTTTTTTTTCTATTTTAATTTGAATGCGCGAGTTGAGCCACTTTAAGGCCTAGTGTTTGAACTTGCGCTTTGATACCACATGTAACGACTCCAAAAATCCATAAAAATAATCTTTTTTTTATATATAGTATACTGTCCATAATATCTAGAATCATGCTTAAGGAATACTTCTGATTTTGTTAACTGCTTAACTGTATTTTACAAAATCGACGTTTATTTAATGTGTCCTAAAAGCATTGAAAATGAATATGGATCTCTTTTATTGTATTGAATGTAATAAATGATCACTTGTGTCGACGTCGATATTTAATTTGTCGTTTGTAGATAACTGTACGTTCTCATTGTCGTAAAATTATTTCTTAGTTTGTGATGTTTGTGATGCTGATTATGTTTTTTTTTACTGAAAGGTGTTCTTGTGATGACCCTGGGCTTAGCTTCTATGAAGCTAACACATGTTGATACTTTGTTCTGGTTCCAGGAAAGGACCTAAATGGCTCAAGTTTGGATTTTGGAGATAGAAGACTTACTAAAGTTTTAAGCAACATCATTAAGTGTTTTATTATGAATCCAATTTATGGGATGAAACTTCATCCTAGCTATGACCTAAAAGACCATCCTCGAAAATTATAATCATATAACATAAGGATGTGTTATAGGATAATGCAAACCTAGTTAAGGGTTTTAGTGGGTTTAAGTTAAGTTTTGAAAACATAAAACTAAACTATAGCGAAAGGGTAAGAAATTAAATCTGTAGTGGGCTATAACCTGGATTCTAATTAAAGTAAAACCCTAACTTCATGGCAAAGGGTTGTATCGAAGATCAAAGTTCATTTGCGTTGCTTTGGAGAGCTGGCTCTTGGCCCTTGGCCACCATGACCATGGAGGTAAACTCCATGCAGTGTAAAATTTCGTTGGGTTTACAAAGTTGTATGGGAATTCTTTCACGCAGAGGTGGTTAATGGTTGAATCGTGGCTAAAAGAGAAGCTTCCTCGCGGAGGTAGCTTACAGTCGTGGCTGCAATTTGCAAAGGTATAATTCAGCACCCAACTTAAATTGGTTGTCAAACTCTTTTATTCATTTTAATGAAATGTAAACAATGTTTAATACCCAGTTTTGGTTTTGTATTGGTAGGAGGGTTTCATGCTAAGTGGGAGCTCAGCAACAACAGTGGTGGAAGCTCCATTGGTTTAAAGAAGCCATGGTAAGCCTCGGGCCATCCTAGAACGACCTTGTCCACAGTGCTTGTGTTGATGTATGTATGCTTCCATCTTTAGGGTTTGTTTATTTCTTTTGGAAGCCATATGGCCACTCGGGGCAGCATTGATGTTTGTAAAATGTTTCTGGCTAAATGCCCTTATTTTGAGTTTCGCCCAAACATATAAATAAAAGAATTTACATTGTTGTGCGATATTTGTATTCTGCTATGTTTATTTTCGTGGTTAACAAATTCAGGGTTTTAGAGGCATTGGTTATAATCTGAATTCCCTTTATACTTCTGGCGAAGATAATTCTATGTTGTTGCTAGATTCCTGAATTTTGTTTAATGAATTCTGGGCTGAGCCCTAAATATTAATGCTGTTTGTTTATCTTATTTTATAGTGAAAACTTTAAGCCAATACTAGCCCTGTCGAAATGAAGATATTAGTCTAATTATTAAATTGGTAGCAAGGTTTTCAATCTTGGGTCACACCCTCAACAGAGTTTGTATTTGCGTTGTGCTGATAGATAGAGGGTTCATACCAAAAGACTCTATGATGTCTTTGTTTGCATTATTTCCTTAAAGATTTGGTTTATTATAATGCTGGATATAAATATCCATGTCGTAGTTAAACTGAGCTTGTTTTTGTTTTAAATGTTTGGAAAGTTATTTTGGTGCATAAATATGATTTGGTTTCCTTTTTAAATAGAAATTGGGCAACGTCCTGAATACGATGATGTATTTGGTTAAGGGATTCGATCCCGACATTTAATGTAATTATCTAGAATTTTATTAAACTTTGTTTGTAATTTGATGGCGATTTCTGTTTGTGAAAAGGAGCATTTGTTTATTAAGTTGGAAATTGAGCAATGCCTGAGTTAACAGTATAATTGCATAGTTTGATGAGTAAACTAATCTAGGATTGAAGAGAAAATAATATTAATGTTTTATGGGTTATACCCTAGCCGTAGTTATGTTAACTCTGTGAATAAAAGATTAGATGGATATGATGCTAAAATAGTTCTATGTTTATTTCAAGAATTTGTTCTATGGTTTCATAATGCTTGTATTAAATGGATTTAATCCTGGAATCAATTATACCGTGAATATTGGTCTTTTATACCATTACGACTCTATTGAATTTGAAATTATATATAATATATATATTTTCATTCTTGTTACTATAGTCTCTTGACTGTATTGTTTAGTTTAAAAAGAAATACTATAAACCTTTGTTAAATCTTATCGAAGATGGCCGAGTTGTCTTACTTATGGTTATAATTTTATTATTGTTTAAAAATTGTAATGCAACCGATAGGGAATAGATATTGACTTATTTTATAATTATAGAGCTACTCTTGAAACCAAAAAATAGTAATAGTAAATATTATATATATATAATATAGTTCTGAAATAAAATACTATGTTTATTATCTAAGCCATTCGGCTTCTATATTACTGTACATATATTGGTTAATATACTATTGTTTTAAAGCATTCTATTTGTAATATCAAGATCATTTCTAATCTACCTAATTAAACAAACTCTCTATACTAGAGTACATCACTTCGGTGAAAGGAAAAATACAGAGATGATTTATTATTCGTTATTCTACATTCCAAATCTGATCATACAAAATTTTATACATAATATAATCATTAGTTCTACATTCAAATAATTTTAACAACTATTTAGAAATCTAGAAGCATTAGAAACCTAGTACTTATGGATAAAAATTTAGAAATATACAGAACAATTTAGAAACAATTAAACCAGAACAATGTAGAACCTGTTTAACTGTTGAGGTGGACAAACACCCAAAGAAGACTGTTCATCCTAACCGTCTCCTAAAAGAATCCAAGATTACTTGCTTCAGGACCCCCGAGCCTGTTCAATGAACCACCAGGATGAAGACACTGTGTAGAAGCATGTATTAATCTCTCTGCATATCAGTAGACCAAAACTTGCATACAATGCACTCTCTGCAACTCAGCAGAATAAACTTGCAGTACTTACACTAGCAACTCACTTTAGCTTTCCCCTCATTGAATCCTCTTGTGTGTTTAACTTTTCAGTATGCAGCCATCCACAAGGCATAAAATAACTAGTGAACCTCTTGCTCATTCGATGGATATATCATTGCCTAGGTCTTTGGGTCAGTTTTTATCATTTAATGAGCCACCTGCTCAGTTCCACTTTCCTTGGGGAACATGACCACATTTTTAGGGAAGTTGCCTCCTGCAACAGCTAGAAAGTGAGTGCAGTTGCTGCCACTTGTCAATTTTCCTTCTACACCAATTCATTCCTCTCAGTGGGTCAGTGAACACTCTTCAACAACCTTCTTTGGATGATAGGTGTCTCCTATTTTAATTATTAAATAATAAAAATATTCAATTACAGTCATCCTTGACCATCCTTGGTCAATAACATAAAACTTTACAATAAATTTTAAAGTAATGTTTTTCCACAACATAAAATGTTTCAAGTTCTAGGTAGGTTACAAACACCCCCTCTTAAGTTCAACATCGTCCTCGATGTTGCTTAAGTATCATCTGAGTCTTCCTGGAAGAAAATTGGATATGATGCCCGCATATGACTCTCCAATTCCCAGGTTGATTTATCTGGACTAAGGTGCTTCCATTGCACCTTTACTTGTCCAATGGTGCGATTCCAGAGTAAAATTTCTCTCCTGTCAAGGATACAATCTGGTTCCACCTGAAAATCTCATTTTATATCATTCCAATCGATTACATGAGTAGCATCATGTACATACTTTTTCAAAATAGAAATATGAAATACACGATGTATTTTGAGGTTAGGTGGCAAAGCTAATTGATAAGCCACTAGTCCAACTCCTAACAATATCTCAAATGGTCCACAATACCTGGGTGCTAATTTAGCACAACTCCCCAGCTTAAAAGAGATTTTTCTGGGTTTTACCTTGACAAAGACATGCTCACCTACTTGGAATTCTTTTTGAGTTCTTTTAAGGTCTGCATGAATCTTCTGTCTGTCTTGTGCAATTTTTAGATTGCTTTGTACCTGTTTCATCGTTAGTTCCATTTCTTTCAACAACTCAGGTCCTAACATCAATCTGTCAACCGGATTACTCCATGAAATGGGAGTATTACACTTCCGAGCATACAATATTTCAAAAGGACTAAGTTTAGTTGAAGCTTGATAATGATTGTTATAAGCAAATTCAACTAAGTGCAGATATTCTTCCCACTTGTTTGGCTGATCTCTAACATACATTCTTAACATATCCTGATCCGTATCATGTCCAGGAAGCATGAGGGGGACAACAGTTCGACTGAATGAGTCGGCTCTGTTATGGCGGAATCTTAATAAACAGAATGAGCAAAAGAAGGATTACGTAATACAGATAACACAAATACACACAGACAATATGCAGGAATGCGTCTCAGACTTCTTATAAAGAAGTCTGAGACGCTTGGGTGCCTTCCCGTTACGTTCAGTTACAAAGAAGAAGTTAGAGTGGTTGAACTGTTCAACTGTTACAGTCGACTAGAAGACAGAGAGACAGTCTGTCGAGGTTCAACAGTCGTTGGTCGCATGTCGACACTGCATGTTGATGTCGTGAACTGTGAGGTCACTAAACATGTTGAAGGTGATGAAGTTGTCGAAGTCATGTCGCGTCAAAACTTGTCGAAGTTGTATCAACCACGAAGACTAATCGAGAATGTGTCTAAGTTAGCATCCGACAAAAAATTCCAATTGCGATGTGGATCATATCCTCTAGAACCTTATTTACTCTTTTAGTTTGTCCATCCATTTGAGGATGAAAATATGTGCTGAAATTTAATTTAGTGTCCAAACCTTTAAACAATGACTTCCAGATACCAGTAAATTTAGAATCTCTATCATAAATTATTACCTTAGGAATTCCATGCAAACGAAAAACTTGTTTCATAAACACATCAGCAATATTAGCAGCCTTATAAGTAGTTTTGACAGGTATAAAGTGAGCTTCCTTGCCGAGTTTATCCACTACTACCATCACATAATCATTTTGCTTTTGATTTTTAGGCAGTCCTGTTATAAAATCAATGCTGATAATTTCTCATTTACAATATGGAATTGATAATGGCTGCAATAAACCAACTGGGTGTTGATGCTTAGCCTTAACTTGCTGGCATTCAATACACCTAGCTATGTATTCAGCCACCTCATTCTTCATGTTTGGCCAAAAATAATCTTTTCTTAACATCGTTATTATCTTTTGGTAACCATGATGTCCTGAATAAGGACTTTTATGTATTTAATTTAAAATCAACAATTTAATTTATGGTACGTCAGGTACATATAATCTGTTTTTATACAACAGTAGATCTTTTTCATTCAAACTGAAATCTATTTTTATATTTTCAGATTCATTTTCAGCAACTTTTTCTTGCAATTTCTGATAATTTTTATCCAGTTTTACTCTGTCTTCGAACTTAGTTTCCAAATCTATTTTATAGCTGCTAACAACGGCTATAAAGTTCAGTTTTGCATTTTTTCTTAAGGCATCAACCACCTTGTTTTCTTTTCCTTTTATATGTTTGATCTCTAAATCATATTTGCTAAGGAAAGCTAACCACCTAGCTTGCCTTGCGTTCAGATTTTGTTGATCCAACAGATATTTTAGACCTTTGTTATCTGTCATTAATAAAAATCTTCTATTGATTAGATGATGGTGCCACATTTTCAAATCATGTATTACGGTAGCCAACTCTAAATCGTAGGTAGCATAATTATTTTAATGTATTTTTAACTTTCTTGATTCATATGCTATTACGTGACCTTCTGGCGTTAAGACTCCACCTAAGCCTTCATTGCATGCATCAGTGCTTACAACGAAGTCTTTGTTTGGATCTGCTATTTTTAAGATAGGTGCGGTGATTAATAATTCTTTTAACTTTTTAAAGCTTTCTTCACATTTTACATCCCACACAAATATTTTTCTCTTGTTTTGTAATGATGTTATAAGATTTGCAATTCTCAAAAATCCTTCTATGAACTTTCGGTAATAGCTGGTAATTCCCATGAATGAACGTACATCTTTTACATATTTAGGGACAGGCTATTCATTTATTGCTCTGATTTTATCCGAGTCAACTGAGATTCCATCCTTGGATATCATGTGACCTAAATACTGTATCTTATCTTTAAAGAATTCACACTTGCTAAATTTAGCGTATAATTTATGTTCTCTTAGTACTTGTAAAATTATCTACAAATGTTCATCATGTTCTTCCTTTGTTTTTGAATAAATTAGTATCTCATCAATGAAAACAATTACTAATTTATCCAAATATTTATGTAAGATATTATTCATTAAGCACATAAAAACTGTTGGATCATTTGTTAGCCCAAAAGGCATAACTACAAATTCATAATGCCCGTAACGAGTTCTAAATGCAGTTTTAAATATATCTTCGTCTTTAATTCTGACTTGATGATATCCAGGTCTCAAGTCTATCTTTGAGAATATAGTTTCTCCGCGTACTTGATCAAACAGATCATCTATCTGAGGAAATGGATATCTGTTTTTAATTGTCATTTTGTTTAACTAACGATAATCTATACATAGGTGTAAGGTACCGTCTTTCTTTTTAACGAATACGACAGGTGCTCCCCAAGGAGACACACTTGGTCTTATGTAATTTGTATCTATTAACTCCTTTAACTGTAGTTTTAATTCATTAAGCTCTAGGATATTCATCTAGTAAGGAGCTTTTGAGTTTGGTACAGCTCCAGGTACCAACTCATTGGTAAAATCCAATTCTCTTTTCGGAGGTAAACCTGGAATCTCTTCCGGGAATACATATGAAAAGCATTTTAATATTGGTATGTCTTCAACTTTTAATTTATCTTCTTTATTTAAGTGTTCATCATTTATTACATGTACAACAAAATCTTTACAACTTTTACATACAGCCTTTTTCATTTGTAATGCAGAAATCTGTCTAACATAAACCTTCCTAGGTACTCCTTTCACTATGACTGTTTCTCCTTTTTCATTCAAGCATGTAAATGTCTTCTCAAAGCAATTCAAAACTAATCTATTCTTTTCTAGCCAGTCCATGCCTATTAAAACATCATACGACACTAGAGGTAATTCATTCATTTTTATTTGGGTCTTAAATTGACTCACAAACAGTTCACAATATTTCACATAATTAACTACTATTCTCTTGGTTCCTATAGCTAATTGAACCAGCCAAGATTTTTCAAACTTTTCCAAATGTAATTTACAACTTTCTACTATACCAGGCGACACATATCTTAAACTAGCACCTGGGTCAATTAAAATAGAGATTGGTTTGTTCATGATCATACCTTCTATTTCGACCATTGATGTCTGGTGATCAGCCTGACGATTCTCCAAGGATGCATTAATTCTGGGCATCTCATTCGCTAAGTCACCGAATGTTGCCTCTTCCTGTACCGTATGCACGTTGTTGAAGTTTTTTTTTTTTTTGGGGGGGGGACAGTCTTTGGCATAATGTGGTCCCTGACAATCCCAACATTTAACTGGTTCTCTTTGTTCATTATTTTTAACATAATTGTTAGGTATGTCTCTGTTTCTTGCTGCTGTAAAATTCTGTTGTGCATTGCTTTTAAAATCTGTTCCCTGATAATTTCTGTTAGGATAATTCCGAGAATTATTATTTCTAACATTTCTGTTAAATTTAAAACTTTTTCTTCTTTGTTCGAAATTACTTGGTATTTTAACCTTCTAGCTAGGTACAGTTTCCCTTCTATTTCTGCTTTGTTCAAAACATAAATTTGCCTTCCTCATAGCTTCCTCAAGGGTCTTAGGGTTATCGTATTCAATTCATTCCTTGATGCTATAAGGTAAGCAAATCAGAAATCTCAGTATCTTAGGTTTTGTGATGAACCTGCAATAATTAATTAATGCAAATACACGAGATATCATAAATAATAGACTTAGAATCACTTTTATATTGATCAAGGGCCACTTCGAGGGGGCAACCTCCTTTGAGCAAGTTCAATACAATTAACTTCATGGTGCCTTCATAGGCCTCAACACACACTTATATACTAAGTCTAGGCGCCAATACCATGGGTCAATACTATGTGTCAATACAAACCATGGGCTAAGTCTAGGCGCCAATACTATGAGTCAAAACCATGGGACATATAATACTATGGGACGACTTACAAAGCATATGCGTCCAATACTATGGGTCAATACTATGGGCTAATATAAACTATGGATCAACAAATACTATGGGATGACTTATAAAGCATATGCATCCAACAAAAATATACTAACAAAGTAAAGACATGGGTTCCTAACAGGTTTTTCATCGATGATGTAAGGTACATATCTTAATAGACTTAAGAATTTTCTGCTTAGTTCTTTCATGTTCATGGCACCTAGTTTTAAATCATAGAATTCTTTAGCCTTTTCTTCATAGTATTGTTTAGACAAAAATTTCTTTTTAAAGTATCTCTTAAAAGTACTCCAAGTTATATTCTTTTCTTTAGTGTTTTTCACCCTTTTTATGTCTTGCCACCACATACCAGCCTTCCCAGTTAGATTGTAAATAGTCATTTTATCTTTCATCTTGTCTGAGTAATTATAGATTTGGAAGTATTTCTTCATCCCAGACAGCCATGCTTCGGCTTCTTCTCCTTTTTATATCTCACCATTAAATATTGGGGGTTTTATCTTTTTAAACTCTCCTGAGATTTCTTCATAGGGTTTGTATTTCCTCTTTTTAGGGCTGCAGTCACTATCACTGCTATCACTAGAATACTTATGTTTCTTTCTGTATGATTTACCATTAGTTTCTGAGAATGATTTACTTTCATTATCAGAGAATTTTAACTTTTTGACTTTACATTTGTAAGACATAGTTCCAGATTCAAATTTAGATTCTCTTCTTCTATCCATTCCTTCACTATGTAATTTATCTAGAAACACTTGATTTAGTTCTTCCTGTGCTTTTAATATTCTTTCATTATCTTCTTTAACATTCTGCAATTCAACCTTTAAATCTTTAACAGTTCGAAGTAGTTCGGATGAATGATCATTTAATTCCATGTATATATTATCTTCATTAACATTTTCATGTTCATGATTATTATGATGGGATCCATCCTCGACAGATGCCTCTACTCCCTCCATAACCTGCAAAATAAATATTGAATGTTCTGTACATAAACAATTTTAAAACAAAATTAGTAAATTTGTTTTTCGGTCTTAATTTGAATGCACGAGTTGAGCCACTTTGAGGCCTAGTGTTTGAACTTGTGCTCTGATACCACATGTAACGATTCCAAAAATCCATAATTTTTTTTTTTTTATATATAGTATATTGTCCATAATATCTAGAATCATGCTTAAGGAATACTTCTTATTTTGTTAACTGCTTAACTGTATTTTACAAAATCGAAGTTTGTTTAATGTGTCCTAAAAGCATTGAAAATGAATATGGATCTCTTTTACTGTATTGAATGTAATAAATGATCACTTGTGTCGACGTCGATATTTAATTTGTCATTTGTAGATAACCGAACGTTCTCATTATCGTAAAATTATTCCTTAGTTTGTGATTTTTGTGATGCTGATTATGTTTTCCTTTACTGAAAGGTGTTCTTGTGATGACCTTGGGCTTACTTAGCATCTGTGAAGCTAATGCATGTTGATACTTTGTTCTGGTTCCAGGCAAGGACCTAAACGACTCAGGTTTGGCTTTTGGAGATAGAAGACTTAGTAAAGTTTTAAGCAACATCATTAAGTGTTTTATTATGAATCCAATTTATGGGATGAAACTTCATCCTAGCTATGACCTAGAAGACCATCCTCGAAAATTATAATCATATAACATAAGGATGTGTTATAAGATAATGCAAACCTAGCTAAGGTATTTAGTGGGTTTAAGTCAAGTTTTTAAAACATAAAACTGAACTATAGAGAAAGGGTAAGAAATTAAATCTTTAGTGGGCTACAGCCTGGATTCCACTAAAAGTAAAACCCTAACTTCATGGAAAAGGGTTGTATCAAAGATCAAAGTTCATTTGCGTTGCTTTAGAGAGCTAGCTCTCGGCCCTCGACCGCCATGACCATGGAGGTAAACTCCACGCAGTGTAAAGTTTCATTGGGTTTACAAAGTTGTATGGGAATCCTTTCACGCAGAGGTGGTTAATGGTTGAATCGTGTCTAAAAGAGAAGCTTCCTCACAGAGGTATCTAACAGTTGTGGCCACAATTTGCAGAGGTATAATTTGACACCCAACTGAAATTGGTTTTCAAACTCTTTTATTCATTTTAATGAAATGTAAACAATGTTTAATACCCAGTTTTGGTTTTGTATTGGCAAGAGGGTTTCATGCTAAGTGGGAGCTCAACAACAATGGTGGTGGAAGCTCCAGTGGTTTATAGAAGCCACGGTAATCCTCGAGCCATCCTTGAACGACCTTCTCCACGATGCTTGTGTTGATGTATGCTTCCATATTTAGGGTTTGTGTATTTCTTTTGGAAGCCATATGGCCACTCGGGGCAGCATTGTTGTTTGTAAAATGTTTCTGGCTAAATGCCTTTATTTTGAGTTTCGCCCAAACTTATAAATAAAAGAATTTACAGTGTTCTGCGATATTTGTATTCTACTATGTATATGTTCATGGTTAAAAACTTCAGGGTTTTAGAGGCATTGGTTATAATCTGAATTCCCTTTATACTTTTAGCGAAGATAATTCTGTTCTGTTGCTAGATTCCTGAATTTTGTTTAATGAATTCTAGGCTGAGCCCTAAATATTAATGTTGTTTGTTTCTCTTATTTTATAATGAAAACTTTAAGCCAATACTGGCCCTATTGAAATGAGTATATTAGTCTAATTATTAAATTGGTAGAAAGGTTTTCGATCCTAGGTCATACCCTCGACAGAGATTGTATTTGCGTTGTGCTGATAGATAGAGGATTCATACCAAAAGGCTCTACGATGGCTCTGTTTGCGTTATTTCCTTAAAGATTTGGTTTATTATAATGATGGATATAAATATCCATGCCGTAGTTAAAACTGAACTTGTTTTTGTTTTAAATGTTTGGAAAGTTATTTCGGTGCATAAATATGATTTGGTTTCCTTTTTAAATAGACACTGGGCAATGCCCTGAATACGATGATGTATTTGGTTAAGGGATTCAATCCTGACATTTTAATGTAATTATCCAGAATTTTATAAAACTTTGTTTTTAATTTGATGGTGATTTATGTTTGTGAAAAGGAGTATTTGTTTATTAAGTTGGAAACTGGGCAATGCCTGAGTTAACAGTATAATCACACAGTTTGATGAGTAAACTAATCTAAGATTGAAGAGAATATAATATTAATGTTTTCTGGGTTATACCCTAACCGTAGTTATGTTAAATCTGTGAATAAAATATTAGATGTATATGATGCTAAAATAGTTTTATGTTTATTTCAAGAATTTTTTCTATGGTTTCATAATGCTTGTATTAAATGGATTTAATCCTGGAACCGATTATACCGTGAATATTGGTCTTTTATACCATTACGGCTCTATTGAATTTGAAATTTTATATATATAGATTTTCATTCTTATTACTACAGTATCTCGACTGTATTGTTTAGTTTAAAAAGAAATACTATACACCTTTGTTAAATCTTATCGATGATGGTCGAGTTGTCTTACTTATGGTTATAATTTTGATTATTGTTTAAAAATTTTAATGCAGCCGATAGGGCATAGATATTGACTTATATTATAATTTACAAAGTTACTCTTGAAACCAGAAAAGAGTAATAGTAAATATTATATATATTATATGTATAATACCGTTCTGAAATAAAATACTATGTTTATTATCTAAGCCATTCAGATTCTATACTACTGTACATATATTGTTTAATATACTATTGTTTTAAAGCATTTTTTTTGTAATATCGAGATAATTTCTAATCTACCTAATTAAACAAACTCTCTGTACTAGAGTACATCACTTCGGTAAAAGGAAAAATACAGAGATGATTTATAATTCATTATTCTACATTCCAAATCTAATCATACAAAATTTTAAAGAGAATATAATCATCAGTTCTATATTCAAATAATTTTGACAGCTATTTAGAAATCTAGAAGCATTAGAAACCTGGTATTTATGGATAAAAATTCATAAATATACAAAACAATTTAGAAACAATTAAACTAGAACAATGTAGATCCCGTTTAACTGTTGAGGTGGACAAACACCCAAAGAAGACAGTTCTTCTCAACTGTCTCCTTGAAGCAACCAAGATTACTTGCTTTAGGACCCCCGAGCCTGTTCACTGAACCACCAGGATGAAGACATTGTGTTTCTAAGCATGTATTAATCTCTCTGCATATCAGCAAACCAAAACTTGCATACAATGCACTCTCTGCAACTCAACAAAATAAGCTTGCAGTCCTTACACTAGCAACTCACTTGAGCTTTCCCCTCATCGAATCCTCTTGTGTGCTTAACTTTTCAGTATGCATGATCTGGATTTTATGAGCAGAATGAAATGAATACAGATTATTATCAGATGCTTAACATAAAATAATAGAGATACAGTAAAATTGGTTTTCTATTCAATAAGGGAATAAACTAAAACTGTAAAATGCAACGGAAAACAAGCTTGCTGTAATGGTGGTGGCTTATCTCTGAGAAGAGATGTGATGGCTATGCTCATTCGCAAGAAGATCAATACAAAGAGAGGCCCAGAGGGTTTATTTATCATAAGCATGAGGGAAAGAATCTCAAACATCCAAAAACCTAAACCTAGAAGATGAACCGTCATAAAGTTTGAGGCCCCAAGGTGGTTAGTTGAACAGTCAACTTCCCAGGGTCATAACTTTTGCATACGATCTCCGTTTGGGGCACTCGGTAGCCCGTTGGAAAGGTCTATTCAAGATTTACAACTTTTGACTAGGGCCAAAGGTATACCATTAATAATCATTTGGCTCCCCAAATCGACAAAAAGGTCATTTAGGGCCTCAAAATGGCCCCAAAAGTTCAGGATCCGAAAAAACTGCTTAAAATAGTAAATTACCAAAATTGCCAGAAAACTGTTTTGAGCCAGTTGGAAAGGTGGGTGGCCACCGATATACACCTGGATCAATCCTCCTTCCTTAGGAAGAAATGGTCTCCATTGCATTGAGTTCCCCCATAAGATGAGGAAATTTCTGCTGAATTTGGCCCTGGGTGAGCCACTTGCCTTGGTGCAGGAGATGCCCTGTTTTGACTACTTGATAAAGCTGGATCCTTTGATGTCGAGTTCCCTTGATCTGTGTGTCTACAATATGATCACGGATGCCTATTGCAGGCAGTTAGGGTTGAGCTTTGTTGGTGTCAACTGCTTTGTTATCTCTGAGGTGTCTAATAATGGTGGGAAATATGGTCGAAGGAGAGCCACGTTGAAGACTGGATGCAGACCAAGGAGGGGGGGAATGTTGAGATCAAAAGCATTGTCACCCACCGCCTTGGTGATGGTGTACGACCATAACGGAGTGGGCGAAGCTTCCGATGGGTCCCTATAAGGCGTTCTTTTTGCAAATGCAACCAAACTTTGTTGCCCACCTGAAACTTATGTGGCACACGATGTTGATCATGGCATTGCTTGTACTTGGCATTAGACTTCTGTAGAATATCCTGAACCTGTTGTAGGATATGCTAGATCCGTTCAATGAATAGGGTGGCTTTTTCAGCTTCTGGGGATGAGTTGGTCGAGGTGGTTTCCAGGGGAAGTGCAACATCCATGGGGCCCAATGGTTGGAATCCCAACCCCACCTGAAAGGGGCTGTGTCCAGTTGAGCTATGCAGGGCTCGGTTGTAGCTATGCTGTACATAGGGAAGACTCTATACCATGTGCGAGGGTGTGTTGAATTGTACATGCACAGGATATGTATGGCCATCCGGTTGACAACCTCTGTTTGGCCGTCTGTTTGGGGGTGGAAGGCAGTGGATTTGGTGAGCTTGGTATGCAGCAGTGACCAAAGGCTCGACCAGAATGAGCTAAGGAACCGAATGTCACGGTCTGAGATAATGGTCTGTGGGATCCCAAAATGAACCCATACTCGTTCAAAGAAGAGATTGGTAGTTACTTCTGCTGTGATGTTCTTCTTGTAGGCGGCTAGAATCGCAATCTTGGAAAAGCAATCAACAACCACAAAAACACAGTCGTTTCCCCTCTTGGTGGATGGTAGGCCCAACATGTAGTCCATTGTGATGGATTCCCACGGCCTGTCAGGAGTAGGTAGAGGGGTGTACAAGCCTCATTTCTTACTGTTTGGTTTGGCAATAGCGCAAGCGGTGTAGGACCTGATATACTTGCCGACATCCTATCGAAATTTCAATCAGTAGAAATGTTTTTGCAGCACTGCCACTGCCTTTTCGACGCCAAAGTGTCTTGCAACCCGACTGTAGTGAGCTTCCCAAATTAGCTTAGCGTGCTCGCTTGATGGAACACAGAGATGGCCCAGACGACACAACAACCCATCCTGAAGATGGAAATTAGCGACCACTGAGTTGGTGCCCAACATTTGGTAGGTGGTGGAGAAGTCAGGGTCTGTCTCATAGAGGTGGGGCCATTTGGAGGTCTCGTGGCTGCAAGAGTCTAGCACTGTGGTGAGTGCCGTGACTGGAGGTCGACTGAGGCAGTGAGCAACTCGGTTGGTACTCCCTATTTTATATTTGATGTTGAGGTGGAACTGCTATAATTATGTTGACCACTTATGATGGCGGTCATTCTGCAACTTTCCTTGGGTCTACATGACCTGTAGTGGCTTATGATCAGTGTGGATGACTGTCTCCTTCCCAAGAATGTAATGTCTCCCCTGGCGGCAGGCTTGCACAATGGAGTACATTTCTTTGTTGTAAGTAGGGTACTTATGGACATCATCTGATAGTGTCTCACTATGATATGCCACAAGGTGGCCATGTTGAGTGAGAACGACGCCCACAGCATAATCTGAAGCATCTGTCTCAATCTCAAAGGGATGTTGCAAGTTCGGTAATGAGAGTACTGACGATAAGCACAAACGCTTCTTCAAGTCATCGAAGGCTTGTTGTTGGGACAGGCCCCACACAAATTTTGCCTTACCGCCACCCTTGGTTACTTGGTTGAGGGCACATACGATATGAGAGAATCCCAGCACGAACCGACGATAGAAATTGGCGAGGCCTAAGAAGCTCCGAAGTTCAGTGAGTGTGGTTGGGGCAGGCCAGTCATGGATGACCTGGATCTTGGCTGGATCCACATGCACACCATGTTGATCAACGATGTAGCCTAAGTAATAGACCCTGTCCATGCCAAAGGAGCATTTTTCCAAGTTTGCATATAGTTTGTGCTACTGTAGGGTGTGCAGAACCTGTTGAATATGTTGCAAGTGTTCCTCCCAAGTCTTGATGTAGATGAGGATGTCATCCAGATACACCACTATAAAATTATTGGTGAAAGGTCATAGGATATCGTCCACAATCCTCATAAAAGTTGTTGGAGCATTTGTCAAACCAAAGGACATGACCAACCATTCAAAAAGACCTTCTTGTGACTTTACGACAGTCTTCCATACATTTGTTTGTTCTATTGGGATTTGGTGGTAGCCAAACTTCAGATCAATCTTACTGAAGTATTTGGCCCCCATGAGCTGATCAAGGAGGTCGTCAATTTCGGGAATCGGGTATCGGTTGCGGACTGTGATTTTATTCAGGGCCCGGTAATCAATGCAGAGTCGCTAGGTCCCATATTTCTTCTGCACCAGAATGATTGGGCTCCCACACGTTGATGAGCTGGGATAGATGTGCCCCTTGTGGAGCAATTCTTGGATCTGCCATCTCCTCATTTTCCAACAGAGAGTGGCAATAGAATGACCTATTGGGTAGCGGTGTGCCTGGGGTCAGATCGATGGGATGCTTGACCTGGCAGTGCAGAGGTACCCTGATAGGAGAGGAGAAGATATCTGAGTACTCTTCCACCACCTTAAACACTTGCTTCTGTTGTGTGGAGAGATCGATCGCAAAGGCCCTGGATGTGGCTGCGATCTTTCTCTCACTCTAAGAGCGAATCATGAAGAAGACAAATTTCGTGGTCTGAGAGATGACCTTCCTGCATTGCTTGGCAAAGATCAAGGAAATAGCACTAGGAAGGACTGCCTTGGGTATCCTGTAAAATTTCCCGTTCAAAGAAATAATAACACTATGAGGCCTTTACTCATATACATCATGGCGTTTCCATAAATAAGGTTGGCCCAAAAGAACATCCGAAACTTCAAGAGGAGCAACATCACACAATACCTTGTCCATGAAAGGCTTGATGCCATACGACAGTCGACACTGTTGGCTGACGCGGAGATCGCTTCCTTTGCGCAGCCATCCAATGGTGTAGGGTTGTGTGTGCGGCGTTGTCAGAAGGGCTAGGCGCTTGACGACCTCTTTTGAGATGAGGTTATTCTGGCTACCGCTATCAATGATGAAGTGCAGCGGGGTGCCTTTTACCCACATTTGTGAATGGAAGAGGCGTTCTCCTTCTTCTGGCTCGTCTGGTTCATCAGGATGGAGCTTGGTGGTAGCAATGGTGGCATTAGGTTCCGCGTTGATGATCTGTCTTCCCCTTTTTGGTTCAAACTCAGAGTCAGAATCCGCATTTGATTCAAATGCTTTCACTTCAGCCACCAGCGACTGCTTTGAGCGGCAGTCAGCAGTGTTATGCCAAGGGCTCTTATGGAAGTTGCACCACTTCTCGGTATCTTTCTTTGTCTTTTCGGTGTCCTTCTTTGCTTGCGGCTTGGACTAGTTGTCCAGATATTGTCCATCTTTGCTCTGTCCTTTATTCTGTGGATTGGGGCCTCCCTTTCCTGTCTTTTGTTGTGAGGGGTTCCCAGGCCCAAATTGTCGTGTCTTTTGTTTGAGCTTCTACTCGATTTTGATGGCATATCGGTAGGCCACACCCAAGGAAGAGATGTCTAGAAATTCCATTTTGGTCTAGATGTATCTATGCAGACCACCGCGATACTTGAGTACCAGATGTCGCTTTGAATCTTTGATACCCAGCTTGGTGCGCAAGGTATGGAAGGTATTTGTGAACTCTGGCACTGCTTGGTCTCTTTCTTGTCGCAGTGTGGTCCATTTGGTATACAAGTCGTCATAACTTCCAACAAGGTAGTTTTGTTCCTTAATAGAATCCCTGAAGGATTCCGAAGTGGTCATGACTGAAAATAATGAGGTTTCCTCTGTGTCCTTTTGCTCGCAGAAAGTTTCCCACCAATCTTTGACATGGGGAACAGCTTTGAGGAGCGCAAAAGTAATCTTTTCTCTATTCTAAAAGTTATGGACAGAAAAATACCCTTCTAGTAGATTCAACCACTTATCTACAGCATCTGTGTCTATCTGACCTTCAAATATAGGAATACCGAAGTTGATTTGTACCTTGAAGGGGGCGGCGCCTCCACTCGAGGAAGATGCGTCGCTTGTTGGTAGCCACAGAAGGATTTGCGCGAAACTATCCATCATCCCGTTCCTCTGTTGCGTGAGGGATTCCTCAAGAAACATTTTGAAAGGATCTCCTGTCTCGTCATCTTTCTTTTCTCCTACCATGAGAGGTCGCTTGGGCGTGCAAGAGCTTTTGTCCTCAAGAGAAACAAGCTCGAGACCCAATTCTTTGTACCTTGACCTCGTTGGGGACATGTATTAAGACGACAAGGAGCAGACCACTCTGATACCACTAATCCGGATTTTATGAGCAGAACGAAATGAATACATATTATTATCAGATGCTTAACACAAAATAACAGAGATACAGTAAAACTGGTTTTCTATTCAATAAGGGAATAAACTAAAATTGTAAAATGCAGTGAAAACCAAGCTTGTTGGAATGGTGGCGGCTTATCTCTGAGAAGAGATGTGACGACTGCACCCATTTGCAAGAAGATCAATACAAAGAGAGGCCCAAAGGGCCTATTTATCATAAGCACGAGGGAAAGAATCCCAAACATGCAAAAACCTAACCCTAGAAGATGAACCATCATAAAGTTTGCGGCCCCAAGGTGGTTAGTTGAACAGTCAACTTCCCGGGGTCATAACTTTTGCATACGATCTTCGTTTGGGGCGCTCAGTAGCCCGTTGGAAAGGTCTATCCGAGATTTACAACTTTCAATTGGAGTCAAATTCTTATTGTCGTCAACCATTTCTCCCCATATCACCAAAAAAGGTTATTTAGGGCCTCAAAACGGCCCCGGAAGTTCAGGACCCGAAAAAACTGCTTAAAATAGTAAATTACCAAAATTGCCAGAAAACTGTTTTGAGCCAGTTGGAAAGGTGGGTGGCCACCGATATCTACCTGGATCAATTATCCCTCCTTAGGAAGCAATGGTATCCATTGCATTGAGTTCCCCCATCAGATGAGGAAATTTCTGCTGAATTTGGCCTTGGGTGAACCACTTGCCTTTGTGCAGGAGCTGCCCTGCTTTGACAACTCGATAAAGCTGGATCCTTTGATGTTGAGTTCCCTTGATCTGTGTGTCTGCAATATGATCACTAGATTCCTGTTGCAGGCAGTCAGGGTTGAGATTTGTTGGTGTCAATTGCTCTGCTATCTCTGAGGTGTCTAATAATGGTGGGAAATATGGCCGAAGGAGAGCCATGTTGAAGACTAGATGCAAACCAAGGAAGGGGGAAATGTTGAGCTCAAAATCATTGTCACCCATTGCCTTGGTGATGGTGTACGGCCCATAACGAAGTGGGTGAAGCTTCTATTGGGGCCCTGTAAGACGTTCTTTCTGCAAATGCAACTAAACTTTGTCGTCCACCTGAAACTTATGTGGCACACGTGTTGATCATGGTGCTGCTTGTACTTGGCATTAGACTTCTGTAGAATATCTTGAACCTGTTGGCGGATATGCTGGATCTGTTCAATGAACTGGGTGTCTTTGTTAGCTTCTGGGGACGAGTCGACCGAGGTGGTCGCCAGGGGAAGTGCAACATCCATGGGGCCCAATAGTTGGAATGCCAACCCCACTTGAAAGGGGTTGTGGCTATTTGAGCTATGCAAGGCTCGGTTGTAGCTATGCTAGACATAGGGAAGACTCTCATCCCATGTGTGGGGGTGTGTTGAATTGTACATGTGCAGGATATGTACGACCATCTGGTTGATGACCTCTATTTGGCCGTCTGTATGGGGGTGGAAGCGGGTGGAAGGAAGTGGATTTGGTGAGCTTGGTATCTAGCAGTGACCAGAGGCTTGACCAGAATGAGCTAAGGAACCGACTGTCACGGTCAGAGATAATGGTCTGTGGGATCCCAAAATGTTCCCATACTCGTTCAAAGAAGAGCTTGGCAGTGGCTTCTACTGTGATGTTCTTCTTGCAGGAAGCTAGAATCGCCATCTTGGAAAAGCGATCAACAACCACAAAAACACAGTCGTTTCCCCTCTTGGTGGATGGGAGGCCCGACATGTAGTCCATTGAGATGGATTCCCATGTCCTGTCAGGAGTAGGCAAAGGGGTGTACAAGCCTTGTTTCTTAGTGGTCATTTTGGCAATAGCGCAAGCGGTGCAGGACTTGATATACTTGCCAACATCCTGTCGAAGTTTCAGCCAGTAGAAATTTTTCTGCAACACTGCCACTGTCTTTTCAACGCCAAAGTGTCCTGCCACCCGACTGTAGTGAGCTTCGCACGCTCGCTTGATGGAACGCAGAGATGGCCCAAACGACACAACAACCCATCCTGAAGATGGAAATTAGTGACCACTAAGTTGGTGCCCAACATTTGGTAGGTGGTGGAGAAATCAGGGTCTGTCTCGTAGAGGTGGGGCCATCCGGAGGTCTCGTGGCCGCAAGAGTCTAGCACCGTGGTGAGTGCCGTGACTGGAGGTCGACTGAGGCAGTGAGCAACTCGGTTGGTACTCCTTGTTTTATATTTGATGTTGAGGTGGAACTGCTGTAAGTATGTTGACCACTTCTGATGGCGGTCATTCTGCAACTTTCCTTGGGTCTGCATGAACTGTAGTGGCTTGTGATCAGTGTGGATGACTGTCTCCTTCCCAAGAATGTAATGTCTCCACTGGCAGCAGGCTTGCACAATGGAGTACATTTCTTTGTCTCAAGTAGGGTACTTATGGATAGCATCTGATAGTGTCTCACCATGATATGCCACGGGTTGGCCGTGTTGAGTGAGAACGACGCCCACAGCATAATCTGAAGCATCTATCTCGATCTCAAAGGGATGTTGCAGGTCTGGTAATGAGAGTAATGATGATGAGCACAAACGCTTCTTCAAGTCATCGAAGGCTTGTTGTTGGGACAGGCCCCACACAAATTTTGCCTTACTGCCACCCTTGGTTACTTGGATGAGGTCCCATGCGATATGAGAGAATCCCAGCATGAACTGGCGATAGAAATTGGTGAGGCCCAAGAAGCTACGAAGTTCAGTGAGTGTGGTTGGGGAGGGCCAGTTACGGATGACCTGGATCTTGGCTGGATCCACATGCACACCATGTCGATCAACAATGTATCCTAATTAATGGACCCTGTCCATGCCGAAGGAGCATTTTTCCAAGTTTGCATATAGTTTGTGCTGCCGCAGGGTGTGTAGAACCTGTTGAATATGTTGCAAGTGTTCTGCCCAAGTCTTGTTGAAGATGAGGATGTCATCCAGATACACCACTACAAAATTATTGGTGAAAGGTCGTAGGATATCGTCCATCATCCTTATAAAAGTTGTTGGAGCATTTGTCAAACCAAAGGGCATGACCAGCCATTCAAAAAGACCTTCTTGTGACTTGAAGGCAGTCTTCCATACATCTGTCTGTTCTATTGGGACCTGGTGGTAGGCAGACTTCAGATCAATCTTACCGAAGTATTTGGCCCCCGTGAGCTGATCAAGGAGGTCGTCAATTTGGGGAATCGGGTACCGGTTGCGGACTGTGATTTTATTCAGGGCTCAGTAATCAATGCAGAGTCACCAGGTCCCATATTTATTCTGCACCAGAACGATTGGGCTCCCACACGGTAATGAGTTGGGATGGATGTGCCCCTTATGGAGAAATTCTTGGATCTACCTCTTGATCTCCTCATTTTCCAACAGAGAGCGGCGATAGACTGGCCCATTGGGTAGTGGTGCGCCTGGGGTTAGATCAATGGGATGCTTGACCTGGCAGTGTAGAGGTACCCTGGTAGGAGAGGAGAAGATATCTGAGTATTCTTCCACCACCTTATCCACTTGCTTCTATTGTGTGGAGAGATCGGTCGCGGAGGCCCTGGATGTGGCTACGATCTTTCTCTCACTCTAAGAGCGAATCACGAAGAAGACAAATTTCTCGATCTGAGAGATGACCTTCCTGCATTGCTTGACAATGATCAAGGAAATAGCACTAGGAGGGACTGCCTCGGGTATTGTGTACAATTTCCTGTTCAAAGAAATAATAACACTACGAGGCTTGGACTCATATACAACATGAAATTTCCACAAATAAGGTTGGCCCAAAAGAACATCTGAAACTTTGAGAGGAGCAACATCACACAATACCTTGTCCTTGAAGTGCTTGATGTCGTACGATAGTCAGCACTTTTGGCTGACGCGGAGATCGCTTCCTTTGCGCAGCCATCCAATGGTGTAGGGTTGTGGGTGCGACATTGTCAGTAGGGCTAGGTGCTTGATGACCTTTGCTGAGATGAGGTTCTTCTGGCTACCGCTATCAACAATGAAGTGTAGCGGGGTGACTTTTACCCACATTTGTGAATGGAAGAGGCGTTCTCCTTCTTCTGGATCGTCTAGTTCAATAGGATGGAGCTTGGTGGTAGAAATCGTGGCACTGGGTTTTGCGTCGATGATCCGTATTCCCCTTTCTTGTCCGGACTCAGAGTTAGAATCTGCATCTGATTGAGATGCTTTCACTTCGGCCACCAGCGACTGCTTTGAGCGGCAGTCAGCAGTGTTATGCCAAGGGATCTTATGGAAGTCGCACCACTTCTCGGTATCTTTATTTGTTTTTCCCCTGTCCTTCTCTGCTTGCGGCTTGGACTGGTTGTCCTGATACTATCCATATTTGCTCTGTTCTTTATTCTGTGGATTGGGGCCTCCCTTTTCTGTCTTTTGCTGTGAGGGGTTCCCAGGCCCAAATTGTCGCGTCTTTTGTTTGAGCTTCTGCTCGATTTTGACGACATATCGATAGGTTGTTCCCAAGGAAGAGATGTCTAGAAATTCCATTTTGGTTTGGATGTATCTATGCAGACCACAACAATGCTTTCACTTCGGCCACCAGCGACTGCTTTGAGCGGTAGTCAGCAGTGTTATTCCAAGGGCTCTTATGGAAGTCGCACCACTTCTCGGTATCTTTCTGTGTTTTTCCCCTGTCCTTCTCTGCTTGCGGCTTGGACTGGTTGTCCTGATACTATCCATATTTTCTCTGTTCTTTATTCTGTGGATTGGGGCCTCCCTTTTCTGTCTTTTGCTGTGAGGGGTTCCCAGGCCCAAATTGTCACGTCTTTTGTTTGAGCTTCTGCTCGATTTTGACGACATATCGATAGGTTGTGCCCAAGGAAGAGATGTCTAGAAATTCCATTTTGGTTTGGATGTATCTATGCAGACCACCGCGATACTTGAGTACCAGATGTCACTCTAAATATTTGATACCTAGCTTGGTGCGCAAGGTATGGAAGGTATTTGTGAACTCTGGCACTGCTTGGTCTCTTTCTTGTCGCAGTGTGGTCCATTTGGTATACAAGTCGTCATAACTTCCAACAGGGTAGTATTGTTCCTTAATAGCATCACTGAAGGATTCCCAGGTGGTCGTGACTGAAAATAATGAGGTTTCCTCTGTGTCCTTTTGCTCGCAGAAAGTTTCCCACCAATCTTTGACATGGGGAACGGCTTTGAGGAGTGCAAAAGTAATATTTTCTCTATTCGAAAAGTTATGGACAGAAAAATACCCTTCTAGTAGATTCCACCACTTATCTACAACATCTGCGTCTATTTGACCTTCAAATATAGGAATATCGAAATTGATTTGTACCTTGAAGGGGGCGGCGCCTCCACTCGAGGAAGATGCATCGCTTGTTGGTAGCCGCCGAAGGATTTGCGCGAAAATATCCATCATCTCGTTCCTCTGTTGCATGAGGGATTCCTCAAGCAACATTTTGAAAGGATCTCCTATCCCGTCATATTTCTTTTCTCCTACCATGAGAGGTCACTTGGGCGTGCGAGAGATTTTGTCCTCAAGAGAAACAAGCTCGAGACCCAATTCTTTGTACCCTGACCTCATTGGGGACATGCATTAAGACGACAAGGTGCAGACCGCTCTTATACCAGTGATCCAGATTTTATAAGCAGAACGAAATGAATACAGATTATTATCAGATGCTTAACACAAAATAACAAAGATACAGTAAACTGGTTTTCTATTCAATAAGGGAATAAACTAAAACTGTAAAATGCAGTGGAAAACAAGCTTGTTGGAATGGTGGTGACTTGTCTCTGAGAAGAGATGTGACTGCTGTGCTCATTCGCAAGAAGATCAATACAAAGAGAGGCCCAAAGGGCCTATTTATCATAAGCAAGAAGGAAAGAATCCCAAACATCCAAAAACCTAACCCTAGAAGATGAACCATCATAAAGTTTTTGGCCCTGAGGTGGTTAGTTGAATAGTCAACTTCCCGGGGTCATAACGTTTGCATACGATCTCCGTTTGGGGCACTCGATAGCTCGTTGGAAAGGTCTATCCGAGATTTATAACTTTTGAATTGAACCAAATGCATGCCAATGACAATCCTTTAGCCCCCCAAATTGTTAATAAAGGTTGTTTAGGGCCTCAAAACTGCCCCGGAAGTTCAGGACCGGAAAAAGCTACTAAAAATAGTAAATTACCAAAATTGCCAGAAAACTGTTTTGAACCAGTTGGAAAGGTGGGTGGCCACCAATATCCACCTGGATCAATGCAGTCATCCACAAGGCATAAAATAACTAGTGAGCCTCCTGCTCATTCGATGGATATATCATTGCTTAGGTCTTTGGGTAAGTTTTTATCATTTAATAAACCACCTACTCAGTTCCACCTTCCTTGGGGAACATGACCACATTTTTAGGGAAGTTACCTCCTGCAATAGATAAAAAGTGAGTGCAGTTGTTGCCACTTGTCAATTTTCCTTCTACACCAGTTCATTCCTCCTAGTGGGCCAGTGAACACTCTTCAATAGTCTTCTTTGGATAGGTGTCTCCTATTTTAATTATTAAATAATAAAAATATTCAATTACAACCATCCTTGACCATCCTTGGTCAATAACATAAAAATTTACAATAACTTTTAAAGTAATGTTTTTCCACAACATAAAATGTTTCAAGTTCTAAGTAGATTACACTTGGCCAGAGTGGCTATATGAAGTTAACAACACAAATTGCGAGTAATGCAACATCTAAACAAAATATTTCATATTGGCACCCTATTTTTGTGTAATTTCACCTTTCAATAAAAAAAATACAATCTCTTATGCAATATAGGGGGATATGTTTGGATCCGCAATCACGGAGGATGACCGTAAGATCGCTTTCAAGTTTGGATTTGAAGCTATGGTTGAACGCTAAAAAATATTGGAGGATATCCCTCTATCCAGTCAGCGAGAAACAATAATTAAGCCTTGATTTAACTTAACCCTTCATTATTTGTAAAATGAAATCATGTTTGATATCGCCAAAAGATGATTGTGTTTCTTTGTTTATAACAGGAGAGCACCAATCCACAAGTGGATGTACTGTACTACAACCAGGACATGGTTCGTCCTTGGAGTCACATGATAGTGGTAATATGGTTATAAAATTGTATATTACTTATTAATTGTATACTTTTAATAATTGTGATTTTCAGTTTTTGTATACTTATACATTTATGATTGTTTACTTACAAGTTTTGCATTGTTTCGGTGGCGGGCCATGCATCTGAAGTTCCTCTGCAAGAAGAGGAGCACGTGCCAATCATAACAATAGTCTCTACTAGTGCACCAAGTAAATAACATTGTAGCTATAAAATTGTATATGACTTATTGATTTTGTACTTTTAATTATTGTACTTTTGAATTTCTATATACTTATACATTTATGATTGTGTACTTACAATTTTTTGCATTTTTTCAATGGCAGGGCATGCATTCGAAGTCTCTTTGCAAGCAGAGGATCACATGCAAACCATTCCAATGGTCTCTACTAGTGCACTAGGTAAATAACATTGTAGCTATAAAATCGTATATGACTTATTGATTTTGTACTTTTAATTATTGTAATTTTGAATTTCTGTATACTTATACATTTATAATTGTGTACTTACAAATTTTATCATTGTTTCAATGGAAGGGAATGTAGCTGAAGTCCCTCTGTGAAAAGAGGAGGCATGTGCCAACCATTCCAACGGTCTCTACTAGTGCACCAGTTAAATAACATTGTAGATATAAAATCATATATGACTTATTGATTTTGTACTTTTTAATATTTTCTTTTGAATTTGTGTATACTTATACGTTTCTTACGAATTTTTGCATTGTTTCAATGGCAGTGCATGCAGTTGAATTCCCTTTGTGAGTAGAGGAGCACATGCCAACCATTCCAATTGTCTTAACCAATGAATTAGGTAAATAGCGGAAAAGCAATTTTTCGAGGATATAAAAAACAGCGTTTCCAAAATCCGCAGTCTGCATTGCGGATTACGGAAAGGCCATTTTCCAAAGGGATAAAAAGTAAGTTTCTAAATCCCGCATTCCACATTACGGATTGCGGATTGTGGAAAGGCCATTTTCCAAGGGGCAAAAAAGTGAGTTTTGAATCCCGCATTCCACATTGCGGATTGTGGATTGCGGAAAGGTCATTGCAGATTGAGACAAATTTTGCAGAGCAAATCACAGCCACGGGGAATGAATTTTTTACACAGAAATGGTGCGTTTAAGAGAGGAAAAGGGGTCTATTTCAATTACTTATCCTAATCAACCTAAGACTGACCGATCCGAAAAACAATTTGGTGGCTTCCACGGTCCAATGGTGCACTTCCAGCACAAGTGATTCCTTTCCTTTGCGCATGACAGAATCGGAGGCAGTTGATTCAGGCTGCCCAGCTCGAACGGCCTCATCATTACCAGTCCGAGTTTGTTTTGAATCAGTTAAGATATTTTGATGCTTTGTAATCCTATAAAGGCAGGTCCCGAAGAGGACCAAAAGGTTTGATTTTTTTGTCTCAAAAATATTACTGCTCTGCGCTTGTATTGAACTTGACCTCTTAATTAAATGAGCAGACCCGATTCTAGAGCTTGAGATTCTTGTGATGTGTGTTCTGATGTCTATTATTTCCTGTGTATGTGTTCTTGATTTGTATTTTCATTGATTGTTTGCTTCTATAGTACCTAAAGATCAAGATTACAAGGTCTGGAATTCATGCCCACATGCTCCAGATGCATATGACTAGGTATTCCACCCTTTTCCTCTTGAAGTTGCAGGTTAGAATTCATTTGCAAATGCTCTGACCTTGTAATGGAACTTGTTTCCTGTTTCTTCCTTCACTTGCTGATCATTTCGACTAGAAAGAACCGCATCTACATTTCCTCTTGTCTCTGCAGTCATGGTTTGAATTAGTCATTGGTGACAGTAAACCCACCGAAGTTGACTCCATGCCCAACTGTCCTCCTGTTTTTAACCCCAACCAACCAAAAAATCATTTTAATTCATTGTTTGAAGGTCTAGCCACCACTTGTACCAATATCCCAACCCATTCAAGCTATATCCCATTGCTAGAAGCAGTAAAGAGAGATCCCTCTCTGTGTTTGGAAAGGCTAGTTTCCATCCACTAAAGATTGGTTTGCAACAATTACCCCATGGTCTTTCCTGCCACAACCCAGGAAAATATTGGGTGATAACAGGGCCTTCCAAAAGCAAAAACAATGGTGACAATAGGATCCACACACCAATTGAATAGTGAAGGTAATAAAGAGTCAGTTATACCGGTGATGGGGCTATGTTCTGAAAGGATTGGCGACAAAATTCCCAACAACAATATCTGAATTCATGAGTAAATTGCACTCACAATTTCTCCTTGGTGATATCCTAAGTTTGACCACTAAGATACCTATGTCAAGTGTGGATAATTGGTTCATCCTAGGTGGTATAGTGTTGCCTCCACAAAAATATGAGTGGCTCTTTAGAGAGGGAAGGAAACTATACCTCAAATTTGACCTGCTTGGGCATGACACACTTCTTATCCGGGTTTTTTTTTAACACTTGTTAATAGGAGGATTTGATAGTACCATATAAGTCAACGATGCTATGTTTCAAAAAATCAATGAAACTAGATTGGTGGGCATTAATGGATACCTAGCCCAATTAATTCTACCTAACTAAAATGTTATTTTGTGATCTCCTATGAAGGATTTTAGTTGGTTTTCATTTACAAATATTGATTTTAAGGGTCCAAATTCACTTAAGGAGTGTAAGGGAGGTATTTCACAATTCCCTTCCTTTCTATTAACCAATCTCACAAGAAGTGCAAGATGAAGATAATACTTGGAATGGAAGAGCTTTTAGGTCCTTTAGTGTGTGCTAGTGATGCAAACACATGTAAGATAAGCAAATTGATTGTTGCAATTAACTAAAGAGATTAAATTAAATGCAAATGGATATTTAACTTAAACTCTAAATATGCTACACTATAAAATATGGACCAATTTTTTGACCTCCAACCGTCGGTTGTCACACACCTTCTCGTAGTACAATCGACAAACATAGGGTACTTAAACAGTCGGTTAAGAAATTGTCTGTTATCAGAGGGACTTGAATTCCGTGTGAGGATTGAAAAAAACAAGGACACGTGTCTAATAGGATGTAGATGTGTCAAAATTATCCGAACGTCGATCCGTCGACTCAATAACGTTGGTTAACCCACACCTATTTGTCGGTTGCTGGTTAATAAGCATCGGTTTACCCCCATCATACTGTCAGTTTCTAGACTCAATTACGTGGGAAACTTAGTAAGATATTTAGCGAAAATTCATCTTTACAATCAATATACCTCCATGGCTTTGTTAGTATACCAATGGAATACCGTCGGTTGAGAGAGGTTCAACTTCATCCAACAAAGAAATTTCCTCGCTTCAACGAAATATAGACATCGGTTCACTAAGATAACAACGTCAGTGTTCCGATGCAAATTTGTTGCATGATAAAATGTGTGTCAAATAACCACCATAATGATGTATGTTTCTCGATGTTATTACGTGGGAGGACTGGAAAAATCTATTGCCAAACTGGACCTTTTTTGTCGTTGTACCACCAGTATTCCATTTGTAGAACAACGCAATACCATCGTTAACCCAACACAATTTTTTCAATATGTCCCATTAATGTCCTTAAACCAACACAGTTCCGTCGATTTACCATCGAAAGTTTAATATCTCATAAAAATGTTTGATGGTTCGGCCATGTTTTTGATGGTTTATTGTTGCATATTCTATTTTATTTTGTCAGTAGATGAGCATATTACTGTCGGTCGACCAACGATCTATGCTCATTAAAAATAAAATATTGGCCCAGCGTGTAATTGCTTGAAGGTTGTATCTTATGAGTTAATATGAGTCCCCCATTAACCTTGAAGGGTCACTAAGGTGGTAGGGACTTGATTGGGTTCTTTATCATATAGTAATTAGAAATATGTCTCTCTAGTACTATTCTGAGTGGTAGTGCGATCTGCCCACATAACATAAGGTAGTTGAGTGTGTCACTAATGAGGCCTATTCACTATGATTTTCTTTATGATACTTATGCATTTATTGTTTGCGGACTAATCCTGCAGAATTCCTTGGGTATAATAGGTAGAGGAAGTATAGTACTTTTGTTGATACAACATCCCTCCCCAAAATTTTGAAGGTGTTTGGGGCCCCTCCTTTCAATACTTTTTGTAGCAATTTTTTCCTGTGTCACTCGACTTTATTTATTTCCCTAACTTGGCAGAATTTCATCACCCGCTTCCAAAAGAGTTTTATCATTGATTTTTTGGAGGCAAAAGAAGTCTTTTCTCTTCAGTGCGAATTTTAGTCTTTATTCACTTGTTGTAGCGCAAGTTCTATCCTTAAGTCCTCCGCTGCTTTGGCGCGCCTCCAAAAGATAAGTTCCCCGCTCGGCGCAAACTCTGACCACAAGTCCTCCGCCTGACGCATACATTGGCTCTAACTTCAGCCGCCCCTTTTTGACAAGTCTCAAGTCTTTTATCCGGCGCGCATTTTTAACAATAAGTTGGCCACCGCTAGCGCAAGTGATAACCATTCCTCGGTCGCTGAAGGTGCAAGAACTATCCTTATCTTCCCCGCCTTGGAGTTGCATTTCACCTTCTCGGAAGAATTAAGAATTGGCGCATCTCTCTCAACACAAATTGTGATAATAGAATCGGCGCCACCGGTGTAGGAGCTATATTTATCCCTCCCACTTTCAAATATGCGCTTTGTCTTTTTCGATAGCCCAAGTTTGGCGCAGTTTTATGAGCTCAACCGTAATGCCAGGATCGCCGCTTGTGCGCAAGGTTTATATTTTGAATGTGCACTTAGCATACAACGCAAAAGATTACGCTTGTTGCCTTAACGCAAAAGTTAAATCGGTATTCGGCGCTTGGAGCGAAAAGATCTCTTCGATCCTTGTGCATCGACGGAGTTGGTAGGGTCTTTAATAAGGCCATGTGCCACTTTTAATGGTGGAGTTTTCGAGCCCCGTGCTTCATAACCCCGCCAGCTTTGGACGTACGTGACATTAATTGCCACCATATTTAACGTATCCGAAAGGTTTTGGAACTCACCGTATCATTTTCACTTGCTGCTCGGGACTCACATTTCGAAAGTTGCTGCCATTCGCTGAACACCTGCGGAAGCCATCACCTATTTCGGAACAGACGCCAGTCTTCGAAAAATATGCCAGTCTGACAGGTAGGCTCTTCTCCCTATTCCTCTCGTTGTTTTTGAGGTTTTTACCCGGTTAAATAGAACATTTTCTGTCTTTGATACTTTGTAAAGGACTCTTGAGAACACGTCCTAGGCTCTCACCCTCTTACTCTAAAGCGATGAGGATACAAGGTCACTGCATGCAAACCAGGGCATGGATGGCCCTATCTCATAGGCGCATGAGGCTTTTCCCTCTGTTGCATTTTTGGTGTCCCAGGTTTTCCTCGCATAGCTCTCGTTCCAAGCTCAAGCCCCACTTCCCTGCACCCCTGAACGACAAATTCATTGCCAAGCGAAAGCCGCATCTCCCGACAGCCGCATTTGAAAGTTTTTATGTTTTTTTTTGATGCGTGATAGCTTGTTTCTGTTTAATTTTTCTTCCATGGATAGGGTTCTGTTTTCTAAAAGTATGAATTTCTTGCCCTGCTCTGGCCATTAAGTTTGTGGTCTGAACCAGTGTTAAACAGATGGCTTAAGTCACTTGGTCATTCGTCTAATGCCGCAATCTGGACACCAAAGCTAAGCGAAATATTTGTCCTTTCACGCCCAGGGTGCGTAAAACTCGTGCTCGGACTGAACCAACTTGGGATATGTCGAAACAACTTACCAAGCCAATGTGGAAACTTGATAACCTAGCCCAGAGGTTTAACTGATAGAGCCCAACAGCTACTTGTTTTTTCCCATCTTTGCGCAAAATCCACTATCAAGTGCCGGGGCATAAAATTCGTTCAAACATTGGCACACGAAAATGCCACATTTAAATGTTTAGGCCTTAGCGCAGAAATCATGTTTAGGCCTTAGCGCAGAGATAATGTTAGGATAGCGCATATAACTCTTTTAGCAGTAGCGCATGAAATATTTTAGGCTGATGCATGTTAAGAGTTCAGGCCTTGGTGCATAAATAATTTTAGGTGCTAGCGCAGAAATTATCTTTAGGCTCGCACATCCTTGAAATCGTCTTTGCGCCATTAATGTTCCGATGCCTTCTTCATGGTAAGTTTGTGTGGAAATGTAGAAGCCATCTGTGCACTGTAGAATGAATGGCGCGGATAAAAGATTACCTTGCCATCCCTCCACCATGTTGATGTCCTGCTATAAGCATAAAGTCAAAGTGAGTGTGATCCTAAGCTATATTTCAATTTGTCTGATAAATGAAATAACAGTAGCTTGTGTAGCTTATTGACATTTGCTTCTAATATTTCTCATATTCTTCAATTGTGAAGTAATAGCTGAGATGATGATATAATTGATTTTTTTTTGAAGCAACCTCCATAATGTGAAAATAATATGTTCTGAATCTTGCCATGATTGTTGCACATGCTTAAAAAGGAAATCATCTCACTAAATCCACCTCTGTCAATTTTGATGGCACTCTGCATTTTAATAGTTGGCTGAACGTATGCATGCTCCTTATTGACATTACCTTGCTCACTGCAGTATTACCATGCATAGGAGGTTAGCAAAGAAAAAGGCAGCGCAGAAAATAACATCAGACTCAGATGTGGAAATCCTATTAGATACTTCTCTTGAGACGATGTTTGCTGACACGCAAGCTACCACTGGTGTTCCCCCTGGGAACTCTGCCCCTGAATTTCAATGGGGCGATCTGTATAGGTTCATTATGGCTCAGGATAGTACAACAACCTCCATAGAGGATGCTCTGGTGTATGCCAACATCCGAAGGTCTTGTTTGCATAAGGCAACAACTCGTCCCAAATTGTTCCTTTGTTCTGAAGTTATTGGATGGCTAATTCCCCACATCCAGACCAACACGAGGCTCATGAATGATAAAAATGGGTTAAGCCTGGCATCTTTCACTCCTGAGCATGTCGCTGCTGCCTACAGATTGCCTTCACCCAAAGCTTGTTTGGACAATGAATGGATAGAAAGACATGCAAAGGACCCCCTAGAATCTTCCCGGAAGATGACGATAAATGACAGGCATATTAGGAAGAGGCAGAACAATGAGTATGAAAGCAACCTCCTAAAGACCCCTTACAGACTCATTTTGCTGATGTTGAATTGACTCTTTGGCATGCCTAATGGCAATGTGTTTAAAATTGGATGGGTGCCAGTGATGTTTCATATAGCCATGAATGGCACCATCTTTAACTGGGCTAACATAATTTCAGACAGTTTTGCCTCATAGTTGACAGTGGCCCAGGGAGGGCTAACCCAAAAGAAGGCAGAGTTTTTCATGTCCTCATACTTGATTGAATGTTTGTTAAGCAAGCATACGTTCCCGGACTTGGGTTGCTCATGGAAGCCAAAAGAAACAACTCTCTTCATGGCTTATCAATGTACATGGGCAAGTAAATATGCAAACCACTACAAATTGATTTGCGAGAGATTTATCATGCCATTGTACCAACTTATTTTCATAGAAGAACCAGATTGTATTTCGGAGAATGCAATGCCTATCATTGAAACATTCGGGGACTATTATCACAATGCCAAAGGCACATACATCAGGATGAGTGGAGGAACTCGTGAACCATTTATGTTCCCTCGGTATGTTACAGATTTTGTAATTCACAAGGAGGCCGTAAGAAAACTCTTCGGCACTGGCGCAATAAGTAAGATCTTAACAGATCAAAAGAAGAGCATGTATCCTCCCATGCCATTCACCATCGGAGCTTACAGCCTTCTGAGAGCAAGATATGGGGAAAACTATGCTCAAGGCTTAGAAGTGTTCCATTTTGGCACAGTCCCTTTCAGAAGGCATGACCCCTGCGGTGCGGCCAATCAGCATTGTGCAGACCTCAATATCTCTTTTAAATATGCTCATGCTGTGGACCTAAACGAGGAATTCTTTAGGAGCGCACACAACCTAACCATGATAGGGAAACTTACAAGAAGAAAATAGTGAAGGATCCAAGCCCCAAACCTGTTGGTCTGATCCAAAGAGAGCGGGAGGCATTGGCCTCGCAATCAGGGGTTCCATCAGGATTAGAGCAGGAGAAGCAGGACAGAGTGCTCCAAGAGAGGACCCTCAAGCAACAGCAGGACCAAGAAGAAGCAAGAATTCAAAGTGAGCTGACTACCAAGCTTCAACAAGAGGAAGTTTCAAGGAAGCAACAAGAGCAAGCCTCTCAATTGAAACAGCAGGAAGAGGCTTCCAGGATCCAGAAGGAAGGAGAAGATTGGGTGTTCCAAGAGAAAGCTTCCAAACAACAACATGAGGAAGAAGAAAGGCTCCTGACAGAAGAAGTAGCTAGATTACAGACACAACAGGAGGAACCAGTAGGAGAGAAGGAAAGAGAGTAGACAGAGAAGTCTCCCGAGCCAGAGCCATTTACTCCGAAAGACATGGAGTTGGACCCACCATTGATGGACTCTCCATGGACAACTCAAGAAGGGAGTGCCTCTTCAGGGAGCTCAGCACTGACCCCATATAACCCCAGGAAGCAGTGCAAAGTAGCTGACCTGGATACCGTATATTTCCATGAGCGGAAAAGGGCCATTATTGATAGGAGGGTAAAGAAAATGGAAAGAGGGGTTGACGAATATGAATTATGGGTATCAGAGACTACATTGGTCCAAGGAACTGATGCCGACCCCACATTCCAAGCCCAATGCACTGTAGCATCAGCTAAGGAAACTAAGGCCAATATTGATTTTTTGAAAGGTGAGATAAAGCATTACAGGGATCAATCCTTTAAGATCAGAGATGATAGGAAAAGGGAGGTGTTGGAAGCAAACAAATTGAAAGTGAAATACAATGAGTTGGTAGGAGAGAATTTGATGCTAAATTTGGGATTCCTCCAGCTTGAGAATGAGAAAAACTCCTTAGAAATGCAGTTGGCCATCTCTGAAGATGAGCAAAAGAATTTAAAAGCACGCATAACAGAATTAGAAGAACTTGAGGCCAACAGAGCTGAACAAATTCACCTCCACAAACATGAGTATGAAGGGATGATTAAAGAGAAGGAGCAATTGTTGGGTCAACTCAAAGATGCAGCAGAGGACAAGCAAGATCTGCTCACCTTTCACAAGCAAGCATGTGATATGCGGATAAAATCCCATCAGCTGCTAGTACAGATCTCTCATGAAGTTTGCAGCGTGAAAGAAATGATTAATAAAATGTCAATCATCGAAGGCGGAGCTTTGAGGAACAGGGATAAATTTTCCAAACATGTGGAGGAATTAAAGCAATAGTTTGAATGGAGAAAGGGAAAGTTTGGATTCCCCTCAAACTTGCACGTCCCCACTGAAGACGAATGTGACCTAGTTGCAGGAGTTCTAGATTTCAGTAAAGACTGTGGAGCCAAGCTGAGCCTGGAGCTTAAGAAAACTATCCACAAGTGTCACTCGTTCTACTCTAAAATAAAAGAATCTTTCGGCAAGTGCCACTTGATCCTACCAGAGACTATCTATGAATTCCCGACACAAGAGCAAAGGCTAACTGAATTGCAAAGTGAGTTGGACCAGGATTTGGAGTATATCAGAAAGGTAGAGGTGATGACCCAAGATGAGCTGCAACAGTTCATTGCTCATCCTACTGTACATATTTACTTTCTAGAAGCAATCGCTCATGAGGCTACTTCAGGGGCAGCACAAGTCAAATCGGACTTGCGCAAGCATGAAATCACGGCAAAGGCGACAGTATCTCTTCAGGGAAAGATTTTAGTGAAAGAGATTAATCTTTGGGCCACTCATATACAAAGCATAGATGGCTAAGCATTTGCAAGCGAGCCTGTTGTTGGAGACGGATCAACAAATCAACAGAAAGAAGCCAGCTGAGATCAGAAGTTGACTTGTTTTATTTCCTTTATTTTGTAAATGCTTTAAAGGGACAGTTGGTTGCCATTTTGTCTTATATGAAAGGTGTCCCATGAATCTGGGAAATAGATAATTATACACCAAAATCCAAATTAGAAGATTCCAGAATTAGGGTACACCTGTCATCTCAAGGAGCATTTTGTAAAGCTATAAGCAGGAGATAAGAAGAGGAGTAGAATGACTTTTTTGGAAGGGAAAATAATTTTCTTAGCTTGTACGAACTACTTTGTAGCTTGCTCCAAGAAAGCGATTTTGCCTAATAAAGAGCCGGGAGAGGACATTTGTTTCGCCTGGAAATGTGGATTAGATGCTTGCTGGATTATTCTTGTGACATTCTGACACTGCTGTGAGATCTTTCTTTGTTGTTCTGAATTGTTTCTATGTAATGAATGATCTTGCTATTTTCTGTGCAATGATGTTTCTCCTAAATGAGTAATAGAATGCTTTTATGTGGATTAAAGCTATCTTTAATATCTTTAACCTTCTGCTGAAAATGTTTCTTTATGATTTAAATGGCTATCCATGCAATCTTTAGATATTTCTTTCAGCACATTACTGATATTTACATTTTGCTCCTTGCAAGGATAGATTAGATTTATTTCAGTTTTAGATATAGATCCGTTTCAAGTTCTTCATTTAGATTAAATTAGCTTGGGGCACTTGCATATCATCTTTAAAATTAAATACATAAACGGAGGATCGGGCCGTAACCGGTAGAAATAATAGCAAACTTTAAATATTACGGTAGCCGGAACCGTTAACCGAACGGATTACCCATACCAAACGGTGTACAATCTAATTGGGATAGTTTACCGGGGAGAATCCCTTTTTGCTTGATGTTGCGATCTTTGGGGCATCAACAAGTACTTTACCCCAAATTTGCTACAAAATCAAGTCAATTTTCCATACATAAATGCATGCCTGCTATCATAGACAATCTCTAAAGGTGAGCCAAATCTAGAAAAGATACTAATCTCGAGAAAATTGATTACCTCGTTGTCTTTAGCATTCTTTAATGGAACAACTTTTGACCACTTGATGATGTAGTTAGTGTTAACACCCAAAAAGTGCTCACTAGCTCATTTCCTTATTCACATGACCCATTTGTCCACTTTTTCACCATTTGAGCCTCTAAAGCCACCAAAAGGTCACCAAAAGACCTTAATACACCCCTTTTTTCCACTCAAAATGAATATTTTTCCTCAAAAAGCTTAAAAAACCCTAAAAAAGGGTCCAGAATTCCCAAAAATATTAAAAAGGGAATAAAAATATTAAAAATATTCAAAAAAGGAAAAAGGAGGGAAAAGGTACCTAAACCATGTTGGTCAATACCATTGGTTTCCTCAAAACCATAATGGTATTTCCCCACCACCAAAAACTATAAAAAGGTGGTAGGGGCTCCTCACTTTCGATCCATCCATCATCCTATCCTCATGCTGTCAAAATCTCTCATGAGCTTTTGACCATTGTAGCTATCTTGGAGAAGAGACATTTGGAGCTTGGAGCTACTCACCTTGGAAGTTGCTCAACAATCTTCACCACTTGGAGGTATCACCATTGCAAGCACTTGCTTGCCCCTATTCTTAATACAAAATCATTTTTTACATATTGTTCTTGAATTATTTTCAGAAAATTTTATTTGTTATATGCACATGCTAGTTTAGTTTAGATTTAGATTCATAATTGTTGTTTTTGCTTTCAATCTTTGAAACTGCTATCACTTGTTGATAGGTTCCCATTGCACTAAGCTTGGTTGCAAAACCAAGCCAACAGTTTTTGGCGACTCTGCTGGCTTCGAATTCTTAGATCTCAGTTTTTTGCTTTAGATCTTAGTTTTTGTTAGTTTTAATCAGTTTAATTCATAGATCTGCCATCCTAGACAGCAGATCCATTGTTGTTCTAGATCTTGGCCCCTTCTATTGCCATTAACATCCCAACAATTTCCATTTTTGGGTTCATTTTTTGGCGTCCGTTTTCGGCTTTTGCGTCGTGGTTTTTTGCCTGACAGTCACGCGGCTCATTGCGACCTTGCGGGTTTTTTCCGTGCGGCTCGCCGCGGCTTCGCGGCCAATTTACGCACTGCACATCGCGACTTCGCGACCATTTTCCGCGCTGCACATCGCGACTGTGTGACGAAAACCCGCACTGCACATCGCGGCTGAAACCCACGGTTCCCATCGCGACTGTGTGATAGGAATCCGCGTTGCACATCGTGGCTTTGCGGCCGAAACCTGCGTGGCCCATGGTGGCTGTTTTCCCGAAACCCGCGATGGAAGTTTTTTCAATTCGGCCAATTTTTTGAAAAATATTTTTTGCTGTATTTTCTGCCCATTTAGCATATTTTACAGTATTAAATTTCCTGCATTTTTACAGCCATATGAAATCTTTTACTATTTAGAATGCTTCATTAAAAGTCTTTTTACAAAATTTTCAGAAATTGAAAGAGAAATTTTTCTGCAATTTATCTAGATCAAGGTTTTAATGTTTATTTGCTCGATACTTTGCCCAAGCAATTTTTAAGAGATCCATTTATTTCTTGAAATATTTATATTATTTTCTTCCCTTTAAAATATTTCAAATATCCATTATTTTTTAATAGCTTTTTCAAGCATTTACATTTCAAAAACGCCTTATTTTTTGCAAAACTGGAAGCGTATTTTCTTTCATTTGTAAAATCGCCCAAATGAGGCAAATCAATTTCAATTTAAATACCACACTTGCACCCACTCTGCCACATAATTCAAACTGAGCCTTAAAATTTACCTTAAACTCAACCAACTTTTAACCCCACTTGGGGAGCACTTAAAAGAATTTTGTAGTTAGGTAGAATTGAGGGGATAGGTGTTCCAATAACACCCCTCAGTTATTACATTTGAGACATAGCTGTTGTCCATTAGGGAACCAAAATCCCCCAGTATTTTTTGGCACGGTCACAACCAGTTTATCAGAGGGCCTCTCCCCTAGGAGGGTTGAAGTCGCCAGACTGGTTCCGGAGGCCTGAATGGAATACCGCAATCCATTCAGTAACCAAAGGCTACCTTTCACAGTTCTTGGGGTGTCCCTGTATGGGGTACTGCGGTAAAAGGACCAAATGGCAGATTCACCTTTTCTGAACGTGTCATGAACAGGGTATCTGAGTTGCCACTCTTTAGGATTGTCTACCCGGTGTCCCTCCCGGTAGGGGGATATCTAGCCATTGATTCAACACTCTATATTGTCTGACCTGGATTTCATCACCTTGCAGAGGATATCGTTTGTTGACTCACAATACTTCTAGTTAGGTGTTTGCAAGATACATTACCCACCTTTGGTCTAGTAGCACCTCTTTTTTCTAGAAACCATTTGACTGTTGGTATTCTGACCAATTTTGTTGCAGCCCTCCACTTATTATAGCACATATGCTATAATAAGTGCTTTTTGAGGTTGATTTTTGGCCTGAGAGTCTTTATTTTCACTCCCCTTTTTTGCACTCTTTGTTGCATTAGGGTTTCGAGTTTTTTACATCACCACCTTACACTGAAAATTTTTATTTCTCACCATTGAGAATTTTAGACGATCTCGTCGTCTTCAAGGTGAACCCCCTCAGTTCAGTCTACTTGGCTCTCCACATCACCGACATCGAGCCTTATCCCTTGACTCGACATGTCATCGGCCAAACATACAGTCATTCGATTCTGACACGCCTCACTTCACATCTGATTCTGAGGCTGAATCCGAAAACCCCACCGAATTATTACCAACCAACCTCATGGCTGGAACACAATACGACCCACTTTTTACCAGTACTATTGGAGATACATCCACAAACCCTTCTACTACCGTGCCATCCATGGTAACAACAACCCCTCTAGGCATGCCTAATATGGGGGACACTCCACCTTTAGGTATGCCCAACACAGGACTACCTCCTATTATGGGTATGCCAAACATAGGAATCACAACACCTATCATTACCACAACCCAGATCCCAGGAATTCCCGGCACTATTCCTAACCCCAGTGTAACCCACGTTGCACTTGGAAACGCTGGCCCATACCAAACCACAACAGTTGGAGGACACATACCTTCAATACCTAGCATACCCTTAGGGGCTATTAGACCACTACATAATGCCACCATGAATAGTTATGTCCCAGTCACTACGCCACACCCATCTGCTAGTTTACCTTACATGGCTAGTCTGAACTTACCAGACTTAGCCAGGATAACCAATGATCCTATCAGGCACAACCCTACATGGCCACCCATGCCTATGAAGCTCCCCTCGGACATACCCAAGTTTGAAGGAAAACCTGGAGAGGACCCTCAAAACCACATAATGTCTTTTCACCTATGGTGTTCATCTAACTCCATAGTGGATGACTCCATTCGTCTAAGACTGTTGCAATGAACGTTCACTGGCTCTGCAGCCAAGTGGTACATCGAACAACCACATGGGACCCACCATACTTTTACGTCTCTCGCCTCCACTTTCCTTCAATTTTTTCAGCTACCTGTACGTTACGATGCAGGAGTTGAAATACTGTTGTCTTGCAGACAAAACACAGGTACCCACATCCATGAGTGGCGCAAGCGTCATAGCCTCTGTAAGATTAAACTGGATGACCGTATATTTTTGGACTGGTTCCTTAAATCACTCCTACCCCTCATAGCAAAAGACGTCGCTTCCGAACGACCCCAGTTAGAGGAAGAAGCTATCCTAAAAGCTCAGCAATTCGACCTAATCTATGCCTAATCAGGTTATCTCTACACCATCATACCAGATGCCCCACGAGGCGATTCTTCACGCGGTGACGCTCTGGGGGCATCACATGCCGCTGATGGTATTATCGGCCAAGTCACACTGCACATTAAACCTTTTAGCATGGTGAGCACCATAAATGACCCAGATCTCTCTAGGGCTACATCTAATTCTGGAGCGACAACTTCGTACGCTCCAACGAATCAGACTCATCACAATCATGGACCCTCTTGTCCACAACATTTCTATGGGAAAGCGCCATCGGCATATGTACCACCCACATACTATAACCAACCGGCTACCCAGAACCCAATTCAGTTCTCGCCACAACCGATGTATTACCCACAGTAAGCTACAACAGCTAACCCAACACCTCCAATAGCTCAGGGTTACCAACAACCCCAGCAGGTAACTGGACCAACTCCAGCCCCACCAGCTTATTATCCACCGTAACCTGCTCCCTTACCTGCGGCAAACCAAAATCCTCCCGCTACTCACAGGAAAGTGTACACACAACACAATCAGCCCCAACATCAAAACAACCAACGCAACCAGGGTGGACAACAAAACCATGGAAGAGGACGTAACCGCGGAAACAACCAACAACATAATCAAGGTCCACCACCTCCCAATCCTCAAAATAATAACAATGCTGATCCTCCCAACCAGAATCCAGATCGTCATCCCAAGCAGCCCAAAAACAATAATCTGAGAACAAACCACCCATGTTCTATATGTGGAGTCTATGGACACTACACTCATAACTGCCCCCACTTAGAGAAAGCACGTCAACTTTGGGATGACGATGCCCAATGTCAGGGACACGCTGGACAGCCAACTCCACTTAACCAACTGCAACCCATGGTATTACAAAACCCCTTACCAACCCAAGGCGTAGTGAACATTCAGCCGTTGGCTCCCCCTCAAGGCAACGCGCCCCCACAACAACATATCACTTATGCCGCTCCTGATCAACCCATGTTTGACTCAGGTACCCACCACTTGTTAATGATGTCATCCACTGATGTCAACCTCCAAACCCATCGGAATCAATATGGCTCCACCCTTGAAGTCCCTCCCGCTGACAAAAACACTAACGCTCATCCCACTGATCAAACGTTACGTATACCTCCGATTCCACTCGATGGCGCCTCTAAATCACCTCGCTTCCCACTTTGTCGCATCAACAATAATCCCAATACTCGTGCTGCGTAGAATTACAGCATTGTAGATGACTTAGCCTAGTCTCCCGCAGCCATGTCTGCTTTAGAAGTCTTAAAAAACTGGCCTTCACAGCGCAAGACTTTTCTCTCTGCCATTGGTGCTATTGACCCCAATGATTCACAACTTATGGCATTCGATTCAGACCAGTCTGAACCACGCCTTCCTTCCACTTTAGCATTCCAAGTTTCTGTTTCCGTTCGGAATCTTGTCATCCATTGGTGCATTATCGATGAAGGTGCCTATACATGCGTTATGTCCACATTCGTTTGGCAGAAGTTGGGATCCCCTACTCTCCAGCAGTCCACCACTGCGTTGCGAGCCTACGACGGTCGTTCGGCTCAACCCCAAGGTCTCTTAGCTAATGTCCCCGTCTAGCTGGCCGGTAAAACCGTGCTCATTGATATAGAGGTCATCAATTCCCAACTAGATTATAACCTCTTACTTGGCCGCAGCTACATGTATGCCATGCGGGCAGTTTCCTCATCCGTTTTCGTACCATGATGTTCCCCCATGACGGATGCGTGGTCAAGGTCGACCAACTCACCTATTACGATCCCAAGGCCCCCGCTGCACCTGAAAATGTTCTCCCCATGGTTGAACAACCTGCTTGTGGTGAAACTACCTCGTTTGTTTCCTCTGTGGGACCCGGACTTTACTCTGACACACCGATGACTTCTACATTCCAATCCATTCCACCCCCGTCACCTGTGACCCACGTCTCTAACCTCTGTACTCTTTCCCACAATACACAAACACCCAACAATCAATCGCCCTTGTTACCCAAACCACCATTGGTACCTAGTCACATTGGTGTTACACCCACCCACACAATCCCCTTCCTATTCCCTCCCTCGGGAGTAGTAAGCGCCCCGGTTATGGCTACCCTCAGCCTCCCCGGGTTAACCTTAGGCTTACCCGTGTGGTACATTTCACCTCCCATTCCCCCGCTGACACCAAATGTCATCCTACGACCGGTGCAACCCATTGTCACTACTAGTCAACCACCTCCCGGTGTCACTACCCCTTTGTCATCTACGAATCCCCCTCCTCTTATCAAGCCCACTGGGGGCAGAGGCCCACAACCATACACTATTGTACCCCCTCCCAAGACATTTAAACCCCCCCCGTGTTTCGTGCTCCCCCCAAATGCTCGTTGTGTGATGAGTTAGGCCATCTGACTCATCAATGTCCACAATTACCTACATTACAGGAACACATGCAAATGCTTGATGATGACCCCAACATCCCGGTTGTTGAACTAGATCCAACCCCTAAGCCTCGTGATAAATCACTACGTACCAACCACCCTTGTGCAATATGCGGTATTTACGGCCATTACTCACATCACTGTCCCGATCTTCCAGATTACAGAGCAGCTCTCTACGAGATGAATAATTTCAACCTTGAGACGACACCCCCCACAATGGAGGAGATCTACCCCCCCGTATCACCCCCATCTGGTGAGATTAACACCATTTATATGATCTCTTCAACTACCACTCCCTCATCAAATGATTTGACCACTCAAAGTTTCCGCAATGATGAGGATATTCTAGAGGCTCTTACTGCCCTTGATTACCCCTGGGAAGACATGCACCATCGTTCCTACTTCCTCCCAGAACAGTCCTCCTCCACCACAGCCACCCAAGTTGCGGTCGAGTCCAAAGATTTCCTCCCCACCAAAGTCGACTGGTTTAAGGATCCTATTCATGCTCCTGATGCCTTTGAGGAAGGGATCATGTCAAACATTTCCCCTATTATCCAAATCGACATTTCCACCACACCTGGAAAAACTGAGCTCATCTCGCTAGGTGCATCATGCACTCAAGCGGAAACTCAGGCATATAAGGAACTCTCCCAAGAGTTTCGTGATGTCTTCGCCTGGCCCTACACTGAGATTCTTGGCCTCGATCCTAAAATTATGGAACATCACATCGATAAACATGTCCACCCAAGAACTTTCACTGAAGGGGACCTTGTCCTCGCCTACGATCAGGCTCATGACAAAACCGGGAAAGGAAAGTTTGTGTCCATGTGGCAAGGCCCATACATTATACACACTTGTCTCGGATAGGGGGCATACATTCTGACCGATTCAGAAGGAAACCCCCTACGCAACCCATGCAACGGGTTGTACCTCAAGTGATTTTACCCATAGTAAACCTGATGGACACCACCATCCATTATTGTACAGTATTATTTTTTTTTTCACAAAAAATTCAAAAAACCTAAATATTTGTTTTCTCTGCATGACCACAGATGGATCCTGTTCCACTCTGCTACGTCGGTTTCGCTAATGGTGCAAGCCATTGGTCCCCCAATCTGGCCTCCGTAGCTTGGGTAATATATTCCCCTTCACATGAGTTGATCCACATCGACGGAATGTGTTTAGGTGCTGCCACCAACAACCAAGCTGAATACGATGCCGTGACCGGTCTCCTAGCCGCAATTCTCCAAATGAGCATACGTCACCTTAACGTTTTCTTGGACTCACAACTCCTTGTTTCCCAGCTCAACAATGATTACCAGGTACGCGAACCCTATCTTTTCAGAAAATTTTTGCGCACTAAACAAATGGTTCGACAATTTGAATCCATTTCATTTACACATTTCCCAAGAAATCTCAATAGTGTAGCAGACCATATGGCCAACAACATTCTTGACTGGCACACCAATCAAATTATATAAATAAAACAAAAAATGCATCCACGTGCATAACATGTGCCTCCACGGGCATACACAAAATCAAACATGCCTCCACGGGCGAACAAAAAGACAATGAATGCATCCATGTGCATACACGACTATATACCAACATCATATATATATATATATATCATCATAATATAGTCAATTCATGTCATAGGTTCCCTCAGCACCCAATATACAAAAATACATCAGCCGTACAAAAAGTGCTTCCCCATATGCTCATCAGCATTTGGGGGCAGATATAATATCATCTAATCATCACGGTCCCTAGGCTCCTCTGGCGCCTCCTCCGCTGTCCCTGCCGGATCATGCCGAGCTCGGACTCTCCTCTCCGCCGGCCCCACTAGAGCATCTCGTAAATGAATCCTCCCCTCCACTGGCCCTGCCTGATCCTACCAAGCCCCATCCCTCCACTCAGCCGCCAACAATGCCGCTCTCAGCAGGATCGAGCGCCACTCACGAGGCGCATCGAAACATCGCTCGACAATGTCCCGATCCAGATCCCTCCACCCATCCTTTGGGAATCCTGCTAGAATCATATCAAGTGTCTCTCAGACACCCTCCACATCATCATCTCGAGGGCCAGCTCCTTGACCGTGAGCCCCAAATCCCCAACCATGCGGAGGCGGTACCGCTACAAGAGGTGGAGCAACCACCATCGCCCGTCTCCTACGAGCCACATAGTCGGTTGGTGGTACAGACCAACATATGCACAATCACGCAAGTAACCATCATATAAATATCTAACTATAGTCACAACAGACACATCTAAAAAATGATATAGTAGAGAACAAAACACAAAACATACCATCTAAACCCCAGGCCTGTCCCTGGGCTCGAGGAATCTCCAGATCTCCTCGATAATCCATACCAGCATATGGATAGTCCTCAATCAATAGGGGGATCTGCTCCCACTACTCATACATCTCCTGTGAAAAGAACCCGTGGATACCACCACCACCACGGGACATCATCTGCCCCCACCGCACCATGCGTGGCTCGCTCACCAGACCGTCTCGAACCGGTACCCGTGGCTGCAAAGTCAGTACCCTCTCAAAGAAAAAACAACACAAAAAGGAGGCATAGCAGAACTCTCCCCCCTCCCGAATGACCTTGTCCAGGTCTCTCCGGACACCACCCAAAAACATCTGACCCCATTCATAATAGGTCCCCCTCAGCACAGAATCCACCATCATCATTTGTCCTCCCGACAAACGATGTGGTGCCGCGGCACCCAACACCCGCAAAACACAAGCCCCGACAGCCTGCATGTCCCACTCCCAAACTCATAGCGTTGTTCTACACAATCGCCCCAGGAACACAGAAGGTCTCCAGGAGATCCTCCATGTCCACACCTATCGGGATCCTCGGCAAAAGATCCCCCACCTCCCCTAAGCGAGGTAACCCGGTAAGAAAATATACATCAGTAAGGGTGATCTCCAACCTCTCACCCCCAACAATAAAGGCACCCTCTGCAGGAACCCACCAACTCACCAATTTGTTCAGTAGCAGCCCTACTGAACACATCGGTGGAATCTGAGTGAACTTCAGCAGTCCACTCACCACCAGAGCCTGTCGGACGCCCTGATTAGTCCGAATCCGAACCATCAAATCCTCCTCCATCTCTCGCTCTCGCCATGACACCAATGGTCTCCTCAACATCCTGCCAAAAAACAAAGAAACTTTTAGCACCAGAGAAAATTTTTCAAAAAATACCATCAAGGCTTTTCCATCAAAAGCCGCGATGATCATCGCGGCTTCCATACAAGAACCCGCGATGAGCATCGCGGGTATTGGCCAGACAGTCGCGATGAACATCGCGACTGTCTCCCCCGTACTCGCGATGAACATCGCGACTTTCAACCCGACAGTCGCGATGAACATCGCGACTGTCAACCTCAAACCCGCGATGTCCATCGTAGCATCAGAGACGAAACCCGCGATATTCCACGTTGGAAGGCCAACATGGAATTTCGCGGCCTTCGGGGGCCCACCGCTAACCAGAAAAGACATAATTGAAAAGGCTAAGGCGAATAGGGTTACCTGAAACTCGCGGAATCGAAAACCAACGGTCAAATCTCCCGGAAATCAAGATAGAGCTCTGACTGCTCTGCCAAACTCACACGTAACAATGACACGTCATATGGGCCCCACGCCCTATTTATAGAAATTCCACCATTTTTCAAACAACCATTCCGGTGTCATACGACGTCCATTCCTCAAACCGTTGGTACCGTTGGAATCAGCATAGCGAGAACTTCATGATAGTTCCTTCCTTTTCCTGTTTTCACCAGGTCCATTTTTTGACAAATTTTTCATGCCCTCGTGCCCTCGATTTACGTGCCACATCGACCGTCATCTGTTTTTGACAAGTCTTATATCACCAGATTTAGTTTTCCGCGCTCATGATGATGCTTGAGATCATTTCTCATTCTCATGCCCATAATTTTTGGGCATTTTTCCCATGCCCCCTTGTCACCTCGGTTTGCATGCCACATCGGCCGTCATCCATTTTTGACAAGTCTTATATCACCGGATTCAGTTTTCCATGCCCGTGATGATGTTTGAGATCATTTCTCACCCTCACACCCAGATTTTTTGGGTATTTTTCCCATACCCCCCCCATCGCCTCAGTTTGCGTGCCACATTGGCCGTCGTCTGTTTTTGACGAGTATTATATCATCGGATTCAGTTTTCCATGCATGTGATTATGCTTGAGATCATTTCTCAATATCACCCCATAATTTTTGGGCATTTTTACCATGCCCACCCATCACCTCGGTTTGCGTGCCACATTGGCCGTTGCCCCTTGTTGACAATCTTTATGTCACCAGATCCAGTATTCCGCACTCATGATGGCGCTTGAGACCTTTTCTCGCTCTCATCAATCCCTTTTTGTTCGGTATAATTTTACCCCTTTTTCGGGCCGAGCAATCCCTTTTACGAAAAAGGCACGTAGGGAGTTTCTGTTAAGCTCTTTTCTGACTCCTAAAACAATGAAAAGATCGCCCAGCAACCTTGCTTCCTTTCATGCTCGCTAAATGTATCTGAAAGGGCATCTACCTAGTATAAGTTTACCCATTTTCCGGACCTTGTAGACTAATTACGAAAAAGGAATACTCTAGTCACATCGACTAAAAGAGTTCTCCATTTGCATCATTTTATGCTTTTTCGGGCCTTGGAGACTAACTTAAGAAAAATAACACCAATGGAGTCCCCTTACCGCTTTCAGACTCTCTAAACATGAAAGCAACCACAAGCAATCACCATCCTGGGCTCGTAAAAACCCACAGGACGGTACTCATAACCACTGCAGAGTCTTCTTATCATTTTCAGACTCCTTAAAAATGAAAGCACTCATGAGCATGAACAGTCCCGGGCTCACAAAATCCACAGGACAGTACCATTTTCAGAGCACACTTTTATCCCTTCTTGGAGCTCATTAAAACTACGAAGAAGGACCCAATGGCGCTTCTTGGCGCCACAACAGATCACATCTACTCATATGGTAGCTTCCCCATTTTGGTCACCTTTGTTCAAAGTACTCTGCAGTATGTCACCATGAGAATCCCATGACAACACCCATCAGCTTGTCCCCTTAGTTAATACATACTTTTCAGTACTTAAAAGCTATGATCCCCACACCTACAAGTCAGTTCCCTACGCTGCCAAGTCAACCATGTCATCATGCTCTGAACAAAGGAAGTTTGAGTCTACCCACTCCATGAAACCCAGTTACTCCCCATCCCCACAAGTATGATAGTCCTACCATCAGTACTACCACACTTCATCGCTACACCTCATGCTCCTATCAAGGAAACATCATTTCCTTGTTATTTGTTGGTCTCCCTCTGTCGACGACAACCAAATTTATTCCAGAGGATAGACCTAGAGGTCCCTGTGTCTTGGACTCATCACCATTTACGATGAGTGCCTACGAATCATTTCGAGAAGAGTCCTCAGTGCCTCTCCAAATGGTTGTTTCTCACATGCTCGACTTCAACACCTTGATCACATCATTGAGACTCGCACAGGGTATTAGTCCTTTCAGTTATTTGTTCAAGACCCCGGATACCACCCGACTCTTCCACATTTGAGAGTCTACCTATGGATACAACCAGTTACATTTTTTCTATAGATATCCGGGTTGCGCATGGCGACAGTATTCAGATGTACCCCAGTTTTATACTCCCTCGAGTATACAGTTACATATACTTCCCAGAGATGGCTCACAGTCATTGAGTCCCTACAGATGTTGGACACCTTCAGTTTCAGCAGTTCATCAACCCTTCTGAGACCTTATTCAGCAAGGTTGATTCTTTATTCGAGTGTATCAATTATTGAGATCAGTCATGTTATGATCATGAGTACATCCCAAAATGATGTCCCCTTTGGACCATTATGATGTACAAGCAGATTTTTTATGTATTTTTTCAGGTCCCCCTTCTTGGGACTAATTGTTATGTATATGTCTTGATACAAGCATGGGTATGCCCACCTCGTCCATTATCAGAGCTTATCCCTCATTCATATTGAGGCCATGTAATATTATTTATTTTGCAGCTTCCAAGGGTCGTGGATCCAGTCTCCAATCGGTCTCTTCTCTTCCCCAGAACCCAGAAAAAAAGACAAAAGAACTATGATGTCTATCGGCCATACGATGAGCTAGTGAGCACTTTTTGTGTGTTAACAGATTGCCCCCTGATGTGTGAGGGCAGGAGCTCATCGTATGGCCGATAGACATCATATTTCTTTTGTCTTTTTTCTGGGTTCTGGGGAAGAGAAGAGACCGATTGGAGACTGGATCCACGACCCTTGGAAGCTACAAAATAAACAATATTACATGGCCTCAATATGAATGAGGGATAAGCTCTGATAATGGATAAGGCGGGCGTACCCATGCTCGTATCAAGACATATACATAACAATTAGTCCCAAGAAAGAGGACCCTCAAAACCACATAATGTCTTTTCACCTATGGTGTTCATCTAACTCCATAGTGGATGACTCCATTCATCTAAGGCTGTTGCAACGAACGTTCACTGGCTCTGCAGCCAAGTGGTACATCTAACAACCACATGGAACCCACCATACTTTTACGTCTCTCGCCTCCACTTTCCTTCAGTTTTTTCAGCTACCTGTACGTTACAATGCAGGAGTTGAAATACTGTTGTCTTGCAGACAAAACATAGCTACCCACATCACGGACCACATCCATGAGTGGCGCAAGCGTCGTAGCCTCTGTAAGATTAAACTGGATGACCGTATATTTTTGGAATGGTTCCTTAAACCACTCCTTCCCTCATAGCAAAAGACGTCGCTTCCAAACGACCCCAGTCAAAGGAATAATCTATCCTAAAAGCTCAGCAATTCGACCTAATCTATGCCCAATCAGTCTATCTCTACACCATCATACCAGATGCCCCACGAGGCGATTCTTCACGCGGTGAAGCTCCGGGGGCATCACATGCTACTGATGGTATTATCGGCCAAGTCACACCGCACATTAAACCTTTTAGCATGGTGAGCACCATAAATTCCCCAGATCTCTCTAGGTCTACATCTAATTCTGGAGCGACAACTTCGTACGCTCCAACGAATCAGACTCATCACAATCATGGACCCTCTTGTCCACAACATTGCTATGGGAAAGCGTCATCGGCATATGTACCACCCACATATATAACCAATGGTATTGACCAACATGGTTTAGGTACCTTTTCCCTCCTTTTTCCTTTTTTGAATATTTTGAATATTTTTATTCCCTTTTTAATATTTTTGGGAATTCTGGACCCTTTTTTAGGGTTTTTAAAGATTTTTGAGGAAAAATATTCATTTTGAGTGGAAAAAAAGGGGTGTATTAAGGTCTTTTGGTGACCTTTTGGTGGCTTTAGAGGCTCAAATGGTGAAAAAGTGGACAAATGGGTCATGTGAATAAGAAAATGAGCTAGTGAGCACTTTTTGGGTGTTAACAGTTAGTTGTCATAAGAATGGATATATGACCAACAAAGGAAGGAGGGTTAATGAGATGAACCAAATCTAACCCCTATTGGAAAAAGGAAACTTAGGGATCATTGGTTGTAATGGAATTGAAAAGAAATTTTCTCTTCCCGTTGTTCATTAAAACTCATCAAGAATTTTCACAAACTTGTAAGAATCACTAAAAATTGAAGGCCAATAATAACCATTCTAGAGGATATTAGAGCGGTAGCCTTAGCTGCAAAATCCCCACCAATGTGAACAGACTAATAAACCATGCCATGGAGGATTTTAAGCATGCCATTGGAAGCTTTTTCATCACTAGAACACATGAGCATGCCATCGAAAAACCTTTAGAATAATAAAGCACCCAAGGTAAGGTATTCCTCTTTCCAAGCACTTCCAATGTTAGTGTCTTATTCATGATATCCAACCACATAAAAATTGTTGCTTTCATAAGAAACCCAATCTTCCATAGTGGTTTCCATCACCACGATGTTTTTGAGTCTCTCCTCACCAAACATTGCCTTGTGACCTGATTTGGGAGTATAGAACCCTACGGTAGGGTTATCGATCAAACTAAGGAATCATCTTCTACATAATCTTCCCATTGGTATCCTACATTTCCTTTCAACCTCATAAAAGTTGTGCTTTTCTATTCTTGGTGCAAATAGTAGTTATTTAATGGATAAGGAGACTGAACAAGATTGTAAATAAATTTCTCATGAAGACTGTTGATTATATTTTTGGACAGTGTAAAAACATCCACACAACCTGCCTAGGGGTCTACACTTATCCTCACATTATCACCATCCCCCACTTTCCATGCAATTCATGATATTTAAATTAAATTGTAGGCCCATGGATCACTTGTTACATTAGTGCGGTTCTTTGGTGGAAGTAAATTCAATGTATTTGCAATTAAATAATTCTCAAAATCATGCATCACTGAGGTGGTTTCATAGCCATACATGAAAGGCACTATTCAAATATATTTACAATGCTCTATTTCCAGGCTTGGTTTATCAATTATGGAGGACATACCAATTCCCAACAATGGTAAACCATTACACCTGCATGTCAATGCCAAAATAAATGGTACATTATTGTTGATATGTCACTATGCCAACAATGACACATTATGTTGTCAATAAATCCAAACTAATATTTATGATTTATCCATGCAACTAATGTATTCAAGAAACAAAATCAACAACTCTTTTGCTTGGTTAATTCCAAACTAAAATGTAATTCCACTATGCAATATGTCCACCAATTAATAAAGCTCCATGTTTCCTTTTAAAATGTGTTATCACCACTCTTTACCAATATTTAGAGGTCGCATAAAGCACTTAGTTGAGCAAACACATGTATAGCCAAGTGAATTGACAAAATCCCCAAGCTTATAATGCATTGAAATATTAAAAGAGATGATGAAAGGTGTATCACTATTTGGCTTTTGATGACTTAACAAGTTGTTGGAAAGGAGTTCCACATTATAAGCCTTGTTCACTCATGACTCGTAAGATGTGGGGGGGAATATTCATCATCATGATTATTCTCTATGACTAGATTAACATGCTAATCCAAATGAAGTGCCAAGTATCACCCCTTTATCATGTGTGAGGTGCTGATAATCCAGTCAATATGTTGCAAGGGGGACAACCTAGTATACCGGTCTCGTTTTAAAACCCAATCATTCTCATATCTTCGACCTCTCATATGATTCATAAGCCTTGATATTCAGTAAGCTAATTTTCTAGCCCTTTCATAAATATATTTCTCTGAGAAACACAATGAGCAAGAACCAAATAATACATGCCTGCACTAAAACCATCTAAGGACAAAAATTCAATCAAAAAACATTCAACTTGAATCAATCACTTTGTTGTTGGTGTTCTCACATTTCTATGCTTACATTGATATGTATTGGTTTTATTTCTCCTTGAAAGTTTAGTAAAACCTTTAGTTGATCCCACAATCAATTGAATTTGAGTTCATATGATATTCATTGAAAATCAACTTGTGTAAGTGAACAGTCACCTACAGGACTTGGGGCTTCCTATAAAGGTCCAAGATTAACCAAATTAAATGTTGTAACAATTCTCATATTGAGAACCTTATTGGATTAGTTAACACAATGATAAATTACAACTTGCATAGGTAGAAAATGATATTTATTTTTCGGATGTCCTTTTCAGTCTTGTTAACCTACTTTTGTGGTCATTTATAGGAAATTAATAAAATTATCTTGTTCAATGATAAAAAATAACTGTACATCATCAAATTTCCTACTATGACAAGTCCAAAACAAATTCCCTGCTATGATAAGTCCAATACAAATTCCCATAAGATAGAAGTTAGTCTTTAAGCATAGTGCATATCCTTCAAACTTTACAAACCCTTAGAAGATACAAAGACTGCATTTCGGTGATTCATATCAATACATAATTATATACCATAAATATTATGCTAGGTGGAAGACTTATATACCAAGCTATATGGTTTGCTTGATATTGAGCTAAGATAGAAGTTAGTCATTTTCAATGGATAAGGCCACACAAGTAATGATTGACACCAATTTTTAAGGATAATACAAGGATATGTAGAATGTGGTCTCACATAACACTAGAATATTTAGGATCATCATTGGTGCATATGATTGTTATACCAATTTGAGGTTATCCAAAACTTATGTCGTATGAGGCCATGGCTCAAGGATCATGATTTAAATACAAAGGTAAAAATAGAGACATTAGAATTCATACTAATGTCAAATCATTACAAAGGGGACATTAAAAGGTCAACCTAGGTAGCTAGGGAACATAAAAATAAATAAGGAAATAGGACATTGCATCAAGTAGGTGTAGAAGAGGGAGATCCTATAATATATATATGGTTTCTATGATGAATGCAAGGAGCGGTTCAATGTTTTTCTATGGGAGATTTTTACAAATGATTTCAATTGTTTTCCTATTGTTGCACTTATTGGTGAAAATATTCTTTGTATGCAGGGTGACCTTTCTCTTTATTTGCATAGCTTGAATCAGATCAGGCACATTCCAAGGCATACCATCCATCCATATAAATCATACAGAGGAATCAAAAGATACCATTCACACAAAGCATACCATTCATCAATATAAATCGTACTCCTTAACTCACTTTAATACCCACCAAGTTAGTTGACCTATTGATCGCAAGCCATCCGACAGTTAAACGATATCTGAAAACTGTGATATAACTTCAAATGTACAATGATTCAAGGATATTGAGGACCATCAACTAGCAACCTATCATGTCTGAGAGATAGCTATGATCAATTTTTTTTGGCTTCTTAATTCATTTTACCTATGACATAAGCATGCCATCCATTTGAACCCCCAACTTATTGAGCCTTTTTATGTTCTTCAATGGATTTGTGTCCTCCCATGGAGTGTACATCTACGCTGTGAATCGTGGCATGGAGGCTACTGTGAGGCCATGTGATCGCCTAAGATTAAAAAAAATAATTAAATTAATGAGGTCAATTATTAATCATTGAAAATTTTCATTAATTAAAAAAACATATGCCGCAATGCGGATGCGGAACTCGGAAACTGGCTTGCGGAACACATTTTCAACCGCAGATCTAATCCCGCTGTCAAATCTCCTTTTGTTGCAGAAGAATCCCATATTGCTACTTTTTCTTACGGAAGAGCAATATTTCCTTTTTTTTTCCCATTTTCTTGCTGTGGTTGGTCATTTTAGCTTGGATTTGCTCGACACTTAGCTATTTTCATGGGGTTTTCTGACTCTTTCCTTGGTGGAAACCAAAATAGGTGTTAAGAGCGGCTCCAACTGAGGATGCTATCCTCCCTGCAAGGTAGAAAGAATATGTAGACTAGTGGCCCTTACTCCCTTCCTCTTTTTCCTTCTCTGTATCACAAAAACTGAAACAAGGCTAATCTGAAAATTAAAAAATGACAATGTACAATGGGGGTTGGGTCTACAGACTCGCTTTTTTACTTGAAATAATGCTTCAAGAACCGTCCATTGACGGATCCCTTGCTGACTGGTTCTCCATCTTCGTCCAGCAGGAAGAAAGCATTATTCCCATGGTAGGCAGTGATTATATAGGGACCCTGCCAAAGGTTATCAAACTTTTGGTCTTGGTCTTCTCTTCTAGTATCTCATTTTAATACCAGATCTCCCACATGGAAATCATCCTCCTTGGTCTTTCTGTCAAGCGTCTTCTTGATCCAGTTCTGAACTTTGGTGGCTTTATCCTGTACCCCTTCTCTAATTTCTTGCACTTCCACCAGCTAGTTAGCTCTCCTCAGTTCAGGGTTTGGTTCTTCTTCTTGCTCCTGCAACAGTGTCATTGCAGGCCCTCTGAGGGAATCCGAGAATATTACCTCTATTCCATATACTAATTTGAAAGGAGAAGTTCTGATGGACTTTTTAGGGGTGATCCTATCTGCCCACAGGGAAAGGGTCAACTTGGTGTGCCAAGCCCTTTTATTTTCTTGCAGCAACTTCTTGATTATCCTCACCAGGATTTTGTTGGAACACTCTTCCAATCCATTTCCCTGGGGATAGTAAGCAGTAGAATGGCCCAATTTGATATGGAACTTGTCACAGAATTTGATCATCTTCTTGGATTTGAAATCCTATGCATTATCGGTGATTATCTTAACAGGGCACCCAAACCTAGACATGATATTCTCCTCCAGAAACTTGATTATGACTGTATCTGTGGCCTGCTTGGCAGGTACTGCTTCGATCCATTTTGTGAAATAATCAGTGGCATTCAATATCCACCTGTGTTGTCTAGAGGAGTTGGGGAAAATTTCACCAATGAAGTCAAACCCCCACTATTGGAAAGGGGCTTCCACAGATATTGGTTTCAAAGGCAAGGACAAGAGCTTCTTCTTTCCTTCAAAAACTTGGCATTCATGGCAGCTAGCTATTTCCTTATAGGGATCTTTGAACATAGTAGGGCAATAAAATCCTACCCTGAGAATTTTGCTAATAGTGGTCTTCCAGTAATGATGTCCTCCACAAACACCTATGTGAAACTCTTTTAGGGTCACTTGGGCCTCCTCTTCTACTATGCAATTTAGGAGGACACCTCCAGGGTCTTTCCAATAAAGACAATCACCCAATATGCAATATTTCATAGCCTTCATCTTGGTGGATCTAGCTTTGCTTTCTCCCATATTAGCGGGTGCTTGCAAGTTCTGCAAAACATATACAACATCAGAATACCAAGGATATGACAGGAATTTGTCCGATACTTGAGGTAGTGTATATTGGGAAGTTCCTTCCTGTATGTGTGACAGCAGGTTCATACTCAATGAATCTCAATTTGACTCATCCACGAATCTGGTTAGACCTTTCCCTTTAATAAGCTTTGTAGGTTTGATCTCCAGGTCATATTCTAGTAGTGAAGCTATCTACTTTTCCCTTCTACCTTCTGGATTTGGTTGGGTCAATATATCTTTCACAACAGCATTAGGAACATAAGATACAACACAAGAATGTAGAACATAAACCCTGAAATCATTCAGAGTTTTGTGTTGATGTATATGTAACTTCAGAATGTATTTCACATATATGTATATTGTATTCCTATAGATATGTTATTATTCCTCTATACGGAAGTGTCGTCATTTATATTGTAAGTGTCGTAACTTATACTTGATGGGTTATTAGACCACCTTGCTGGGGTCGGCCCCATATAAGTCATGTGGGTCAAAGGTTTATTAGACCACCCTATTGGGGGTCGGCCATGTGGGTCAAAGGGTTATTAGACCACCCTAGTGGGGGTCGTCCCAGTCAGCATTATGTTAAGTGGTTAAGTTGAGGCCAACCTAGTTGAGTAAAGGTCAAGTCAAGTTAGTGTATAAATAAAGAGTGTGTCTCTCTCATTTTACACATTCTATTCTCTCACTCACACTTGGGAGAGTGGTGCACTTGTGGAGGAGGAGGCTCTGTTGCTAGGAGAAGACTATCTCTTGTATTCTGGTTGTATCATTGCTCTATCTATCTCTGAGGAAGTTATTGGGGTTTTTCACCATTATGGTTTTCCCCAAGTAAACTCGGTGTCTCTTCTGTGCTTGCATTATTGTGTCCATGAATGATATGCTGTAGATTTGTTGTATGTGTTGTTCTCTCAGTTAAGATCCTAGATCATATTGAAGTAAATTCTGAAAATTTAACATGGTATCAGAGCTAGCCTGAAAGAAGGCATGATATGGCATGTATGACACTTGTTGCACTTACAATGCTAGGGCTTGATATAGCAAAAACTAGTCATCGTAGCACTTTCGCTATAAATCCATTTTGGCGAAGTTTTCGGATTTGAAATATTTATAGGTCGAAGATTAAATCCCCATGTACCTTGTGTCCAAATTACAACCTCTAATTCGTTGTACTTTGTGATTTATGATCTGTACAATATAGGGTTTCTGCCTCTTCCACATATGAGTCAAAATCAGATGACCTTGGGAAAAAGGTCATAACTTGGGCTAGGAAGATCCAAATGAAATTTCATAAAAAGTGACAGGTAGTACACAGACTGTACTATCTCAATAAAAGTTTTCAGAGGCCGAAGTTGAAACAGTGACACGTGGCACGCCGTACAATTTCGCTCTCCTGTATTATCCCATAAACAGGTCACATTGCAAGACTTGGAATAACTCTCTCTCAGAGAGTCCAAGTGATGTCATACCTATCAGGATGGAATGATAATAGGGCAAGCTATCTCAGGAAAAATTTTCAAAAGGCCGAAGTTGAAACAGTGACACGTGGAACTCCATACAAGTTAGTTCTCCTGTATTATCCCATAAACAGGTCATGTTGCAACACTTGGCATAACTCTCTCTCAGAGAATCCAATTGAGTTCAGACCTGTCAGGATGGAAAGATAACAGGTCGAGCTATCTCAAGAAAAAATTTCAGACCCTGTGGATCAAAAAGTTCGGAGTTACACCAGAAACAATCAAGTACATACTTCTGTCTAAACATCATTATTTTTGAGTACCTTCATTCATGGCTTCCGGAATTTAGGGCTTCGGAGAAAGTTGAAGTTTTTGTAATCGGATACCACGGCTGGATGCTACTCATCAAAATTGAAATTTAGAGACCAAGATCAGATTTTTTGGTTGAACTGAAGGCCGGGCTTGATCAAACCCCAGTTTGGGACTTTCATTGAAAAGATGGAAAATTAGGGCTTTTGCAAAAATTGGAATTTTGGAAATCTGTGACCACAGCTGGAAGCTCCTCAGAAAAATCGAAGCTTAGAGTTTTGAATCAAATATTTTGGTTGGGTGAAGCTCCGGGAAACTCAAACCCTAATTCAGGGTCCTCCCTAGTGAATCTGGAAATCTAAAAGGCAATTTTGAGGGGTGAAACTTTGCAGTTTTCAAATTCTGAATATACCAACTTGATCAGCTCATCAAGGCACATATTTCTATCCTTTCAGAAGTTTAAAATTCAAATTTTTAATTTTGGGGGTTTCTTTGACAAACCCTAATCCAGCTCCAGGTCCAGTTCTTGCAAAACAAGTGGATTGGGTTAATCCTAGAAGAAGATGGATTGGTCACCTGCATAAGTGAAGAAGTTCATGTTTCAGAGGGAGATGAGGCTAAGGCCTTACATAAGAATATTACAAGCGATCTCGATAGGTATGACTCATCGAGGTATGTTTCGATATTTGTTCTGATTAAGTTTATGGTATGTTTGTCTTCATGTTATTACGGTTAGTACAATCTTGATTTTAGATTTGTCGTATCACCTTAACAAAATTATGAATGCATGATAGAAGATATTCATTGGTTAGGGTGTTGACACTTATGATTGTACTAATGCATTGTGGTGTTGTATGAAGTTTATGTTGTCTGCTAACATAAAAGGTACACCAAGAAAGACAAATCATGTTCTACTTCAAGAACATATGATCATGGTGACATGAAGACAAGGATTCATCCATTGTCATGGATCACATAGAAGATCTACTTTTGAGGTATGTATAACTTGGTTCTACAATGGTTAACTTATGAGACATGCAGGTTACTAGCATAAGTCACTGAAGAGAATCAAAAGACATTATGCGGGTATGTTAGACATAACTAGCTAGCATGCTAATCCAGGTATGTTTTTCCTATATCAAGCTAGAATCCTACCTTGTGTTAGGATCTTATACTGTTGTGTTGTTGATAATGATTATTCATGAAGTCATAGGTTTGAATAATCATGGTTGTATGCATATTATGTTTCTTACCATAATTGATGATATGACTAACCAGAAGAATCATGAAGGTATAGGTTTGAATAATCACGGGTTTTATGCATATTATATCTCTTATCTTGATTGATGATTCAACTAACCAGAAGAGTCCTATGATCAAATAAGAATATGTATGAGTAAAAGAAGACTTCCCTGAAACCTTGAATACTAATGTTTATTATCTGTGAATGATCATGAATATACATGTTTAATATTATTGTGTTTTGATAGTATTAAGATTATACTAATAAATGTGTGATTATGTATGAGACCTCAAGGATAACACAATGATGATACTAATAAGCATGCATAGTGATTAAGGATGGATGCAATTTCAAGGACAGGTAATCCAGGAAGCAAAGATCAAGAGGGAGCACACTCTAGTTGTTCCTGCAAGAAAGCAAAGGAGCACACTTCAGTAGTTTCTGCAAGGATGCAGATATTCAGAGGGAGTTGACCACTTCTCACAATCCACATAAGAATGGAGTTGCAGAAAAGAAGCAAGGGCTGAGAGGGAGTCAACCCAACAAACAAACAAAGATAAGTATTTGAATTGTCATTACTTGCATATTTTATTGTTTAAATAATACTGTTCAATAATGTATATACTGATGTTCCTAGAATTAGGTTGTGTATTATGCATATTAGAATAGTCACGCATTGATGAACAGTATACTACTAATATGCATGGGTAAGTAGCCTATGGCACTGTACAACATTCCATTTCTACTTATCTAGAATGAAACCTCTTTGCTGACATGTTGGGAGTTGTGCACACTCTTAACAATGTTCTGGTAGAGATTGGAAGGCATCTAGAAAGTTATGGGATATGGATAAATGTTGTATTGAAGCATTAGATAAGATAATTGCATGACTGTATGACATATTTCTTTATGTGTAAGAATTTGTTCTGAAAACTATGAGATGTTTTCTAATCATGCAATTTAACTTGTTGTGTAGGAAAGATCGTATGCCATCACCTACAAAAGAAGAACTACAACATTTGTTCAGCAACAAAATTATCTATTGAAGATATTGAAGTTCCTAGGATATGGGAAGAATACCATGATCCGTCGATCATGAAGAATGATGTTTGGGATGTAGTCCCAAGACCTGAAGGGAAGTTTGTGATGACTTCCATATGGATCTATCAAGATCAAGCATGCTGCAGATGGCAGCATAGAGAAATATAAAAGTGATGAAATAGAAGATACACCAGATGGATTTCAAGACAACTTTCTTGAATGGTGTAGTTGAAGAAGAAGTGTATGTGGAGCAGCCACTTGGTTCTGAGACACACGAAAGGAAATCATATATGTGTAGAACTTGGTATGGTAGGATAGGAAGCTTTCTATCCAGTTTGGTCTTTACCAAGAGTAAAGCGGGTTCCAACCTTTACTACAAGGTTGAGGAAGGCAATCCAGTGATACTACTATGTGGATGACCTGTTTGTATTAGGTGAGGATAGATTGATTGCCGACACACAACGGAAGCTTGCTTCCGAGTTCGAGTTGAGGAACTTGGGGATGATGCACTATTTGTTTTTGGCATGGAGGTGTGGTAGAGTGATGGAATATTCCTTGGACAAGGGAAGTATGTAGTAGAGATCCTGAATAGGTTCGGGATGATGGACTGCAAGGCTATGGCCACACCTATGGCATCGAACCTGAAGCATCTGTGTGATGCTTCATCTGAGCCGATTGATATCACTATGTATCGTCATATGATTGGGTCCTTGATGTACCTGACGAACACAAGACCAGATATTTGCCTTGAAGTGAACACATTGAGTCAGTTCCTGACAGATCCGAGGAGTGTTCATCTCGTTGCTGTAAAGCATGTTCTGAGGTACCTGAAGGGTACAGTGGATTATGGGATCAAGTATGAGGTGAATCAAAATTTTAACCTATAGGGTTATGTTGATGCAGATTGGGCTGGCAGTGCTGCAGATAGGAAGAGCACATCTGGGTGCTGCTTCAATATGGGATCAGGTGTGATCTCTTGGTTTAGCAGGAAGCAATCCTGCGTAGCACTGAGTACAGCTGAGGCAGAGTATGTTGCATCCTGTTCAGCTAGTTGTGAGGTAGTATGACTACGGAAGATACTGTCTAAGTTATTTGATCTCCTGTTGGATGCTACCGGTATCTTCTGTGATAGCCAGAGTTGTGTGAAGTTGTCCGAGAATCCAGTGTTTCATGACAGGTCGAAACACATAGAGATCAAATATCACTATATCAGGGATATGGTGCAGAGAGGAGCTGTGAAGCTCCTGTATACAGCGATGGACGAAGCCACTAGCCAGGGTGAAGTTCGAGTACTTCAGAGAGAGGCTTGGCGTTCTTCAGATCGAGGACACTTCGAGGAAGAAGTGATGGACACATTTGCTGAAGCCATTCCAAGCATGTTGGAAGGAGGATCCTTCACATGGCTGTGGATGTAAGCGCTGGATGACGAGCATCAGGATGATGTTCTGGTTTTTGCTTGGATATGATCAGTTGGATCATTTTTGTATATGTATGTACGCATCATGTTGGATGCTGGATATGATCAGTTGGATCATTTTTATGTATGTATGTATGCATCATGTTGGATGCTGGATATGATCGGTTGGATCATGTGTATGTATTTTGTATAAGCATCATGTTGGATGCTTGGACCATGTATCTGTATATGTATCAGGTGGATACATTGTATGATCAGGTGGATCATGTATGGTGATATGTATCATGTATTTGTATTTGTATCAGGTGGATCATGTATGATGATATGTATCAGGTAGATACTTGGTATGCATCAGGTAGATGCATTATATGATCAGGATGACCATGGATGACGAGCTTCAGGATGTTGCTCCAGATGACATGCAGCAGGATGTTGCAGTGATGATCATGATGATCATGTGTACATCAGGATGATGTATGGTGAGTATCAGGTTGATACTCTGTGGCTGTGGAATAGGTTGTGCAGATAAGCATGTAATTTGTGCCCTGGGAGATTTGCAGATGGTCTTTCGAGGTTTTGCCTATGGCATGTAATTCGTACCCTGGGACATCTCAAAAATGCTCTTTCGAGGTTTTGCTTGGGAGGACATATAATTTGTGCCCTGGGAGATCTGCAGATAGTCTTTCGAGGTTTTGCCTATGGCATGTAATTTGTGCCCTGGGATATCTGGCAGATGCTCTTTCGAGGTTTTGTCCTATAGCATGTAATTTGTGCCTTGGGAAATCCGATAGGTTGAGCCGGTGTGCTCGTAATCAGTCCTGGATGCTCTTTCGAGGTTTTGCCATGACCACATGTAATTTGTGCCCTAGGAGATCCAATAGGTTGAGTCTTGTGCTCATACTCAGTCCTGGGATGCTCTTTCGAGGTTTTGTGGTGACCACATGTAATTTGTGCCCTGGGAGATCCGATAGGTTGAGCCTTGTGCTCGTAATCAGTCCTGGGATTCTCTTTCGAGGTTTTGTGGTGGGGTCACATGTAATAAGTCCTGGAGATCTGGACAGGATGAAAAAGGCCTCAGATGCTCTTTAGGGTTCTCGCTAGTCAAGAGACTCTTTAAGGTTTTGTGATGCACGTAATAAGTCCTGAGAATTCCACAGTATGGCCAGTGATGATGAAGACCTGCAGGTGGTGGGCCTACATCCAATATGAAAAAGGACTGGCTCTGTAGAAATTCCTATGATGAGTAGATTAGGAGATTGATTGAGATAGCAGTAGCAGTGATGATGATGATGACTCAATGACGATTATTTAGTGACGATGATCGAGAGAAGATGACTTGTGTTAGAAGACCTGTGTCGAGAAATACCTTCCCTAGTTAAGAGGAGTGTTGATGTATATGTAACTTCGGAATGTATTTCACATATATGTATATTGTATTCCTATAGAGATGTTATCATTCCTCTATACGGAAGTGTCGTCATTTATATTGTAAGTGTCGTAACTTATACTTGATGGGTTATTAGACCACCTTGTTGGGGTCGGCCCTGTATAAGTCATGTGGATCAAAGGGTTATTAGACCACCCTATTGGGGGTCGACCATGTGGGTCAAAGGGTTATTAGACCACCCTAGTGGGGGTCGGCCTAGTCAGCATTATGTTAAGTGGTTAAGTTGAGGCCGAGCTAGTTGAGTAAAGGTCAAGTCAAGTAGTGTATAAATAGAGAGTGTGTTTCTCTCATTTTACACATTCTATTCTCTCACTCACACTTGGGAGAGTGGCGCACTTATGGAGGAGGAGGCTCTGCTGCTAGGAGAAGATTATCTCTTGTATTCTGGTTATATCATTGCTCTATCTATCTCTGAGGAAGTTATTGGGGTTTTTCACCTTTATGGTTTTCCCCAAGTAAACTTGGTGTCTCTTCTGTGCTTGCATTATTGTGTCCACGAATGATATGCCTGTAGATTTGTTGTACATGTTGTTCTCTCAGTTAACATCCTAGATCAGATGAAGTAAATTCCTGAAAATTTAACATTTTGATCATGGCATAGGCTTGCTTCTCTATAATGTTGTATTTGAGCTCCACATATGTGAGAGCTTTGTTGAAGAAAGCTATGGATGCTCATCCCCTTCCTGATTTTTCTGTAAAATCACACCCTCTATGGAGTGTTCTGGGGTGAAAAAGAAAATCAAAAAATTCCTTGTCGAAATCTGGGCTGATAAGTACCGGAGCTTCAACAATTGCTCTTTTAATATCTTCAAACGATTGCCTAGCCTCTGCAACCCACCTGACCTGACTGTCCTTCCTAAGCATGAAGGTGATTGGCCTCATGATTTCTGCAAAATTGGGGATAAATATACTTATGAAATTCACTGTGCCTAGAAAGGATTGGACTTCCTTTTTACTCCTGGGGAGCTCAACATTTTGTATTGCATCCATTCTGTCTGGGTCAATTTTGATCCCATATTTAGATATTATGTGGCCCAACAACTTTCCCTCTTGCATGGAAAAAATTGACTTTTTAGGGTTCAAGGAGATTCCAAATTTTCTGCACTTGGTGAATACTTGGTGCAAATGCTTTAAGTGCTCTGCATCATATTTAAAGTATACAGTGATGTCATCCATGTAGACAACCACAAATTTGTCTTTATCTCCTGCAAAGGCTATGTCCATATCTCTTTGGAAGGTGGATCCTGCATTCAACAGACCAAAGGGAATCTTAGCATACATGAAGATTCCCCAAGGTGTGGTAAAGGATGTCTTGCTATGATCTTTCTGGATGCACCTTAATCTGATTGTACCCTGAAAATCCATCTAGCAGGGACATTCTTGCTGCCCCTACAACCTTCTGCAAAATGTGGTCGATTTTGGGCATACGGTAGTTGTCCTTTAGGGACACCTTGTTGAGATTCCTGAAGTCAATACATAGGCTGATCTCACCATTCTTTTTCCTCACTGGGACTATGTTAGCCACCCATTTCGAAAACCTGAAAGAGACTATGATTTTGGCTTCATACAACCTATTTACCTATTTTTTCTATCAGTGGGAGCAACTTGGGGTTCATCCTTCTCAGCTTCTTCCTGAATGGCTTCTCCCCTGTCTTGACTGGTATGTTATGATGGATGATGTCTATGTCATATTCTTTCAGGTCTTCATAGTACCACACAAACACATCAAAAAAGTTTCTCATTAAGTCCATATAGTCCTTTTTGGTACCTGGGGCGAAATATTTCGATAGTTTGACAATTTTGGGCTCTTCATCGCTCCCAATGTTACAGTCTTCTATTTATTTTGGGTCTGGAGCCCACTTTGTGATCCTTGGACACATCATTTTCATCAAATAGTCTTTCCAATGGGACCAATCCCTTGGGTATGTAGTTGCTTTTTAGTTGCAGAATCTCTTTTCCCCCCAAAGTAGTTTTGAGCTTTAGAGGATCAGGCTCCTCCTCCTCCACTTCACAGTCTTCTTGATCAATCTAGACATTGGAAAATTCCCCAGTCATCTCCAGAAATTTCTTATCTACTGGTCATCTTCAAATATTTTCCAATGCTTTGTATTATCTAGGATAGAGGGTCTATGCCTTCTATTGATCATGTGAGTCCTGGTAGGATAGGTAGGGAGTTGAAACCTTCTAGCGGAGCTGGATAGAATGTCTACTATTTCATTTTTCTCCCTGGGAATGAAAGACATATGATGTTCTGTGAATAAATTTCCAAATAGATCCCACACGACATTTCTGTAAGCCCTCAACATGGGGTGTTTCGCCTCATAGTTCCCATTCACCTGCTGGATGATCAACTCTGCATCTCCATAGACATTTATATTCTTAGCTTCTAGGTCTTTGAGTACATTTAATCCCAAAAGAAAAGCTTCATATTCAGCCACGTTATTTGAACAACAAACATTAGCTTTAAAGTATGAAATTTGGCGCATGCATTTCCTTCGTCTGGAGGGATGACCCATACTCCTGCTCCATCTCCTTCTTTATTTACAGCTCCATCGAATCTCATGACCTAGTGATCTTCATTTTGGAAGGTGACCATGGCCTCTGTCTCCAACTTTTATTTCTCATTACTGCCATCTTCCATCGGTTGCCTATAATTCTCTGTGTTAGCTGAGTTGTCATGGAATTATACCCCATTCCCATCATTAACTTAACCATTTGGTTTAGGTAACTTGGCAGCTCCCATTATCTCTTCTTCTGGACCTAGATCATAGCATAGAATTGAGGAGCCTACATCCATGTCTATGGAAAATATGTGATGGTTATCAGGCATGTCCTTGTTTCTTACCACGTATGACAGCCTATGTTCCCTGTACAGCCTTCTGCTTTCCCCAAAGACCGGGATGGTAGCATAAGACATGTCCATTTGCATGGTTCCCTTCAACTTTGCATTCCATGACCTGGAAAACAACATCCCAAACTTAGGTGGAATATCATCCACTACCACGTCCATGATCATATTCTTATGAGGTATATAAGTTAATGAGACCGCCATGTCTTTAATCATCCCCACACATGGAACTATTTTAGAATCAAAGGAAAATAGGTCTTTATAAGCTCTTGTGATTTCTAACCCTAGATTCTCCACCACTGAACTCGGCATGAGGTTATGGGAGGCTCTTGAATCAAACATGGCATTGTGCAGGATATGGTCATGTATGTTGACACTGATATAGAAAGGGGGAACATCAATTTCTGAGGCATTTTCCACATGGGGGCCAAACCGAAGAGTGGTTTTGTCATCATATAGACTGAGAGTATCATGTTGCTTTCCTTCTCCACCATTTACTACTTTCAGAATCTAGTCTTTGTATTGTGATTTTTTGACCAACTCATTTAAGGGGATGGAGATATTAATCTTAGATATTTCATTCTCCAAAATGAAAGTAGTATGGACCCTCTCTATTTTCTTTGTGTCACCTTCATCTCTCCATTCTGAACTCTTTGTAGGAGGTTTTTCCCCCTTCCCAAGAGTCTCCTTAGAGATTGCAGCTTTTGGTTCCTTTCTCCCAGGGATTTCCTTTCTCAATGGCTGAGAAGGGGATGGATCAGCATCAACCTTTCTTGCGTCTATTGTTACTCTTCTACTTATCAAATTATGTTGCCTCTCAAACTCACAGATTGCATTGTGGAGCCCTCTTTGGTACTAGTCAGAGTCTGATTCACCTGGGACATCATCTGATTGCAGGGAAGACCGGTCATGTCCATATTTAGTCAAATAGAACTGGGGTTGGATCTGATCAAAGAGATGGATTTGGTATTTAGCCTGTCTATCTGGCTTCTTCTTCATCTATGAAATTCTCAGCAAAAGGGGGTATGATTGGCCGATTCTCAGGGTTTCTTGTCTCTCTAGGTCTTCCTTGTGGGGCAGGGGTCTTCTGGGATTGTTATTTCAAGCTTGAGGCTCTGGGTTTTCTCTGGAAGGAGGCATGCTATCAAGGGAGATCATATCCACCAGTGTTTCCATAGTTCTCATCATCTTCTCAAATTTGGCATCCATGAATTAGGATGAGGAAGGTTATCCTGCTTCATTGCATCTCTTTTTCTCAGCTTCAGTTATGTGCTTCATTTTTCCTGAGGCCATCAAGTGGATTCTAATTCTAATGCATCTTTCAGCATATCAGGGAGAGTGGGAGATCTGCTTTCTCTCAACATGAGGGCAAAGTCACTATCAAAGAAGTTGGAAAAATGAGGCTTGGCTGCCCCCACAAGGGGTTTTATGTCCACAAGGATAGAAATGTACATTATTATAAACCTGGCTGAGAATTCTTGGACAACCTCAACATTGGATTTCTTTGCATTCTTGTATTGAGTGAGAATCTGGAGAGGATTTTTCTTACCCAGCCATCTAGCTAGGAAAGCTTCTTCAAATCTTTCATAAGTAGCAATTCCTCTATTCGGATGGGCCTTAAAGAATTTCTTCACTTCTCCTGTAAGGCTTTGGGAAAACAACCTCATCTTAACATCATCTTCATCTACCTCTTCCAGGTCTATGAAGTCATTGAACTAGTCTACATGCTTTTGTGCAGAAACGTTTCCCTCCCCATCAAATCTCATGAGGCGTTGGGCATATCCCACAGGTAGGTCATCGAGATTGGCTAGGAGGGATAAAGGGGCATATCGGGTAGCCATGGCTCTTGGGTTTTTCTTAGGAACAGAGGGAGTTTTAGAAGTAACAAGAGGGGTACTCAAGGTGTGGGTATTTTGGCTAGTATCTTTAACAAAGGGAAATAGGCCACTAGTTTCTTCCCGGGCTTGTAAACTTTCTCACAAAGCACTCAGGCAATGGGTATGGAATCCTCTCTAGTCAAACAAGGTTTCTCTTAGATCATTTTCATACCTATATCTAAATGGGGAGGACCCAATCCTTAAACTTGAAGAGATGCTTTCTATAGTATATGCCTCTTTTTTAGGTAAATAAAAAGACGTAGTTAGTGGAGAAATACCTGTTTGGCCTTTCTTTGCTTTCTTGATGACCTTCTCCGGGTCCGAAGTAACCTTTGGTAGCTCGGGGTCTGGATGACTTCTGGTAGGTATCCTCCTGGGAACCAGACTTCCTCCTAGGATCTCACTGATTCAGAATATGGGATAACCGAGAGAATAATACACGATCCTCTTAGCGTCTGACTATTGTTCTCCCTCAGTAATCAGCTCTGATCTGATACAAATATTTTGAAGTAAGCTTGATATCCAGTGGAATCGCCCGTTTGAAAGTTGGAGTCGCCAGGGAAAATGATACAACCTTGGAACCTTAGACTCTCTATTTTCCCTCAGAGATCTAATTTGATACGGTGAAAACCAGAGATTCTCCCAAACAGAGTCGCCAAAACTTTATCACCCAAGATTTTCCTAGGTTGTGGCAGGAAATACCATGGGGTAACCGTTGTAAACCAATCTTTAGTGGATGGAAAATAGCCTTTCTAAACACAGATAGGGATCTCTCTTTAGTGCTTCTAGCAATGGGATATAGCTTGAATGGGCTAGGATATTGGTACAAGTGGTGGCTAGACCTTCAAAACAATGAATTAAAAGGGGTTTTTGGCTGGTTGGGGTTAAGAAAAAGAGGATAGTTGGGCATGGAGTCAAATTCGGTGGGTTTACTATCACCAATGATAGATTCAGACCACAAATGCAGAGACAAGAGGCAAGGTAGATGCAGCTCTTTCAAGTCGAAATGATCAGCAGGTGAAGGCAGAAAGAGGAGACAAGTTCCATTACAAGGTCAGATCATTTGCAAATGAATTCTAACCTGCAACTTCAAGAGGAAAAGGGTGGAATACCTAGTCATATGCATCTGGATCATGTGGGCATGAATTCCAGACCATGTAATCTTGATCTTTAGGTGCTATAGAAGCAAACAATCAATGATCATTAGAGAAATTTTGAGGTAAAAAATGGGCCTCAAAACAAAGAAAATGTACTATAAAAATCAACCAATCACATTCTAGTAGATGACATCATCCCCCATGGTTGAGGTGGCATTGCATGAGTTAAGAATACTTATTTGTCAAATTTTCTATGGTGGATGAAAACCCATAGTTAACCAAGGTAGTGGTATAAATACTTTTAAGTCATAAAGTAAAGTACTCATAATGAAAATATTTTAACAATTTTTTCATACAATAATATTATTGTCATTTTCAAGTAAAGTACTCATAATGAATGTATTTTCACACTTTTTTTCCTTTCACACTTTCTCATAATTTTTTTATAAAAGAATATATTGTCATTTTCATGTTTTTAATTTTAAATTATATATTCACTTCATTCTTTTTAATATCATAATGTCATACTAATTTATTATATATATATTCCTTTCACATTTTTTAATAAAATAATATTTTTATCATTTTCATATTTTTAATTTTTAATTATATTCACTCCATTTTATTTAATATTATAATGCCAAACTAATATATATATATATATATATATAGACACACACACACACACAAATTCTCCATTTTATTTCAATAATAATACATGACAACATATTATAATATTTCTAAAATATTCAATTTTATCACAATTTTCAAAGATTTAAAGAAACATGTTTTATAAAATAATAATGTTTTAAAGATAATATTAATAGTTAAAAAAAATTATATATTTTTACTACTCAATTTTTAATAATAAATTAAGTCTTATATTATTTTCTATGAGAGACTTAACTATAACATTCTTTTACAATAAAATAAATATCCCTAAAAAGTTTATGATTTTAATATTAATTTACCAATATAGATTTAATGAATAAATAATAATAATAATAATAATGCAATGTGGATTATAATAATATTATTAAAATTTTACATGTAAATAAATTTTCAATTAAATCACATTATATTAAATTGATAAGAAAAGTACTAAATATAAAAAGTCAACATAAATTAAAAAAATAGCTCTTAAAGAATGTTTTTTATTATTTAATTTCATTTGCAAGTTCAAGAGAAATAAATGCTAAATGACAATAAATTTTTGGGAATTTACAATGAATCTTAGTTACATCAATGTAGAGTTATTTTATTAATTTTATTTCTAGTTAATTTTGAAAAGTAACTCAACCATGGTTATTTATATTGTGCATAAAAAATAGTGTAGGAGGTGACTTGTCATAGATACCTACCCCATAAAACCCCTAACTCATAATATTTTAATATATCTCATGCTTTTTTAGTACATCTCTTAGGAGGCCATTTTTTGACCTCAAAATCTCTCTAATTTAATACAAAGCAAGAACACATACACAGGAAATAATAAACATCAGAACACACATCACAGGAATCTCAAGCTCCAGAATTGGGTTTGCTCATTTAATTAAAAGGTCGAGTTCAATACAAGCGCAGAGCAGTAATCTCTCTGAAACAAAAACATCCAACCTTTTGGTCCTCTTTGGGACTTGCCTTTATAGGCTTACAGAGCATCAAAATATCTTAACCGATTCAAACAAACCTGGAATGGTAATGATGAGGTTGTTTGAGCTGGGACGCCTGAATCAACCACCTCTGATTCTATCATGCGCGGAGGAAAGGAATCACTTATGCTGGCAGTGCACCACTGGGCCGCGGAATCCACCTGCTCGTTCTTCGGATCGGGTCATCTTAGGTTGATTAGGACAAGTAACTGAAACAAGCCCCTTCGCCTCTCTCAAAAGCGCCATTTCTCTGTGAAATATTCATTCCCCATGGCTGCTATTTGCTTTGCAAAATTTGTCTCGATTTGTAATTTCCTTTCCGCAATGACCTTTCCACAATCTGCAATGCGGGATTTAAAAGCTTGATTTTTTTCCTGCTGGAAAATTGCCTTTCTGCAATCTGCAATCCGCAATGCGGAATGCAGGATGCGGAAACTTTCTTTTTTCATTCTTGGAAAATGACCTTTCCGCAATCTGCAATGAGGAATGCGGGATTCAGAAACTCACTTTTTCGCCCCTTAGAAAATGGTCTTTCTGCAATCCGCAATGAGGAATGCGGGATTCATAAACTTACTTTTTCTCCCTTTGGAAAATGGCCTTTCCACAATCCACAATCCGCAATCGAAAACCCTACTTTTTATATCCTCGGAAAATTGCTTTTCCGCAATCCGCAATCAACAATGCGGATGCGAAACTCGGAAATTGGCTTATGGAACGCATTTTCAACCACAAATATGATCCCATCATTCAATCATGGCTGTCGAATCTCCTTTTGTTGGGGAAGAAGCCCATATTGCTGGTTTTTCTTACGAAAGATCCATATTTCCTTGTTTTTTCCCATTTTCTTATTGCGGTTTAGTCATTTTAGCTTGGATTTGCTCGACACTTAGCTATTTTTGGGTTTCTTGACTCTTTCCTTGGTGGAAACCAAAATAGGTGTTAACAGGCCCGATTACATTTAAGAGGAAGGACATTAGGTCTTTATGGAATTTACACTTATTTTATTTTTAAATACAAGTTCACTAACTTGTAATTAAAAAGAATCTACATGTGCGAATCTTGCACTAAACCGACATAGCAGATATCACTCACTTTGCACCATTTTGCATATGTTATGGTTGGCATATTTTTTCATTTTTTCAAATTGTGTTATGTAAATCATCAGTCTCACTTGTTACTAAAATTCCACCATTAAGGAACAAAACCCCTTAAGGCAGTCTCGTCGACTGTAAGGCCTTTTCCCTCTCTTCAAGAGTGCTCAACCACTTTCTCCCCATGTTTCACAGGAATATACTCTAGCTGTGGATGCTCCCAGGACACATTGACGGGATAATCCGGGTGAGGCTACTTGTTTCTCAATTCATTTTCTCCCCTCGAAGAAGGTGTAGATCCTTTTGATTCATCCTCTCGTGGAAGAGGAAACCATTCCTTTTCTCCCCTCGGAGACACTTTGGAATCCTTTGGTTCTCCTTCTCACGGAAGAGGCCATAATTTATTTCCACCTCTGGCCAGAAATCCACTTACATCTTCTCCCTATTCAAGAAAAGGAAATATTGTATCCTTGTATTCCCATCAAATATAGAGATCACCGCCACATATACCTTGATATCCCCCTCGCGGAAACCACACACAACATACAATGGCAGAACCTACTCCCAACCTACCTTTTGTGGCTATCCTAAATCTCCCATATTTGGCCAAATTGATTAATGACCCCATAGCACATGATCAAGCATGGCCAACTATGCTCAATAAAATTCCCTCCAATATCCCTAAGTTTGAAGGGAAATAACAAGATTATCCATCCAACCATGTCATGTCATTCCACTTATGGTGTTCCTCCAACAACATAGTGGAAGAATCAATAAGACTTTTCCTCTTTCAGGGAACCCTTACCGGAATGACATCCAAATGGTATATGAACTTACCAGGAATGAACTATGGCACCTTTGTGACATTGGCCACCACATTTATCACATACTTTCAACTTCCCATTCTCCATGACCTTGGTCTTGAAATTCTCATAGAATTTCGACAAAATACATCTACACACATAGCGGAACATATCCATGAGTGGTGTAGATGTCGCACATTGTGTAAAATCCAAATACAACCTTAGTTCTTATTGGATTGGTTCATCAAATCACTTCAACCCACCATTGAAAAAGATGTAGCAACCTCCATAACATAAATTGAAGAAGAGGCCATCCGAAAGGCCCATCATTTCAATCTTATCTATTTATAATCTGGATACTTGTACACTATCCTACTTGATGCCCCTTGGCATCAGTCATTAGATCCTACACTTGCGGGTTCGTCACATTCATCGGATGGGCCTATCGGGTCCCTTTCCCAACAAGGAAAGGTTCATCCTCCTCATACTCCTCTTCCATTCAACATGGCACTGCAATACCCACCCATCCCTGCTCCTACACCAAATCCTCCATTTGGTAAACTACGGTATGGACCTTACAGTCCTACTTATCCAAATGAAAACCAAACATTGGCATTACCTCCACCGCAAATGGTGCAAGTTGTTCCTACGTCCACATCCTATGGAACGGAAACCGCATTTAAACCACTGCCGGGTATAACCCTTGTTACTCATTTCCATGTAATCCTGGTTCTACCTCCATGTCGCATATGGGGGTTAATTTAATCCAACCTTATTTTGCACAACAAGCTCAATAGTTTGAGCAGTTGAACACCGTAAATCCCTAGAATCCTCAAAATCAGGGGAATACAAAGGGTAAAAACAAATAGAATAGAAATAGGGGCAAGGGGTAAATCTCCCTCCACAGCAGAGCCAGAACAAGGGTAATCAACCTGCATGGGACAATAAACCCCTAAATAAGGGAATAACACTAATTTGACGACCAACTACTCCTGATCCATTTTCGGAGAATGTGGTCACTACACTCACCATTTTCCTCTTATCCCTGGCTTCCAACAATTGGTGGAATCCAAGAAGAAGACAATCATGAAAACCCCTCAGGATCCTAACCATACATAACCCCAGACCATTGTTTTGCAACAACCCTTTTCCAATCAAGGGGTCATTACTCAGTAGCAAGTGCCCCACCTCTCTGGTGATGGCTCCTTCCAGAACATCTATATGAACATGACATATATTAACCTCCATACTCAAGCCAAAGGATATGGTGGGCCTGTACCCCCCCAAGTGGAAGATGCACCTACCTCCTCGAGGGGCCCTTTGCAAATACTATGCCCAAGTGGTGAAAAAATCCCCCGCATCCCAAAGGTACCACTTTGGCACACCCCCCATAACCCCCATATGAAATACGCCCACAATTACAGTATTGTGGATGGATTGGATCAGTCACCAACTTCCATGTCCACTTTAGAGGTGCTATAGTCTTTCCCAACCCAACGAAATTCATTAATCAATGCACTTGGAACAGTTAACCCTTCCGAAGCGCACCTTATGACCTGTGATCTTGAAAAAGATGAATTGTGACTACCCTCATATTTCTCATTCCAATTCCCCATTACAGTGAAAAAATTATTATTCATCGATTTATCATCAATGAGGGTGTATCCACATGTGTCATGTACTCTAATCTTTGGAAATGATCAGGATCGCCTGAATTATACCCCTCGTCTATCACTCTTCATCATACGAGAGGAGAGCATCACAACCTAGGGGATTGTACCAAATTTTCCCATCGATTCGGGGGGGAAATTGGTCATGATCGATATCGAAGTAGTTGATGCAAAACTCGACTGCAATGTCCTCTTGGTTCGTAGTTACATGTATGCCATGAAGGCGGTTTCCTCCTCGGTATTCCGCATCATGATGTTTCCCTTTAATGCGGAAATAGTCACCCACAACCAACTCAACTACTATGACCCTAATACCAAAACCAACCCTAACAATGTCCTCCCCACTGTCGTAGGGACCAGTCAAACCCCTTACGTTGGTATTGGACCAGGAGTGTACAAGGACTCTAAATTGCTAGGGGTATATTCCAGTCCGCCACCTGAAATTCCTGCATCAATCGATGGCCTTATGTGCACCATTTTCACCTGTGAAAATGTGACCACCTCTATCTTGACATCATCACCAGCACCTCCCATGAGCCATGGAATTAAACAAACTTTGAGTCCATCAGTGCCTCCAATATTCCAAATACCATTCTTGTACCCCCCTACGGGAGTGCAAGGGACACTGGTTATGGCTCAACTGACTCTACCTAGGATCACTATGGGTATACCTATGTGGTACCTTACACCACCCTACCCCAAGATGGATCCAAAACCTGTATTCCATTATGAGTTTGTCCCTATCTCAGTTACTATGCCATCTAGGCTGATCACACCATCTGTACCACAAGACGAGCCCACGACAAATGTGAATAAACCAACAATGGCAGTTGCTAAACCTTCCAATGGGGGCATGAGACAACCTAAGTTAGAATCCCCCCTCTTAACAAACCCTATTTCCGAATCCTCATTCATGGTCGTTAATCCTAAAGCAAGGGGCATAACCCAACAACGAATAAAATCCCCATTAATAACAACAACTACTCCTGCGACAAGGGTCACTCCACCATGTACCCTGTGCAGGAAACAAGTCCATGTGACCAACCTGTGCCCCACCTTCCCAGAGCTCATGGATATTCTCAATATCTCAATCAATGTGACACATGCTCCACCTACGGTATCATGGGGCACCCCATCTTCACCTAATACGACAACTAAGTCTAATTCCTTACGCACCAATCACATATGTTCGATTTGTTCTTGGTTTGGGAATTACACACACCATTGCTCTGACCTCCCCCAATTTCGAGATGCCTTGGAAACCATTGACCTCACCCAGCCATTGATTTAGAGTCCTTCACCTCCACCCTAGGAAATAACTTCCATAAATGTTGTCACTACACCAACGAAAACACCCATTGCGCCTATCTCAGAACTGTTGATTTTAGTAGTACCCACCATTGAGCCTCCTATGCTGCACGACCCACCACCTACGGATCTTACGACAACAGTGCAACATGATGGATGCACATCCTACTAGAATCATACTCACATGATTCCCACTGATTCCATCACAACCATTCTTGATCACGCCAACCCACCTTCAGCACAAACACCTCTTTGTACCAGGGTTCCACATCCATGCCGAACATGTGGTGATACTTCTCACTTCTTGTTCCAGTATTCCATTTTATGCACCAAACGAGAATATTGCCTCAAACTGATGAGGCTTCAAGATCAACTCTCCCACCTCAGCAAAATCCCAAAGTATTACTCACTGAGGAAGTTATTAACACTCCACTGGATACCATCGATACCGCATCATCCTTGGCCAGATTACTTACTAGTGATGATTCATCATCTTCCGATGAAGACCTGGATCATCCGCATCCATCCCCCGGTGCCTTAAAACACTAGGGGATATCCTTTAAAATGTAAGATACCCATTATTTCCTTATGATCATTTTACCACCTTGATATAGCTCAAGATTCCAACATTGGAAAGGTCCCCGCCACTAGAAGAGTGAATCTGTCTTTTACCCTTTACATTGTACATTCACGCAATGTAGCATTTTATGTTTAGTATTTTCGATCCCTTTGATTGAGAATAATACCATCTTTTGTTTATGCAAATGATCCCCATATCGGATAGCTATGACGAATTTGCAGATGGCGCAAATCATTGGTCAAAGAATATAGGATCGGTTGCTTGGGCCATTTATACCCCCTCCCAAACTCTATACCATACTGGAGGTGTTTTCCTGAGGGCACTTACAAACAATCAAGCAGAATATGACATTGTTATTGGTATTTCAAATGATGCAATCCACCTTGGCATATGCCATATACATGTAGACCTAGATTCCCAATTAGTTGTCTCCCAACTCAATAATGTATTCCATGTCCTTAACCCGCTCCTCTTTCTCAAGTTTTTGCGAGTACGTCTTCTAGTATGACAGTTTGAAACCATCACATTCATGAATGTCCCAAGGAAAACAAATGCATTCGTTGACCATGTCGCAAATGAGGTGTTGGATTGGCATCTGAAACACCAACCATCTATTTGACCCTACATACACAAACAACACATGTATATATGTGTGTATTATTCATCATACAAAACATGTGCAAGTACTTACAACTACGCATATAGAACATAAAACATACATAAAATCATCATCAACACATCACATACATACAAGAGATCATACATGTGTCACCAAAATGGTATGTATATATATCGCCAAACAATAATGTATGTCATGTACAAAATGTGGCCTTGATGGTCCATATACAAAAACAAATAGGATTCCTTATGGGGGATACATCCAAATTGGCCTCCCATAGGTTCCATCTCTAAAAATATACAAAATGGGGCCCAATTCCCTATACAAAATACATAGTGTCTAAGCACTCGCATCTAACTCGAAGGCCCAGTCTGGTCTAGCCCACGAATCGCCAATGGATGCACTACCTTTGGCTCTACTCCAGTTGTTCTTGCAACATCCCTTTCCTAGTCCCTTGGAGCGGGTATCCATATTTGATGGGGCCTCTCTGTGGTGTGCCCGACACCGAAACCAAGGCCGGATACACCACGAATCCAGGGGGAAAGGCTGATTCAAGGTAATGCACAATGGATTAATGGTATATAAGGCTAGTCCAATATGCCAAAAGTCAATAGATTTAAACATTCCGATCCTTCCAAAAGGTAATGCAAACATATGCGAGCATATCCTTTCCTAAAGCACATGTTATGTAAGATAAATATGTTGTACTTTAAGCAATGAATGTTTATGAATAAAAGTACGATAATTAATCCTTCAAGTATTATTGTAATGGTAGAGTACAAAATTTATCTCATGTGCTTGCTAGTAGTTTTTGGATTGCAATGCTATTGAAAACATGAAAGTAAGTATTCAATTGTAGACATTTGTGAGTGCTCAATTATTATTGTTATCATCCCATTTTCCTTTCACTTATCTTTCATATGCGGATGTATTACTAATTCGATTATGTGTGTGCTAATTTTTGTGGTTAGATAGTGAGTATTAACAATATTAACAACATAGCCACATAAACCATAAGATACATAGAGACACAAGATTCCATCTGCAGCCATCAAAATAGATCACATGGTTGTCCCCTACAGCAATAACTCACTAGTAAAAATAAGATTCATGGCTGAACCCCTTCAACCATCAATCACTAATACAAATCAGATTTTATGGTTGTCATTTGCATCCATCTAAACACATTACAAATCAGATATTGTGGCTGTCATTTGCAGCCATCTAAACCCAGTACAAATCAGAAATGATGGCTTCCATTTACAACCATCTAAACACATTACAAATCAGAAATGATGGCTTCCATCTACAGCCATCTATCCATGAGAGAATAGAGAAGTTATAGAAGATAAATAAGGTTCATCACACATCTAATTTTACAACGCACGAAGGCCACCCATCATGCATTCAACTATTAAAATAATAATCCATATAACATAAATATGCATGAGGACCGTCCATCATGCATTCAACTACTAACATAACATCGATAACATAAACATAGATCAAGTTAGCCTCCACAACACATATTCATAATAAAATACAATGAATAAGCATATAACCAAATACTTATCTCAAGTTGTGCAACTAGATTCAACATGACCATGTTCCTCCCAACCATAGACATGCCATGCTCATGCATCTCTCAGCATGAAATTCAACCCCAAGTTGAGGACATGGTTCCACAAGTAGAGTTACTCTCAACCAGAGTAGCCGCAACTCATTCTCTCACCATATACTTTCCCTCCATCTAAACTACCTAGTGATTTGTG